>OZ024706.1:16702430-16732476 GCA_964016945.1 Microplitis deprimator | reverse complement strand
CAACGCCGATTTTTTTTTCGAAAGTAGGTTAGAAAAAGAAACGATTCTGAAAATTTCAGCTCGATGCGATTAAATCCAGCCGCTGGAGAATTTTTTGAAATTTGAAAAAAGATGATTTTTCAGTCATTGTCAAAAATTCATACTTCAGCTCCTATATAACTTAGAGCTTCGATCAAGATGGCATTTTTCTTTGTTAACATTATATTTTTGAGAAAAAAATAACTCATTGATTTGAAATACTTTCCGGCTTAGCTATGGGCTTCTAACTGGGCCACTGTTTAAATAATTTTTTTTCAATTTTTAAAGTGCTCTCAAATCTACAATTTTTTGAGTAAAGAGACGATCAAGAGCTCAAATTTTTCGTTGGAGTATGCTCTATTGATTTCTACCCTATATTTTGCTTTGCTGCTATGTCTTCGAAAGACAGCCACATAAAGCCGATTGTTTTCTTAAAAATCGCTGTTTGTAGATACCTAAAACTTTTTTATATCAATTCGAAACTTTCGAAAATTTCAGAGATTACACATCATTCTATTGCCAAACAGCCTTGAAAATTTTAAGTTTTGGTTTTGACCCTGGTTACGGAGCTACGAATTTTTAAAACTGTCTAATTTTAAACTTTAAATGATGTTTTTCGGACTTTTACCATCGGCTTTATAATTTTGCGGCATCAATTTATACTTTTTCAAAATCCCAATATGCAGAAAAAGGCTGAATGGCTTCGTTATAAGTAAAAATAAACAATCAAGATGTCCGATTTTTTTCCTATGTCGAATTCTTAACAAATTCATGTTTGTTTCATGTGTGTTCAAGAATATATTCAAAATGAATTTTAAACAACAGTCAACATATCTTGCATTGTTTGCGTTCATCAATTGTTATACGTCAGTTAACATACTTGAGTACGTTTTCTAAGTTTTGATCTCAAACAACTGAATATAATCTGTTTAATGAGTAGTTTAGGATTTTAAGACAACCATATTCATTTTTTCGCTTTAATAGGGAATAAGTTGTGTTTACTGTAAACGAACTAATCATACTGTAAACGATAGTCGTGTTTTAGAATATCATAAAAATAATAAATCAAACTCAGAAAACACTATTCCAGAATGTAGTTATCGCAAAAAGAAATATCATACTATTGATGTGTGCCGTAAACGCATATTTAACGAAGACAAACGTAAAAATCAACCTAGTAATTCTGAAAATGCGGGAAACGACAAGACGTTCCCTCGATCCGGTGCTCCGACGGGCAACGTTTTATCTCATTGCCAGATAATAACTCAAGCACAATAAGAATTCCATTGGAAACTTATTTTGTAGGCGCGCTCATACCAAATTACCGGCCTACATCAATTATCATAAAATCAGATGATATTAAATTAAATACTGCTTAATTTTTGATTGATACTGGTTGCAATTTAAATTTAGTTAGATTAAGCGAAATTAAAAATCCTAAATTAATCGATGAATCATGCTGCTTTAAATTAAATGGAGTTTCGGACGCTTTAACTCTAGAAAAAATTCAATTACGCATGCTTAACAGTACAGTAAATTTTCATATTATTCCTGACGAATTTCCTCTTGAATATACTGGAATCATTGGTTGGGAATTTATTAAAGAACACGGTGGTGTAATCGACTCTACTAAAGAATCCATAACTTTCACTAAATTAAATTTAGAGGTACCATTTTTAGAAAAAAAAAGCTTTGTCCTGCCGGCTAGGTCAAAAGCTCCAATATATATTCGAGTCAAAAATAATTTAAGTGAAGGTTATGTACCCCAAATAGAGTTGGGTGATGGAATATTTGCAGGTGAAGCCGTGGTCAAAAATGATCATGGAATAGCTTACTTATATGCCATCAATACACAAGATGTGGACGTAACAGTGAATGTACCTGTAATGCCCTTGTATCCTTTTGATACAAGTGTAGGCGAGGACAGTAGCCCTTCGGAAAAAGAAGATAAGACCACAGAACATAGAGATCCTATCAGTCCCGAGATGACCGTGTTAATGAGGTTCTTAAGCTTCTTCGGCTAAATCACCTTGACGACAAAGAGCGTAAAGCAGTTATTTCCCTTATCGAGGAATACTCTGACCTCTTCCACATACCTGGCGAGCCTCTCAAATCCACTGATATTACCACTCACAAAATACATACAACCGATGATATACCGGTAAGCACTCGACAATATCGATATCCACCTACTTTAAAAGAGGAAATCGAAAAACATATTGACGAATTACGTAAGATGGACATTATTGAGCCATCGAACTCACCATATTGTTCTCCTTTATGGATCGTTCCTAAGAAACCTGATTCTCAAGGTAATAAACGTACTCGTTTAGTAATTGATTATAGAAATCTTAATGATAAAACTGAAAAAGATGTCTATCCATTGCCATTAATTTGTGAAATTCTCGATGAACTTGGTGGTGCCATATACTTTTCAATTTTCGATTTAAAATCGGGTTTTTATCAAATTAAACTATCCCGTAAACATAGAAAGAAAACAGCTTTCAAAACACCTTATGGTCTTTATCAATTCACACGAATGCTTTTTGGTTTAAAAAATGCACCCGCTACATTTCAATGATTGATGGACTTGGTTCTCAGAGGGTTACAGGGTTTCGATTTGTTCGTATATTTAGATGATATTGTAATTTATGCACGTACACTCGAAGAGCATGCAACTAAATTTATAAAGCGCGGGAAATTTCAAGAACTAAAATTCAAACATTTGTACCTAATAGTAATAATGAAGACAGTTTATATACGGTTAGAAAAAATAAGAAAAACTTAAATTCTAAAACTTCTGCGGTTGAGTCAACAGATATGGATCTGACCGACCCAATCGACAAAACTCAAAATCTTGAGCTCACACCTCAAGCGGTTGAATCTGTGGATATATTACCTACAGATCCAGTCGACAAAATTATTTCTATCGACGACGATAGGATTAATTACCCGATTGATCGACGATCAGTTACAGCAAAGCTAAATTCAGAACCTTCAGGATATGTCGTTGAAAATAAAATTTTTAGAAAAAAGAAATCTGACGTCAAGCGATATAATCCATTTTCAAGAAATACTAAATTACTAAATTCAGAAAAACTAAATTCAGACAAGCTGAATTCAGAAAAACTAAATTCAGAAAAACTAAATTCAGAAAAGCTAAATTCAGAAAAACTAAATTCAGAAAAACTAAATTCAGAAAAACTAAATTCAGAAAAGCGGAATTTACAATCTGGTAACGCGTGTACAGTTGCCAAAAATAAAAATAAAGTTCATGACAAAGAAATTAATCTTTCAGACTTTCATGACACTTCGTCATCAGATGATTCAGATATTTATAATATTCAAAAACTTCGGAAAAAGATTTTTGATCAGCAAAAGAAACTTGGAGTTTATGACGGGGATACGACAGATTCCACTGACTTTGGAATTACTCCTGTACCTATTCAAATTAAAAATATTAATAAAAATGCGTCCGAGAATATGACTATTTCTCGTACTTCAATACAAGATTCATCCCCTCTCCCTACGGTTGAAACTCTGAGTACGCCTACACCAGGCCCAAGTTTCAAACCTAAAATTCAAGCTACAAATATTTCTACTCCCCTCCTTCCCATACAACCCTCCCCTAGAACGCCTATTATTGCACGAACTCATCCAACGAGTAAAGAAAATAATTTTCAGAGAAATTTAGCGAAAAATTTTCTAATTAAAAGAACATCACAATTAGCTAATTTTACTCCTCCAATGATACGTTCCAGGAAAAGAAATAAAAACAATTTAGAAATGTCAAATATTATAATTCCAGAAACTTCAGAAGAAAACAGTTCAGATGAATCGATTATTTCAAATAGTAAAACTAACGATAATTCGTTGCGTAAAAATGATTTTAAAAATTCAAACAAACTTGAAAAAACTTTGAATTTAAATAATTCTAGTAAAGTAACTTTTGTTGAACCTAAAGGTAATCCAGATGAAGGTGGTGCAATTCCATGGTCATCTGACGAAGGCGGTGATGAACCTAAAATTATTCATACTAAAGCTGTAATTGAAAATAACAAAAACAATATATCTTTACAAAATTCGTTTATAGAACCTATGGAAGTTGTAAGCGTTATTTATTCATCTGAAAAATCGAGTAGCGATGAACACGTCGTACGAGACTCAAAAACATCCCAAACACGCGTAAATATAGGAAATATAGATAAAGTTAAAAGTTCAGTCGGAATTCAACAATCGTTAAAACACACATCTTCCTCATGTTAATGCTCCATTACCATCGTGTGACTTAAATAATCCAAAAAATAAATTTGTACACAATACAGTAAATAAAGATATCAATCCTACACAACATATACAGCCGTTAAGAAGATCTTCACGACAACGTAAGCCGACAAAATGCGCTTGCTGTGACGTTACTAAATATAATCATCGACAACACATTTCAAATACTAAAAATACTATACAACACAAAAATAATTATCAAAATTTAAAAACAAAATCCAAAGAAACAAATAAAAATAATAATTTTAGACAGAAATATCCGAAAATTCCTAATATCATTGCAACTTTAGAACCTGTAAGTTTGGAAACTATAAATTCAGAACATTCAAAAGAAAATGAATCAATATTAGTTAATTATCCTACGAGTAATCTAAATATTACACAAAATAACATGACTAAAATTTACAGCCGATGAAAATTCTCAAACATTTTTAAATGATCCAGATAGTCCAGCGGCGTCGATAAGAGCAGCCTCGGACCCTGTTTAAAACTCTCCAACTCATACTAATGACGTTCTAACACAAATCGATAATAATCCTCCAATATTTAACAACAATGATTCACAGCTAGTAATCGATAATATTTCTTACGGTGAAGAAATCGCCGAAAAATCTAACAATTTTATTGAAACTAGAGACAATTTAGAGATGAAAAAGGATAATTATTTATGTTTTATTTCTGCAGACGGTACCGTATCCAGTGAAATAGGTAAAAGATTATTTGAATTAGGTTTATTAAAATTATCTCCAACAAATAAATATAAAATAGACGAAGTAATTAAAACAGGAACTACGCAAAAAAGAGTTTTTGAATTAGTCACTCAAAATAATGATCAAGCATTGCCTATTGAGAATAATCATTTAAAAGCATTTCGCACTTAAAAGAAACAATGTTAGAAATGGATTTAAAAACGGCTAGCATCTCAGAAGGTAGAAGTAATTTGAAAAATGTTTCGTGGTTAAAAATTAAAAATATTATAAATCAAGTATTTGCAGGAACAAAAATAAATATAACTATTTGTAGAGATAAAATTATTATTCCTCCAGTGGAACAAAGACAGAAAGTTATGCAAGAGAATCATGAGTCTCCGTTCGCAGGTCACAAAGGTGTGACTAAGACATATAATAGGATTAGACAGAGATTCTTCTGGGATAACATAAAAAAAGATGTAGAAGATTTAGTTCGTAAATGTATAAGTTGTCAAAAGAAAAAATTAGTTAGAATAAAAACGAAACAACCTATGATAATTACTGATAATTCTTCAGACACTTTTGATAAAGTTGCTATGGATATTGTGGTACCTAATATGATTTCAAATAACGGATACAGATATATATTAACCATGCAAGATGATCTGTCTAAAAATTGTTTAGCTATTCCTTTATACGGCATGACAGCAGATGATATTGCAGAAGCACTAATAGAGCGCTTTATCTGTCTTCATGGCTGTCCAAAAGTCATTTTGACTGATCAAGGCGCGGCTTTTATTAGTAAAGTTATGCAGAGAGTAGCTAAAGCATTTAAAATCAAACAAATCAAAACCACAGCTTTTCACGCTCAATCTAATGGCTCATTAGACAGAAGTCATCAAGTTCTTACAGATTTCATTAAACAGTACAAAAATCGTAAAGTTTGGGATCAATGGCTTCTTTTTGCAGTTTTTGCATATAATACTAGTGTATATGAAGGAACTAAGTTCAGTCCTTATCAGTTGGTCTACGGAAAACAAGCCCGTATTTCTTCGGAATTTCCTTATCTTGACGAAATTCTCACGTATGATGATCACGTTCAGAATTTAACACTTAGACTTTTTGAAACAAAAAGACAAGCAAAAGAAAATTTAGAAAAAGCTAAAGAAAAATCAAAGAAATATTATGACCAGAAAATTAATCCTGTGAAATTTACTATAGATCGAGAAATCTATTTAATCAAAAATCAAAAAACCGGTAAATTTGACGACAATTATTTAGGCCCATTTAAAATTACTGACGTACTTACAGATAAGAATGATATAGAAAGTAGATGAATAAGAGGGTTTTTGGCCCCGAAATCAAAACAGTGACCTACCTTACCGGCCAACGGTAAGTGACGATCGATGGTAATGTGGATTTGATTTTATCGACATTTTGTGCTGCTGTAGGTAATGTAGATTTATTTTATCGATATTTGGGACCTTTTTTTCACTTATATGGTAATGTAGATTCGTTTTTATCGATATTTTGGGGCTGTTGTAGGTAATGTAGATTTATTTTATCGATATTTGGGACCTGTTTTCATATATGTGGTAATGTAGATTTGTTCTTATCGATATTAGGGGCTGTTATCGGTAATGCAGATTTATTTTATCGATATTTTGGGCCTTTTTCTCATTGATGATAATGTAGATTTGTTGGGACTTGCTCATGATAATGCAGGCTTGGTTAAAGCTCGATCATGGTGATGTAGATTCAATCGGAACCTGATAATATATATTTTTGTTCTAGACCTTTGAACAGCTGTAAGGGGAGGTTTATGGTCAAAAATTCGAAAGTTTTTCTGAGAATATTATTTATTTTATTAGAAGTAGGGGTTTAACGGTTGATTAAACCGGTTTTGAGCCAATCATTTTTACTCTGTACTCCCACAAAGAATATTTTCTAGAGGGGGTTGCCAATATAAAACTCATGCTTTTTTGTTAAGTCCTCCTAGTTATAGCTGTGCTAAATGGAGGAGCTAAGTGATAGTGAAAAACATTTTTTACGTATTAGTCATCCGGGTATGATAGACACTGATGAATTAGTTGAAAATTATTTTGGTGACATATGTCCAGAGTTTATTGGTTCTTTTCTTAGTGATCTATTTTCTTATTATAAAAATTTGGATATAATGCCCAAGTTGCATTGCTCTGGAAGATTCGATAAAGAATTTATATAAAATCATTCAAAATCTTGAAAAATTAGAGAGTCGCATAGTTGATAAATAAATAAATAACAATGGAGTATATAGTGGATTTCGTTGGTTATATAGTTTCCAATGGAAAATTTATTGTCAAGGAACTATGTGTTGTTAATATTTATAACGTAAATAATGCAAATGGTGTTTATCAGTGTAAAATTTGTGTATTCAAACCACCTATCCAGTACACTGACACTGTGATTATGCAACAAAGTGAAGATCAAGATGGGAATCGTCATGGTATTCACTGGGATACTGGTGATCATCCTTATGAATCATTGCAACCTATGGTAAAACAACTAGTTCAGAATGCACGATATTTTTATGTACAAGGGCCAATAAAGCAAAAACGACTCGGAGAAATGATTGATTATGCAGTCCCAGTTATTGATTTAGAACTAATGAGATTTTTTTTGATTGATAATTTCGAAAACATGAACAGACCTCGATGTGCATTCAGATTCAACCACACCAAACTTGGACATTATGCTTGTTCATATGGAAGTGTTCAGCAGCTAAAACAATGGTTTTTGAAATATTGGGGCTGTAATCCATCATATGAGAAATCAGTACAGTTATTCTATCAACTATCAGATTTGAGAAAAATGGATGCAGCTGACATCGCTTGTCTTGATGATGTGTTCATTCTCCAATTCGCTCGATCTCAAATACGATTTGTCTGGGATAAACTACCAATTAATTTAAAACAGAACTTTAAAATTATGGACTATAAGTTTTGCATTGAACATAATTCAATTACAAGTCCTGATTATGATGTCCCAGGAATTTATCTTTATCCTTACAAAAAAGATTGTACTAAGCGTAAAAAACTAAAAGATGCATTAAAATAATTATAAATTCATACTTAACATTTATTTCAAACTTATATAATTATATGTACTTATCATACTATATTAATTAATTAATTATGTGTATTGGGTATAAGCAAAATAAAATTTATTAAAACATATTTTTTAATTGTGAAAAAATTTATTTATTTCTTTCAACCTTGTTATCTAATACAATAATTATTAAGTTAATTTTCTTACAGTACTACTTAATGGATTATATTCAATAATACGATCATGCAGAATTAAGCAGTATGCTGATGTCTGATCAGGAAACTGATCATTTGATTCAAATTCAACACGAATGTCAACTGGTCCAGATTTGATTGATTCATTTTGTTTTGAACAATCAATAATGTAGAGTGGTGCTTCTTCCAAAAATCCTGCTTTAGTCAACAATGGTTCCGGATCTTTATTATAGTATGACGTTTGAAAATTAGTATACATATCATACAATAAAGCATACTGATTGCGATTAATGTTTAGATTTAAATTTCCATATGGATAACTTTGAGAATTGAGGAAAACTTTTACATCTCGGATATTACAATGATCAAAGTGACTGGAATTTTTCGTCACAATATTTTTTCTTGCAGTTTGAAATCCTAGAACCAAATATCGTGGTTTCTCCAATTGCGTTGAAGTTTTGATAGGCCAAACATGTTTCGTTGTTTTCAGAAGTAGTGGATATTCATATAATTGCCATGTACGATAGCTTAATGGAATAGCTGGATCATTTCCGATAAAACTGAGCGCTTGAATCTTCTGTTTGTCTGACATTGTAATGTATGGTACATTCCATTCCACTTTATTAAGAACTATTTTAACTTTTTCAGCAGCTTCTCGAGCAGCAGGTGTATGTAGATATGCGTTCATATCAGTGTTTGATCTTATAAGAATTAATTCATGCTTAGCATTCATAATAATCCGATTATAATCTTCAGCGAATCCAAGTAATAAATTCAGCGGTATAGAAATATCAAAATATCCATCACCATTAGTCAATTTATCATCAGTTTGTAACCACCCGGCATTTTCCATTAAATTAGCCTGTCCGGGGGTTAAAGATATATAATTCTTCATAAGACTTGTAATTCCAACATTCTTGCATCTATCAATTTCAATGGCATTCAATTCGTAGCGTATTTCTTCAAACATGTGACAAATGGCCATGTTAACCAACTCCATAGTTTCACTAACAGCAGTACCATCTTCTTTCGTAAATCTTCCACAAATGTGTAAAGTACTCTTACTCGGTAGAATGCATAAATCTTGATGCTGAATACTGATTCTTATTTCATCACTATTATTAAATGTTGTTGAAGCATAAGGTTGATGTGAATGAACCTCATAGTGAGAAATCGATTCGTCGAAGATTATTGGTTTTTAGATGTTTAAGATTTCCGCCATGGTAGTATAATGCAGCACAAATTGATTTTTCTTATTTTACCGATCTTCCACGTAATTTTAATCCCAGGCTTTTGAGAAATTGGGCGTTCTGAGATGTTAGCACCCTGACAGGGGCACGACGACTGATGGGCTTTAGGCATGATGCTTGACTTTTATAACTGCCACCAATTTTTTTATCAAATACAATCCCCATTATTTCACTGATTTTATATGCAATCTTATTGTAATCGTTTTACCACGAAAATTCACCAAATTCTCATCTTGATCAACAATTCGCAGCTGAAGATTGTGTATTGACTGTACTGCGACTGGTAAGTAAATGATGTGGGATGGTACTTCAATGATCTTATATCCTGGTGCAACACTTGGGAAAAACTCATGAACTGTGTGAACTTTACGGTTATTCATATATGCACCAGTAGTAATATTGCACTCAACTCGCAGTGCATTGATTTTAAGGATTTTTATTGGTAAATCAGATTTGTGTAGAAGGTTTGGCACAAGTCGACGATTTCCAAATCCCAATAATGATGCGATAGAATCTTTTGGCTCAAAATTTACAATTTGATTGCATTTAATTTCACTATGTAATTCATTGTTATTTGCTTTGATACTCAATTCTACTCCCTCAGGTAATTTCTTTATTAAATACTTTTCAATGTCACGTAGTTCATAACTTCCGGTTGGTATTGTTATAATTTTATCTGCTTCCTTCCCATTTATGCTGGATAAATAGAACTTATTACAACCTTCATCGATATTAGGTATAGAATTGAATGTTAACAACTCTACAAGCCCTAAGACATAACTTTTCCCAGGCGATAATTCAATGGGTGGAAAATATTGAGCTTCCAATGTGGAGGTCGCTCCAGATAGTGTTAACGTCAACGAATCATCCATGACTAATTATATTTTATTCTCGTCTCATATATTTATAATTGATTACTTGGAAATTTAAGACACAAGTGTCCACATATAACGGTATCATAATCTTGATATTTCTGATGATTATATTTCACGCTACCAACATCAAGATATTTCACGAGTTCATTTGGTGGTTGAAGGTTACCAAAACTGTCAAAATAAATGACGTCATCACCATTCTTCTTGTATGCGACCCAATGAGTTCCACCACCATTTTTATCATCTAGATTTACGATCGCTGATTCCTTCTTCCATGGACCAGATTTTGGTAAATTATTTCTCATGAAAACACCTCGGAAATTTGGAATTTTCAAATTCTTTGCATATTTGATAAAATCAAAATTGGTCAGAGCTCGATGAGGTAGCGTTACATGTTTTTTGAAGGAGGACTTAAATATAATCCCATCCCAGACTTATGTGGTGACAAGTATAACCCTTTTCCCAGGGCTATAGCTTCCATTGTTGAATTATGTCGTTTAGTCTCCTCCAATTCACGTTTAGCAGTCTTAGCAGCAATTACAGCTTTAGCGATACCAGCAGCGCCCCCAGCTAATGCGCCAGTAGCGCTTAAACCAGCAAGAATTGGTATTAAAAATGGTAGCAATCCACCTACTTTTAGTGGTGGTATGGGTAATACACGCGATGATCGTATATTTTTTTTCCCACCAGCCATTTTTACAGCTTCACGAGCACCCCTTAATGCAGACTTGAACGGTGAAATGAGTACACCTTCGTTCATCGTTTTTTGAGCTGATTTTATAATTTGTCGAATGGGGACAAGTCGTTTTTTCTTCTTTACTGTCTTTTTCCTTTTTTTACTATTTCTCTTAGACTTCCCCCTCTTTATTTTCAACTTCTTTTTAACTGTAGCCATCTTTTTCATGCCCATACCCAAACTTCTCTTTACTCTCATGGTTTTATTGACTCCCCAAGCCACAGCTTTTTCACCAAGGCTAGCATCTTTTGCATGAAGACGTTGTAAAGCTTTTTCAGCAAGCTCTTTATCAGCCGCATGACGTGCTGCCATATTGTCAGGATTTTTAGAATAAGCAATGTCATGAGCTTTACATGCTCTGTCCAGAGGATTTATACCTGGATCCCCTCGAGCTAATCTTTTCGTTAATTTTGTACCAGGTCCACAGTACTGATATCCTGGCACATGTAATTCTATCGGTAGTTTATTTTTTAACACTGTTGATAAAACCTTTACCACGTTTAGTTTCAACTTTACTAATACGTCTGCTCTTAGCCATTGCAGATCTATGACTAATCTCAATCGTATAAATACTCGGTACTTATAAGCATATTGTTGAGTCAGAGTTAAGTCATCACCAGATTAACATAGTATATAGTATCATCTAAAATAATTCAAAATGAAGTTTGAAAAACAGACAGCTAAATTACCTGTGATCAATTTTGATCAAATAATTCAAGGTGATGAGAAAAAAATTCAAAAACGACATGGTTCACTGCTACCAAATACTGTTCGAGCAGTCCTTTGTGGGCCATCGAACTGTGGGAAAACGAATGCACTCCTTGCACTAATTACTCATCCTAATGGTTTGAGATTTGAGAACATTTATGTATACTCTAAATCATTGAATCAGCCTAAATATAAATTCTTAGAGTCAGCACTACAGCCTATAGAAGGAGTTGGATACTTCCCATTTAATGATCATGAATCAGTTGTTAATCCAGATGATGCACAACCGAATTCGCTTATGATATTCGATGACGTAGCTTGTGAGAAGCAAGATCATGTCAGAGCATATTTTTGTATGGGGCGGCACAAAAATGTTGATAGCTTTTATCTCTGTCAAACCTATACACGTATACCAAAACATCTGATACGTGACAATGCCAATTTTCTTGTACTTTTTCGTCAAGATGAAATGAATTTGAAGCACATATATAATGATCATGTGAATACAGATATGCCCTACAGTGAATTCAAATATTTATGTTCAGCATGCTGGAATGATAAGGAAAATGATAATAAACACGAATTTGTTGTTATTGATAAGGATAGTGAATTAAATAATGGACGTTATAGAAAAGGTTTCGATTGTTTTATAAGTATAAATTAATCATACTCTATACAAATTGACCCAGTCATAAATGACATTCAAGTGTGCAAACATGGCGTGTAGAAATATTTCTCAGCAGAAAGATATGCTGCTTCAGATATCTAAAGTTAGTGATGCAATAAGACAGAAGCATAAAATATTAAGAGTTGATAAAGATACTTCTGAACAAGCTGCAAATGAAATGTTTAAACCTATAGTGACACCGCTAAGGACATTAGTTGAGAATTCTAAAGTTTTGAAACATGAAATTAAAGAAGAAGCTGTAGAAAACTTTCCGTTAAAGAAACGCGAATATAGTGACTATCCAAGTAACTATCAAACTGTTTATAATAATGACAGTGAAATATATGATGATCAAAATACTTTTGATGACTTAAATGGCGGTAGTACTAGTGCCACCAACTTGGACGCAACCATTATATCAGGTCCCCCAACCTCTGCAAGTACTCCGTTGAGATATCATAGCTCCATCACCAAATATATTGAGATGTTAAATAAAAAAAATCCTAAAGGCTTAGATACAAGATTCGGGATTCGTAAAAAAAATAATCAATTATTTTTTGGCAATTCACCTGTCCAATTTGGTGATAATACAATTTCAGTGAATCATCAAAATTATGTCTTATCACCGGAACTTATAGAATTATTATTTAAAAGTGATCCAAATGAAAAATCTATTACAAAAAATGATTTAGATGTATACCATAAACTGATTATTTCCACAAACACACACAGGAAAAATTATGAATCTGAAAGAAGTCTTTATATTGAAAGGAGTTCTAAATATATTAAATATATTGCTGACTATGTTCAGTCACCAATAAAAAAGGGTAAAGGACTGCCAGATTTAATGACTGTTTCAAAGAAGCGAAAATATGTGGATTATATTTATTGGGATGATCCTAATGAACTCGTAGATCGCCTTCGTCTATTGATGGCATCTCAAACAGCTGGCAACTCTAGTCATTCGAATGAAATAATTTCAATTATTGAAGAGCTGCGTGAAGCTGAAATTATTTATTAACAGAGACATTGACAATGATTCATCATTTATAAAATAACATTAGAGAAGAGAGGATCATCAAAATATGGGTATCGATATATTTGGACGTGTATCTTCCCAATCGAATCAGACACAATTTAAAGGTTGCAGTAGTAGTGTTGGACCACCTGGAAAAGGTTTCAAGTTAACAAATGATGGGCAGTTCGACTTAGACCAAAAGAGGTTATGTAATGTTGCTGAACCTAAGAATGAAAGTGATGCAGTCACATATAATG
Source organism: Microplitis deprimator (assembly GCA_964016945.1). NCBI lineage: Eukaryota > Metazoa > Arthropoda > Insecta > Hymenoptera > Braconidae > Microplitis > Microplitis deprimator. Next base: position 16,718,693 of record OZ024706.1, on the reverse strand, counting down.
CTATGAAAGCTGCAATAAACCATATGGATGATAAATACAAAACTCATCCAGACCTCATTATCGAATTGAAAACCAAAGTGAGTGCATTAGAAGAGAGTCTTAGTGAGCTGATTCTGTATAGCCAACAGCAATCGAATCGTGTATCAACGCTTACGAGATCTGTAATACGTGATGGTGAAATATTAGCTAATTTTGAACGTAGAGTATCTAAACTTGAAAAACATGGAAAATAAGAAGAAAGTCATAGCTCAAGAGCTTCACAAGCCAGCACGAAAAAATTATACTCGTCGTCATGTTGACATTCGAGGACTCGATGAAACTTGGCAAGCTGATTTGGTAGAAATGATACCATATAGTTCTGTAAATAGTGGATTTAAGTATCTACTGACAATTATAGATGTATTTTCAAAGTATGCTTGGGCGGTTCCTATTAAAAGCAAAAGTGCTGGTGATGTCAGAAATGCTATCAAGTCTGTATTACAACAAGGGAGGCATCCTAAAAATCTACACGTTGACCAAGGCAAGGAGTTTTACAATAAAGAATTCAAAGATCTCATGAAAAGTCATAAAATTCATTTGTACTCAACATTTAGCAACCTAAAAGCATCTATATGTGAACGTTTTAATCGAACTCTAAAAAATAAAATGTGGCAAGAATTCACAGCTCAAGGTAGTTATCGATGGATCGATATGCTTAAAAACTTAGTTGATGCATACAACAATACCAAACATCGCACAATCAAAATGAAGCCCATTGATGTAACGGCTGAGAACGAAAAACAACTATTCAAGAAGATTTACAAACCCCTTCAAATCCATCAGCCGTTGAATAAAAAGAAAAGCAAGTTTAAAGTTGGCGATAAAGTTCGAATCAACAAATACAAACACGTTTTTGAAAAAGGTTATACACCAAATTGGACAACTGAAATATTCACAATAAAAAGCGTGCAAAATACTGATCCAACAACGTACAAGCTCATTAATTATCAAAACCAATCAATCGAAGGTGGATTTTACAATGAAGAGCTTAGTAAAGTCAAATATCCTGATGTCTACCTTGTATAAAAAATAGTGAAAAAGCGTGGAAATAAATATTTTGTGAAGTGGTTAGGATTTGATAGCTCACATAATAGCTGGATAGACGAATCAGATTTATGAAAATTTTATTGTATTAAAGATCATTTTTTAGATGCAATGTATTTTAATGAATAAATAAACAATTTTCCTATATAAATTTTTTCTTCATTTTTTATTACTATTTTTTTTACAAATTTCAATTTACAAGTTTAAAAATTAATAATTATACATTATTTTTCTACTTCCATATATCCCCATGGTAGTGTATCTGTTGAATTTTCAAGCAAACGTCTTTTATCATCATTCCAACTTAATGCTAATTTTTGTTGTAAAACTGTCCTAACAATATGTTTATCACTTTTGATTAACCATTCCTTTTCTACAACGTTGCAATGTTTTAAAAGACATTTTTTAAAATCATCAAACTCAATCCTTCTTAAAGTTGAACCTTTAACCCCTTTAGCTCTTTTTTCAACTTTATTATCTTTATATTTTCTATATGTATAAAGCTTGGCTCTTAAACCTATGAATTCCTCCATAATTTTACCATTATTTTCATCTTTCATAAGACCTAATACTTTTTTATTTTTTAATGGGATATTATATACATTATTTGGTGAATAATCTGATGTATCAAATTTATGAATGTCACGTTTAATAATTTCGTAGATATTTGGCACTGTAAAATGATAAATGAGACTATCAGTATCTGTATACATTAATTTTGAGGTATCATTATGAAAATTTTTTTTTACATAGTTATAATGAATATCATAGATGAATGTCTTAGCTAAGTCAAGTATACCAAATCCAATATATATGGGCTTTGTAAAATGTACATGAACGTTTTTTAATTCAATTATTACAATGTCTTCGCCAAAAACAGTTAAACTATGAAAGTTAGGTTTAGAAATTAGCGATTTTGCACCAAAACGTCCTGTCCATTCTGTAACTATTCTAATTTCTTTATGTTTTCTAACATTTTCCATTGTTTTCCCAAATACAGCATTATTCATGAGCTTAAAAAGTTTTTTTCAAATTCATTCTTCGCATTTTTACGGCAATCAGTATTTTTATCAATGTATGGTTGTAACTAAGCTGATTGTTCGAAGTCTAGAACACGATGAACTCTTACGAGCCTCATACCTAACTGAAGACACTGTTGTAAATTCTTATAATGAATTACATATCTTTCTTTTGAATATAAAGTAGTAATTAATTTAGATAGCTTACGGTTTGGTGGTACAAAATGCTCAGGACATAATGGTAGATCTTTATGCAGATCATGAAGCTCTATCGGATATTCTAAATCTACCTCTAGTATAAAACCTTTTGATTCGTTTGAATTAAAAATAATATCTATATTATCTACAGTTATATTTTCAACCCATTTAAATGACTTACACGGTAAGGGCATGCTCAATGCAGCTCCATATAAGTTATTCACATCGAAATACATTAAATAAGATTCAGGTTTATTTGGATCAAAGTCATCAGCCATAAATCGATTATTAGCTACAGCATGACGATTTGTACACTGTGACACACCTCCTCTTATACCTTTTTCTATAAATAATACCATTTCAGCATCATCTAGCAGTTCTAATTGAATACCAGTGAGCTTTAACATAGCATCAAAGGCTAATCCTGGTGCTGTATAATAATGGAGGGGATCTAAATTATAAGTATTATAACAACTACGTCGGAAATTTTCAAAAATATCAGCTAATAATAAGACATCAGTTTTTAAATACAAATCAGAATATTCACCGAGTGTTTTAATATTAAATTTACTCCAAACTAATTTTGCATGATCATAATCTTCATCAGATATATTATTATCATTCAGTTTAGAATAAAAATATGATTTTTTAGGTAATTTATCTTCATTCAACTTTACTATAGAATCTATGTACTCATACGGAAATACTCCTTTACGAGTAGCTAAACTAAACTGTTCATGATCAGAGTAATACATTCGTGTAATTTGTTTATCATTATCTGTAAGATATGATGCTAGTTTCTCTAGACCCGATGCCATAAATCGAAATGAGTCAATAAAACGCAATTCAACTAATGTATTGTTAATAGACTTTGTAAAAGATATATAACGTTCTTTATTAATAGGTAAAACAGTAACTGAACCTTTAAATCCGGTCACTAATGATTTAATAATAAAATGCGAATCGTAACCTGATAAGTTATGAAAAATAATAGATATTTTATGAGATTGTTTGTAATTCAAATTGCATGAATTATGCGCAGGCCCACGATATTTGTCTGTGAAATGACAATGATCACGACGTTTATTATCATTAGAATCGATTATTTTCCCGAAAATATGACAATCTTTTTTCATTATGATATCTTTTTTCATCATTATTGAGCGGCTTCATAGGTATAGGGTTTTTAAGTTTAAAATCAACTTTTCTTCCAAAAATTTCCAACTCCTTAATAAACCAATCAATACAATCAGAAGAGCGTTTGAGCTCAAACTTTGATAACGATGAATCATAATTACATAAGACATAATAAGCTATACTATAAGGAACGTGTTTTTCAGTACCATTATCAGATTCAAGAGTACATTCTAAATCGGCGTAGACAATAAATGGAACAGGATCTTTATATTTAAAATTTTTAAATTTCAATATTTTATTTTCTTTGTCAGGCAAGCTCATTCTTATTTTATTATATTTAATACAGTCTAATTTATGCTTTTTTAAAGAATTTTCAAATCTAAATTGACACAAGCATCTCTCACAAAACCATAATTTATTTTTACTTTTTGATATTTGGCTTTTTACTAAACTTGATAAATTTTTTATTAAAGTAAAATGGAAAATTGGTCTATAGTTCTTAAGATTTTCATTATTAAGATTATTATTATTATTAATATTATTATTATTATTATTAGCTTCAATCATTAATAAATAAATTATAGGTTTCTTACATTGATAATTAGTACTTAAGTATAATGGCGCTATTACACTAGATGCTGCATCTTCTTCATTCTTGGTGAACTGCGATTCAAGTCCGTAAACATTTATCTTCAAGTTGTTCAACTTTTCAAATTTCGGAATGTCTTTAAGAGTTATAGGAAACTGAATATCCTTATAATTAAAAAGCGTACTGAAATGTGGATATGATGATGTCCTTTCTGGGTGAGTAGTTTCAACACCATATACTGCAGCAGTTACACACCAAAGGAAACAAAATTCATCGTTATTTTGGATGTTGATAACAGCTTTTTTATATTGTATATCTTTAGGCAAGGTTGTAAACGTTGATAACTCAGCTCTTAATGGGGCATATCTAGCGATGTTAATTGTTAAATTTATCACTTCCACTAAACTCCACCCTGAGTCTTTTTGATTAAACTCTTCGACTTTCTTCAATAAAACATCATACACACTACTAGCAAACCAGTTGTCAAGATCTGTCGTTGCCAATATCTTATCACTTGGAGTTTGAAATGTCTTTGTTTCCTCAACAGTAAATTCACTTTTAACATTTTCAAATTTACACATTAAAGTTGTACTGACTTTAAGATTTCCAATCCTCTGCATATTTTCTCGAATTTTATTAATTGTTAAACTTTTTGCATCATTCAGAAATGTTCTTAAATCAGTATGTCCAATATTTACGATGCAGCTGGTTGTTATGCGATTCTGAAATGCGTTTTCCATATCTCGCCACTTAATTAAATTTCTAGAATTCAGATCTCCACCAACCACTTGACCACTTAATCGTAAAAACTTCTCATAATATGAATGTAATAGTGTAATGCTTGCTTGTATACACCGTCTCTCTTGAACACTAACTCGAGAATTTAATAGGATACTATTAAATAATATGATAGTCTCACTACAAACATTACAAGCTCTAATGCTCATATCTCTACTGATAGGGTTGTGAGTTAAAAGATCTTCATATGTTTGAGCAATTGTATTCACAACGTTGGAATATAATTGTATCGCCATAGTTAAAGAATAAAGATTTTTTCGTAAAGCACAAAGTTATAGCTAACTCGTTTTATGACGAGCAGAAATAAACTGATGCATCATCTCTAAAAACGTCTCTTTTTATATAATATCTATCAAAGAAAAACCGACAATGAAAAGATAAAAATTTTTCTTGAATTTTTAAGATTTACAATCATTTTTTTCTGAGAAAAAATTTTTCTAAAATCGTGTAAATGTATAAATTATGTTAATTAAAATATAAATTTGAAAACAATTTTAGTTTTTTTTTCAGCTGAGTGAATATAAAAATTATGAAAACTTTTAAAATAACAAATATATATTTAGGTTTGTTATTGAATAATATATTTTGCAGATTGCATAACTTTTCAAAAGTATCTTAATCCTTTATGGTAGCAATAAACAAAATTAGAATAAAATGTAAAAATTTTTCCAAGATAAAGTTTTGAGCAAATACGTATATTTTAATAAAATTTAAATGAGATCCTTTAAAATAATAAATACATATATAAAGGGCTGCTATTGCATAATATATTTTACTGCTTGTATAAACAGGCAGCAGGTTTTTCAAAAATATCTTAATTCTTTTAAGTTGAAAATTAAAATAAAATGTATAAAATTTTCTAAGATAAAGTTTTTGAGTAAATATCTATAAATTTTTCAAAAGGGTGTTCGATGAGTAAATATGTAAGATTAAAGCGGTCTTGAATAAATGGAAATTTTTGTTTACTATAATGTAAGTTTACAAAATTTTTCTGTAAAATATTTAAAACTTCTGAGCAGCTGAAAGAATCTATTAATGGGTAAACGAATGCAAATTACGGCTAAGCAGTTTAGGGAAAACATTTTGGAGCAGGCAAATATTCGTATTACGATAAATCGATCGCAAATAAATGTAAATTTTTCTAGAGATAAAATTTTGTTGTGCAACTGAAAATTTTTTCAATTTGTAAATAAATGAAGATTACGAGGTCGGCTTTACAGAAAAAAACGTGTAAATATATGTATTAGTATAAGTTCCCAGCTGTTGTGGATAAATGTTAATTTTTCTTAAATATAGTTTTAGTGTAACAATAAAATAATTTATTTTTGAATGCGTTAAAGGTTTAAAAGAGAAACTTCTCATAAGATTTCAAGTACAGAATAATTTTAACGATTCTATAAAGTAATAATTTTCGTTAAACATTTTTTAAATTATTTATAGAAGATAGATTTTATATATCAATGAACATTTAATATAAAAAATTTTCAAATTAAGAAAAATATCAAGAATGTATTTCATTTAATATGTAATTTATTTGTTATTTGTTATTGAAGCTAAATGTATTTTTAAAACTCCATAAATATTTTTTATAATAATTTGATTTTACATCCACGAACAAATTATTTCAATCAATCAATCAATTAATGAAAGATTTACTCATATTAAAATAGTTACATAAATTTAAAAATTTTTAAGTGTATTTAGTGGGGAGTTCAAAAATATGCTTTGAAAAACATAAGGCATACCTCCTAGAAATAGTACTTATTAATACATGGTAGGGGTTGAAAAATGCATACTAAAATGTATAAGACAAACCTTCTTATAGGTATGTAATGTACAAGTGTATAGCGTGGGTAGGTCGGAACCCCTACTTAGATATGGATAAGAAAACTTGCTCCATCCGTTTTCATGGTCAAAATTTAAGCAATAGGGTATTACCCTAATGATATGGGGTGGTCAAAATTTTGCTACCTTCTTAAAGATCTCCAATGGATAAGTTTACGGTGAGGGCGGATTAGGGGCCCTCCTTGAAAAATAGATAAGAAACCTGTGGCTCCACCCGTTTTAAGTCCGAAATTTAAGTGATAGGCTACTACCTCTAATGAGATGGGTTGGCTCAAATTTTATCACTTGCTGTTGATTATATAAATATTGGGTCCAAACATAGTAGAGCTCAGTATAAAGCAACTTGCAGAATTACTTGCTACAATTATTTTTTGGCTCTGTGAGTGTATGTGTATACGTTCGTACTGTATATGGGAGTATTTTATTTTAAACGATTATTTTTTTTTTGCTTTCACGCTAAAAATTAAACAAAAACTTTTTACAAAATTGTTTCAATAAGTGTTTTTACGAAAATAAATAAGTGTTTTTTTTTCAAAAATTGATAATCTCAACATTAACATGAACGATGTAAGTTAAATTTTTATTTTATATTATATTGGACATTTCATATCAAATCAAGCACTTTGGGGTTATCCCTATGATATTTTCGAAAAATTTATATTTTTTTGAGATTGATAAACAACGTTTTCATGAATTTTTTTCAATTTTTTCGAAAATATCAGAGAGGGTGACTTTAAAAGTGATTGATTTGGTATGGATGAAAGCCTGCCATATGTACGGCTCTATTATAAAACAAACCAAATTCTTTATTAGCTTTTTAAAAAATTAAATAAATTAAATAAATGCATGCTCTCACATTAATTAGGATTCAAATTTATTGCTTACACTTATAATTTTTATAATAAATCATTTTTTTCATATTTTTCTTCTTAATGTTCTTAGATCTCAAAGCAAGCGTGTTACTTTCCATTAAAATGGATCGAAAAATTTGGGCTTGCTGTTTTATGGCAAGTACTTGTCAGCGAAATTCTTCGTAAAATTGGTTGCGGTGAGGATCCTGCCGATCCCATTTATATAATCGACCGGCAGCGAGTGAAGCTTGTGTATCTTGGACAAATGACTTGGTGTTTTTTCATGGTTCATGAAGACGAAAATGATGACATTTCACACGCGACGCTGCAAAATGTATCATACGATTATAATTATTTTTTCGTTGATACAATAACAGCTCGCTGTTTAAAATCAGGTGTCATACGTGAAGGATGGCCTGAAAAGATTGTCAATTTTTTGGGGGTGGATGAAGAGCCAACAGTCCATAATCAGGGTAATATACCAATTCTAAGCAACCACGAGCTAATGGATCAAGAGTATTATGATGATGATGATGATGATGATGATGATGATGATGATGATGATGATAATGATGATATCATAACATTATCACAATCATCGACCCCATCCCCTCCATCGACACCATCACGACCATCAGGACTAATAGGAAATGGAATGTGGAATTCACCACCACCAGCATATTCGTCACAAAGCTTTGGAGATGAATCATTAATATGTGCACCATCGACATCAACCTTTAATCCATCATCGCTACCACAAACACCAGCGTTGATCTATGCACCGTCAACATCGATTAATGGATCTTTAACGATGTTCGATTCGTAACCTTTTATGAACGCGATCGATTATGATGATGAATTAACATCGTCATCATCATCATCAAGTGAATTGAATTAGTTAGCAGCTGTTATGGCCACCCGATCAACCCAAGGAGTTCAGCCTTAACAACAACAACAACAACAACAACAACAACAACAACAACAACAACAACAACAACAACAACAACAACAACAACAACAACAACAACAACAACAACAACAACAACAACAACAACAACAACAACAACAACAACAACAACAACAACAACAACAACAACAACAACAACAACAACAACAACAACAACAACAACAACAACAACAACAACAACAACAACAACAACAACAACAACAACAACAACAACAACAACAACAACAACAACAACAACAACAACAACAACAACAACAACAACAACAACAACAACAACAACAACAACAACAACAACAACAACAACAACAACAACAACAACAACAACAACAACAACAACAACAACAACAACAACAACAACAACAACAACAACAACAACAACAACAACAACAACAACAACAACAACAACAACAACAACAACAACAACAACAACAACAACAACAACAACAACAACAACAACAACAACAACAACAACAACAACAACAACAACAACAACAACAACAACAACAACAACAACAACAACAACAACAACAACAACAACAACAACAACAACAACAACAACAACAACAACAACAACAACAACAACAACAACAACAACAACAACAACAACAACAACAACAACAACAACAACAACAACAACAACAACAACAACAACAACAACAACAACAACAACAACAACAACAACAACAACAACAACAACAACAACAACAACAACAACAACAACAACAACAACAACAACAACAACAACAACAACAACAACAACAACAACAACAACAACAACAACAACAACAACAACAACAACAACAACAACAACAACAACAACAACAACAACAACAACAACAACAACAACAACAACAACAACAACAACAACAACAACAACAACAACAACAACAACAACAACAACAACAACAACAACAACAACAACAACAACAACAACAACAACAACAACAACAACAACAACAACAACAACAACAACAACAACAACAACAACAACAACAACAACAACAACAACAACAACAACAACAACAACAACAACAACAACAACAACAACAACAACAACAACAACAACAACAACAACAACAACAACAACAACAACAACAACAACAACAACAACAACAACAACAACAACAACAACAACAACAACAACAACAACAACAACAACAACAACAACAACAACAACAACAACAACAACAACAACAACAACAACAACAACAACAACAACAACAACAACAACAACAACAACAACAACAACAACAACAACAACAACAACAACAACAACAACAACAACAACAACAACAACAACAACAACAACAACAACAACAACAACAACAACAACAACAACAACAACAACAACAACAACAACAACAACAACAACAACAACAACAACAACAACAACAACAACAACAACAACAACAACAACAACAACAACAACAACAACAACAACAACAACAACAACAACAACAACAACAACAACAACAACAACAACAACAACAACAACAACAACAACAACAACAACAACAACAACAACAACAACAACAACAACAACAACAACAACAACAACAACAACAACAACAACAACAACAACAACAACAACAACATGATGATGATAATGGGCGTTATTTTTATTATTATTATCACAATCAAAATTTTATCCAAAACAATTTTTTTAATTCATATGATGATGATGATGATGATGTGAGCATGGACAATGATTTTTTTTTTAATTATTATTATTATTGTAAGTGATTTTTTTTTATACTAGACTAAGTATATTTACAATTAAGCATTTTCTTAAAATCTTTTAGAATTAGTATATATGATAAGATTTTTCATATTTTCCTTTCATTATTTTTCATAGAACGTTGAAAATTTTATTCTTAATCTATACATACATTTTTTGTAAAATATATTGAGATTTTTTTTAATTAAATAAAAAAAATATATACTTTGATTGATATTATTTTATTCGATAATTTATGCATACATTTCTTAAATTACATTAAGATTTTTGATTAAATAAAATAAAAATGTTTATATTTATATAAATGTATCTTTGCGACATTGCTATAAGTTTTACTAGTTTGAATTATCTATCGAAATAACTAATAACTATCTAATTTTTATATAATATTTAGGAATTATGATAATACTGCTGATATATATTAATCACGATAAGACATTTCAAAATCGTTGTATTCACCACCAAAGTAAGTAAGGTAAAGCTTATGATATGGTACGGGGTTCAGCAACTCTTCGAAATAAGTAGGATTCTTTGTTATCAACGCTGCCGTCCTCCTTGGTAAAAATACATTGAATTCGTTATTGATTGCTGCGACAACTCTAAATCCAAATTTCGTATTGACATTTTTAAAAGCAGTTATTTGATAATTCCCATCTCTTTCCAATTTGTTCAGCTTTTTGGTTGGTAAAAATATGGGTAATTTGATGGCCTCGTTCACTTTTGAAAGATCCATTATTCGCTAAGTAAGTATTTCAAAAATTAATTTTAAGTAATCAAATTTTGAATAGTTTTAATAATTTTTGACTATTAAAAGACTCACCTGTTGAAAACGACACGATAGTGCACTACTCACAGAACAAATCGCTAAATAACTGTGAGGATAATGACAAAACTTGAGTTTTTATACTGGTAATCCCCCTCTAAAAACATTCTTTGTTGGGGATTATTTACAGAAAAATTATTTGGGGATACGGAGTAAAAAATGATTGGCTCAAAACCGGTTCAATTAACCGTTAAACCCCTACTTCTAATAAAATGAATAATATTCTCAGAAAAACTTTCGAATTTTTGACCATACACCTCCCCTTACAGCTGTTCAAAGGTCTAGAACGGTTCAGAATGAAAAAAAATATCCCCACCAATTTATGCGTAGAAATTTCGAGATAATTCACGAATGTTCGACCCCCTCCAATCCTACGTAAAACAGTAAAAAAATACAATAATATATATTATCAGGTTCCGATTGAATCTACATCACCATGATCGAGCTTTAACCAAGCCTGCATTATCATGAGCAAGTTCCAACAAATCTACATTATCATCAATGAGAAAAAGGCCCAAAATATCGATATAATAAATCTGCATTACCGATAACAGCCCCTAATATCGATAAGAACAAATCTACATTACCACATATATGAGAACAGGTCCCAAATATCGATAAAATAAATCTACATTACCTACAACAGCCCCAAAATATCGATAAAAACGAATCTACATTACCATATAAGTGAAAAAAAAAGTTCCCAAATATCGATAAAATAAATCTACATTACCTACAGCAGCACAAAATGTCGATAAAATCAAATCTACATTACCAACGATCGTCACTTACCGTTGGCCGGTAAGGTAGGTCACTATTTTGATTTCGGGGCCAAAACCCCTCTTATTCATCTACTATAGAAGTAGAATATAAACCTGGGAAACGAAAAATAGTTCACTGTGATAGAGCAAAAATAGCATATAGATAAGTTCTTTCGTTTCCCGTTTCACACATTTGTGTATACTACCTTCTTTTACCTTTAGTAGGCGAAGGACTTTACCTAACAGACGAATTTCAAGCATGAAAAATATATATAAATATAATATTCATATATAAAAAGAAAAAATCGAATAACAATGTCAAAAATATATAAAAAAAAATAATTCTTTTTCTCTGTAGAGAAAAAAAAAAAAAACCTCTACTGGTATTAACAAACTTATTCTTAAAAATATTTTTTTTTAGAAAAAAAAATACACCAAAATCGTAAATATACATATATATATATATATATATATATATATATATATATATATATATATATCTATCACACGGGGTTTTCGCGGACATTTTCTTACATACCTTGGTGCTTTAGCGGACTTTTTGGGCTTTCGCGGACCGTCCGCAATATCCTGATTGATTATATAGGGTTTTCGAGGACCGTCCGCGTTAAGTATGTCAATTGTACAGGGTTTTTGCGGACCGTCCTCGTTGAGTGTATCAATTGTACCGGGTTTTTGCGTATCGTCCCCTTTAGGTCTATCCATTAACGCTTCTATCGATTGAAACAACGTTTCGTCCATACTAAATTGCCTGATTTTAAAAATAATTTTTTTTTTTCTAGCTGAATTTTTAACATCATTTTGTGTGTTTCAAAAGACGCCTCTTGTGAATTTATAGCTTCTTATCTCCAAAAGTTATTAGGATTCGAATTTGTGAAATTTAAAAAACAATAATGCTGTGATAAGTCTAAAATATGGATGACTTCCGTTCAATTTATCATTATCTCAAAGTAATTAGAGTCATTTTTTTCTTCCCGAAGTTTAATTTTTGAAAGACAATATGGAAGTATAAAAATTTTATGTTTTCAAATTTGTTTCTCAATTTTCAACTCAAATGTTGAGTTTTCTGGAAAGTGATATTTTTCATTATTTTTATTATTTTTTTTTTTTTTTTTGAGAAAATATATGTTGCACTCAATTTTAAAACAGTGTTGGCAGACGCCAATAATTATTGTACACGGACCATTACTTGATAAACAATCCTCAATCGTAACTACAATCCGGCGAAAAATATAATAATTTCTAATAATGGCTATGTTTATGCTAGTAAAATCATCTCCAAAAATGTTTTTTAAATCGCATGTATTTTCTTGTCATCTATCGATAGTAATTATTTCTTACTACGGTTAGAAGACAGCCTGCCAGTAGTTTTTTCTGACATCAGCAAATTTTTGAAAATACAATATTTACCATTAAATATTTAAAATTGTTAAAAGTATTATTAAATGTTAAAAATTATAATGGATATTATTAAAGGTTTACTTGTTTTAACTTTTGTTTCCATGATCAGCTTTATTTTTACTATAGAAACAAATTAATTAAAAAATTATATCTTTAAATTTACTTCAATTTAGCAATATAATTTTCCTCATAGTATTACAATTGTACAGTATCATTACTTACGCAGAAATAAATGGCATTAGAATTATATTTTTTTGTTTTCGTTATTTTTCATAATACTTATTGTACAGGGCTTTCGCGTACCGTCCGCGTTAGGTATATTCATTGTACAGGGTTTTCGCGGACCGTCCGCGTTAGGCATATTCATTGTACAGGGTTTTCGCGGACCGTCCGTGTTAGGTATTAGGGTGGACCGAAAATCCGCTTTTTTTGAATTTTCATTATTAATACCAAAAATATTTTTCTCTGTACAAAAAAAAAAAATTTCGGGAAACAAAAAAAATTATAGGTCAATATCTTAAGCTTGCCAAATCCTGCTAAAGCTAGAAGTTGTTTAAAATTTTTTTTCTAACTTCTTTTGATCGGAAATTTAATTGTCTACAAAAAAGGTCCTACAATAAAATTACGTAAAGTTGATAGTTACTAAGATGGTTGCAATTTTATTCTAAAAAATATAATTTTTCAAAATATTATCACTTATTCAAGGTAAAAAAATAAATTTTATCGTAAAAATTTCATAGGAAATTCAATATTCTACAAATGGACCTGATAAAAATTTATTTAAAGTTGATAGTTACAAAGATAATAGCGATTCTTGGTGAAAGCCACCAAATAACGAGAAATGTGACTAAACATGAAACTGCTAGTTTTTGAATAACTATAAATTTCAAGTTTTTACTAGAAGGCCAATTTTGTAAGAAATCTAATTTCCCAAGAAATTTATATGATAAAATTCATATTCTACCCTGAAAAAGTGATAATATCTTGAAAAGTTATATTTTTTGGATCAAAATTGCAATTATTTCAGTAACTATCAACTGTATGTAATTTTATTATCAGACCTTTTTTGTAGAGAATTAAATTTCTGATCAAAATAAGATGGAAAAAAAAATTTTAAACAACTTCTAACTTTAGCGGGATTTGGCGAGCCTAAGATATCGACCTAAAATTTTTTTTGTTTCCCGAAAATTTTTCTTTTGGTACAAAAAAAATATTTTTAGTATTAATAATGAAAATTGAAAAAAAAAGCGGATTTTCAGCCCACCCTATTAGGTATATTCATTGTACAGGGTTTTCGCGGACCGTCCGCGTTTGGTATATACATTGTACAGGGTTTTTGCGGACCGTCCGCGTTAAGTATATTCATTGTACAGGGTTTTCGCGGACGGTCCAAATTAGGTATATTTATTATACAGGGTTTTCATGAAAGGTTCTAGATGAGTTTAATGGGGTTAATTATATGAAAATTTCATAAACTCCCGGGAAAAAATGTTTTTATAAAATCTTATACAATAATATAAAATTTTATACAATTTTATAAAATTTTGTAAGATTTTATAAAATTTAAGAGCGAAATTTTATAAAAATTCATACAATTTTATAGAATTTTATAAAATTTTATAAAATTCAATAAAATTTTATAAAGTCAGATCTGAGTACAAAACGTAATAAATAAATGTAATTTTATAGAATTATATAACATTTTATAAAATTGTATAAAATATTATAAAATTTTATAAAGTTTTACACAATTTTATAAAATTATATAAAATTTTATAGAATTTTATAAGACTGTACAGCGAAATTTTATAGAATTTTATATAATTTTATTAGATTTTATAGAATTTTATAAAATTTTATACAATTTTATATAGTAAGATCTTAAAAGGGAAGTAGTAATTCGATAAAATTTTATATAATTGTATGAAATTTTATAAAATTGTATAAACTTTTATACAATTTCACAAAATTATATGAAATTTTATACAATATTATACAATTTTATAAAGTAAGATCTTAATGAGGGAAGTCATAATTAAATGAAATTTGATGAAATTGAACGAAGTTTTATACGATTTCATAAAATTATATAAAATTTTATACAATCTTATACAATTTTATGCAATTTTATAAAGTAATTCCTTAGAAGGGAAGTAATATTTAGATGAAATTTTATATAATTGTATGAAATTTTACAAAATTTTATAACATTTCATAAAACTTTAAAGAATTTGATGTCACTATTGCATCTAGTGTGGGGTAGCATTCTGTAAAAATTTGATAAAATTTCACACAATTTTATAAAGTTTATAACAAATTATCATAAAAGTTATTAGAAATTCAAAGTAAATAGAAAAAATTTTCAATGGCCATTAAAGAAAAAAAATTTCATTTTTGCGGGCAATATGCAGGGTATCCCCTGAAAAATGTAAAAAAAAAAAAAATTCTGAATATATTGAATAAGTTTGATTTTATTAAAATTTTTTGTAAGTTATTTAAATTCAGAAAAATTATATTTTACTCAATTATTGGAAGTAAAGGAAGATAAAAAAATTTTTAATAGTTTTTATCATAATACAAAAGTCATTAACATTTTTCGACCGATACTCGATTTTTGGAAAAGTTCAACGAAAAAAATTCAAAATAATGCTCAATTATATTTGCAAAAGTAATTTTGGAATGGTTAAAATACATTTAAAAAATAAAATTTTTTTTTTATAAAATTTTGGGAGTACCTCGTTTTGCCTACCCCCGCTTCCCTTTTTCTCTACATATTTATATATATATATATTACATAATGTGAAAATTTTAATTTTAATGTTAATAAACTTTTATTTTATCAACCATCAATTAAAATTAAATCCTCATTACTCACGAAAAAGTTCAAAATTTCGCCATTAATTCAAAAACATAAATCAATAAATTTAATTAATTTTAAAATTTTATATCCATTAAACAATCGATCGTTGAATTATTTAAATCGTTTTTTTATATATAATTATAAATGAAGTTATATACAATTTCACCTGATCGTG
>OZ024706.1:16605378-16702230 GCA_964016945.1 Microplitis deprimator | reverse complement strand
TGACTCGTCCTCTTCATTTCTCACATCGTCGGCATTTTCATTATCATTTTCATTTTCATTATCAGATAAATCTTGTTTATTCTCGACTTCATCTTCAACTTTTTCACTATCGCTTCCAGGTTCTTCATCATTTCCACGATCTTTATCATTTCCATGTTCTTCAATATTTATTCCGACGGTTGCAGATTCATCCACATTACCTACGCTCAGTAAAAAATATTTTCGTAATTGTAAGAAGAAATAAGTATATGTTAAAAATTTTTATGCTACATATTTATTATTTTTGTGTGTTAATTTAACATACTGCTGTCCTAATAGATTTTCAGCTTTCCAAGCTGTGAGACACTAATTATTCAAGCCAAATCAAAGTTTAGAGCAGCTCGGGGACTTCAACATATATCGCGTTAGGGTGCTTCGTTTTCGGCGAATGTATTTTTTTTGTTGCTCATCGAGCGAAATATTGTTTCTTATGCTAAAACAAAAATTCCTGCCAAGTTTGAGCTCTTAATTCCAATCCTAAGTACTTCCCATTTGATTTCTAAGATTTCTCATTTAAAATACACGTAAATTAAATTACTTTTTTTTTAACTTTCTAATAGTCAGCAGCGTTTTATGATATCGACGTGGTTTTGGTCGCAAATTGTAGGGCATTTGGTGTTCTTCAAAAGTGCCCATAGTAACTTGGCTTAAATTCCAGTTGTTTCACTTGTGTACGCTTCGGAAGTCATTTTTCCTATGAAATTGACCTTTATTGACTTGCATAACGTAAACCAATGAATGCACACCAAAAATATAAATGAAAATTTTATAGGAAATTTTATTCCCTTTAAAAGAAGTCCTATGAGTCAAGTCGCTAAAGTCTATAGTTTCCGAATTATAGTAATTTTTATAATTTAAAAAATAAAATATCAATTGTAATTTTTTTTTAATATTATATTTTTCAAATTATTAAAGTTACTATAATTCGGAAACTAAGGACTTTAGTGATTTGACTTATGGGACTTTTTTCAAAGGGAATAAAATTTCCTATAAAATTCTCATTAACATTTTTGGTGTGCATTCATTGGTTTACGTTCTGCAAGTCAATAAAGGTCAATTTCATAGGAAAAATGACTCCCGAAGCGTACACAAGTGAAACAACTGGAATTACAGCTAAGTTACTATGGGCACATTTGAAGAACACCAAATGCCCTACAATTTGCGACCAAAACCGCGTCGATATCATGAAACGCACCTGAGTATTAGAAAGTTAAAAAAAAAGTAATTTAATTTACGTGTATTTTAAATGGGAAATCTTGGAAATCAAATAAAGTATTTAGGATTGGATTTAAGAGCTCAAACTTGGCAGGAATTTTTTTTTAGCATAAAAAACAATAGTTTGCTTGATGAGCAACAAAAAAAATACTTTCGCCGGAAACGAATTACCCTATTATACATACATTATAGACTGTGCCATATAATAGCGATATTTTTTTTCGCTTTCCATTTTTTTAGATTTTTCATTTTAATAACATTGAAAATTTTTTTTTTAACTTAAAAATTTTAAGACTCGTTAACGGATCAATTTTTTGAAGCACCCTACATACACAGTGTATATACATGTGTTATTCTCTATATTATGCTATGTATACAGCGTATACATTTGTATATATTACGCTCTGCCAAATAAAATCAATATTTTTTAATTTTTTGCTAAAAAAACATACGATTTTCGAGAAAATTTGAGGTCTTGTTTTCACCCTGATTTTCAAGGAGCTCGAAAATGTATCCACAACAATTTTTCGAGCTCAAGGAGCTCGAAATAGGCGGGAAGTTTTGGGGCTGGCCCATAGGGTCAACCGACAGACCGATTTTTTTTTTCTTTCGAATATATTAGAAATTCGTAAATTGATATATTACTATATCTAATCAGCTCTAAACCTCTTTAATTTACATCGAATGCTGCCTCAACCATTAAACTCGAATTAATCGATCAAGATATTTCATTGTAAAAATAATTTAAGAAAACTTTTTTATTCTAATAAACTCAACAATTTCAAAACTGATTGATTCGGAGTATTTTTTAGCGTTAGAGTTTAAACAACCGTTTTCAATGTCACCCTGAACCTCAAAAAACATTGATCAGTTCGAAAGATATCGGCTTTAAAAAATTAAAATAATAAAAATTTACCGAATTTTTCCCGGATAACGGATAATTCAATTAATCGTATAATTCAAAACTCATACCGGACTTTTGTTTATCTAATCTGATAATCACAACATAATTTTTTACAAACGGTTCGTTTATTTAAATAATATCGTCGACAAAATTTTTAATACATCTCTTCGTTTAACTTTTCTTTTGGACGCATCATATCGACGTTCTAATTAGCAAGTTGTCTAACTCCATTTCACAAAATCCTTCATTTATGCGAAAAAAAAAGTAATTAAAAATTTTTTTTTCATCTAAAAATCAATTCTATATCTAGTATATGTATAAATTTGTAGTCTACGTTACTCAAATATTATTTTTTTTGACTATTACTATATGAAAACTGCACAGAATCAACTACTAAAAAATACTCAGTTAGACAATTTGCTAATTACAACGTAGATATACTGATTTCATTCGAAGTTCACGTGACTCTTTATGTTGATCATTTCTTTAAATTTCTGTCGAAAAACATTGAATTAATCACGAGTAATCGTGAACAAAACTGGACTTTTTTTGGAGCTTGAAGATATAAAAGGAATCATAAGTTTTGCTGAGCTCAAGAACGTCGAAAATCCCGACCAGAATTTTCCATAAGGACCTGACGAGGTCCTTGTCAGGTTAACTTTATTTCAAATAAGGTCCCGATTAGGGTATCCTGACGAGAAACTAATATGGACGTAACGTTTAAGACCTATTAGGTCCTTATCAGAATTGCCTTATCAGGTCCTTGCCCGGATATCTGCATCGAATCCTTATCATGATTACCTTATCAGGTGCTTATCAAAATATCCTCATCAAATCCTTATCAGGATTACCTTATTAGTAATTATTTAAAAAAAAATATTAAATTGCAAAAAAAAAAAAAAGAGAATTTTAATTCGATCGAGAATGTTATCTATTGTATTGAAAGCATTAATTAGAGGAAGTAAATATGGTTTTTATTGATGAAAAAATCCCGATGACTGCTGGGCTCGAACCTGCGCCCTCTCGATTCATAGTCCTTGATGCTATCCACTGCGCTGACATACACATGTGATCTTGTAAGTGTAAGTATTATATTCATTATGATTACAAAGAATAACTGATGAAAAAGTAAAAAATCCTTTCTGCAATGATTGACGTGATTTTGATATAATATTCTTTTGTACTTTTTTTAATTTTGAGCCTTTAAATAAAATATTAAGAGGGATTGGATGACTTTTTTTTGAATAAGGATGTTCTGACAAAGAACTTGTCAGGTCGACCCGATGGCTAATAACTTTTTTTTGGACAAGGACATCCTGGCGAGGTCCTGATCAGGAATTTGTCAGGTTCACTCAAATAAGGCTAACTTTTCATTAACCTGACAAGGTTCTTATAGTACTTCAGGCAAATCAGGAAACAATTATTGTCGGGATATTTTGGCAATAATGTTGTCGAACTCGTTGAGCTTGAAATCAGTGGGAAGCTTTGGAGTCGGCTCGCAGGGTCAATCAGTTTCCAGATTTTATTATTTTGAATCATCAATATTTTTTAGAATAAAGTTCTGATTTTGTCATTTAATGTGACATTCAACGCAGTTTTTCAACTACTAACGTAAAAAGAAACTGTTATCGCTTTTTCGAAATTATTTCGATACGAATTTTTTTTAATTTCAACAAATGCACCGATTTTGATGGGTGAAGCGGCATTCGACGCTGATTATAACGTTCTATAGCTGATGAACTTTTCGAGTTAATCCATACAGTATGTTACAAGTTAACCAAAAATAAAATAAAAAATAGTATATTATCAAGGGAAGTAAAGTAAAAAATGTATCAGACCTCATGTAATTGTTGGCCGAGGCGAAGCCGAGGTCAACAAACATGTGATCTGAGGCTTTCTTATTTACTTCCCGAGGTGTGTATACTATTTTTTCGCGTCGACGGAGACAGAAAGTGGCAACTTCGTTTTGCACAGCGGGACGAAAGCTGACTATTTCCGCCCAGAGGCGAGAAAAAAAATTTTATTTTTGGAATATCTTCGAATATACTGTATTAATTATGCTCAATTTCTCGTAAATTGTCTGAATTAATAAACCACTTGAAATAACACCTCAGAAAGCCAAATCGGTTCAATTGTTCGAAAGTTACAGAAAATTTGCATACATGCAAAAGAACCTACACACATACATACGTACACTTGGACAACATCTCGAAATTTATTAGAATAGCTACCTAGAATCTTAAAAACGTCGAGATCAGTTCAAAATTCAGTTTTCGATAAGTAGATCGAAGTCAATAATTTTCCGTTTTGTCTTATAGTTGCAATTTTTCAAGTAGTAGTTAAAAATGTAACTAATAATCACACTCACCACGACGGAAAGTTATAAGTTTCGTAGCGAATACCAAGAATTGACTGGGAGAAATAAGGTCCGAAGTCAATTCGCTGTTTATTTTTTGGATCGTTGAGGACTTGCGGCGATTTTCAATTTGCCCCCGTTGCGGTTTTTTTAATGCCATTATGGCTACGTATTCTCTATAAGCAATGTTTTGCTCTTCGACAATTTTTGCTGAGGAAATACAATATTGTTAAAAGAAATTTTGGGAATGTATTCAGCAAAGAATAAAAATGGGAAATTTTCTCTTAATACAAACAAATAATAAAATTTAATTTTTACATGATAAAATTTAAATTGCATGATAATAATTATCTATAAATAAAGAAAAGAATAACTACAGAACAGAAATTCCCTACATTGTTAGAAATTTTTTGAATCTGGTGTAGTGTAAATGTCTCGGTGTCAAAATTTTGGTGTGAATATTAAACGAAATTCGGTGTTGAAATTAGGCGGCGTGAATTAAAAATATTTACACTGCCAAACGTGTTAACGTATAATTTTCATGATAATTATGCGTTCAGAAATTAAATTAAATCATATAAATATTACACCATTATTTTAATGATAATATTTTGAACATTACCCGCATGAAAAAACTTTATGTGTCATAAAATATACTTAAAAATATATGAATATTATAATGTGATTTATTGCACAATATATAAAATAATATTCATATTTTTTCCGTATTTATATATGATAATAAATTAAAAGAAGATATATTGCTACAATATATTAATTATATATTTATCAATATAACTTTTTTTATGTATGTTTAGCATGTATATCTTGGTATATTTTATTATATATTGATATATTGTATTGAAAGTAGGATATATATTAATGTACAGTGTAATGTATATTTTTTATATAAGTTTTCTAATATATTGCAAAATATATGGTAGTCCATATATTTTGCAGTATATAATGTCCAATATATTGCAAAATATATAGTACTTTACATATTTTCCGTACTATGGTTACATAATAAAAACCATGCATTTTAGTTTGTAATTTTCATTTCTATGCTATCGGGCAGCTTGTCAAAAAATATCGGTTTATAAAGCCTATAATTGTCAATACATCGCGGAAAATATAATTTGTAATATAATATAAAAATGTAACTTCAATGTACCACAAACCATAGATTTGAACATATAAGTTCTTCCATGTATGATCAATTATATACAGACAATATATCATTAGTTATATGAGTTAAAAATATATAAATTTTATTATATTATGTTTTATAAATTACATATATACCATCCATATATGACAAAAATATATTGACCATTATATGAGATAATATATATAGAGAAATAATATTCACAATGACTTACAATAATATATATAATAAAGATTCACAATGATAAAACTTTTTTAATTTAATATATTGAAATGTTGAACAGACTATTAAATAAATAAATAACATCAATATACTAGCGGCTAAGGCAGCCATTCGGCACACATGTGGCTCGGCCGATCACCAAAGTTAAGTAGCATCGAGCAGGATTGCTACTTGGTTGGGTGACCGCTTAACCACGCGTCGAGTTCGAACAAAGGACTCTGTCTGTTAGGCGCAGGATGAAGAGCTAGAGATTGGTAAAATGGGAATATTATGGATCATTAGAGCCTTACTCAAACTGAAACTGTACTGGCTAGGTTTTCTCTGTGGTTTTCCTACGCCATTGCACTTCCATTGCACAAGGAAAGTAGTAGGGCATTATCGCAATACTGCAGTATAGTACTAGCACAAGTCAGGCCATAGCTGCACAATAAGGAAGTAGTTTGTGATTTAAAAGCAAAAATGTAAAAAGATACTCTTGTGTTTGTACATTGAAATAAAGAAATGAATCAATAATATCAATATACATATTAATGAAGGAATAGAGTTAAGTCACTAAGCATATCCAATGATCAATCGTTGATTATTCGATAAAAACATACTGAGTAACACGCAAATGACATAAGAAAAATAAACTACACCGTGTTAAAATTACACGAATGGAAATCTTATACTGAGAGAATTTTACACCGCCATTTCACCCTACACGGTCATGTATAGTTCTCGGGGTTCATTTTTATAATAGAATTTTTTGCACTGTATTCTATCTTATTCATGTATTTTGCACGTTAAGAAACATAGTTTCGGTAAAAATCTTATTTAAGTCGGAAAATCGACTGTACAGTAAAGGAAAAATGGAAAAATTATTGTACGAATTAGTCAATCTAGATTTTCAAATTATTTGCATAGAGGATTATCGCAGAAGAGCAAATTCAGCTCACGAATTATCCGGGCTTTTGTCTTTAAAACATTTAGTTGTAGGGAAAAATAGATTCAAGTAGAAAAATCGACTTTTCAGTAGACGAAAAATAAAAAAATTAATGTACGAAGGAGTCGATTTAGCGTTTCGAATATTGTGCACAGGAAATTATCGTAGAATACCAAATTCAGCACACTAATTATCCGTGCTTTTTTAGTAAAATTACACGGAGAGAAAAAAATGGAAATTTTTCCAATTTTTTTTTGTGAAAATTTTCTTTGGTGTCGCAAATTTCATTATGTCAACATGTGCATTGTATCTATGTCACTTAGTAAACTTTGCTCTGTAACATACGAATTATTTCTATATTGACAATGTAAATTTTCCTATATCACCATTGGAAAAATAACTATGTTATATAGGAACCATCCAATGTTAATTGGATTTTTCCAGACAAAATTCTCATGTAGAGATTGAAGAAACACCTGTGTTAACATTGCTGGAATTCCTTTGACATATGAAATTCTTCTATGTCAACATCGGAATATTTCCGATGTAAACATAGAAATTATTCCTATGTTAAGAAGGTAGAAATTCTCATGTATGTAAAAATGAAAGATCTGTAAACTGATGTTTTTTTTTTACGTAATTTAATAAGTAAATCAAAATTATTTAATTGAATAGATAAATTTATGCTGTTGTAAACACGATGTAATTAATTTGTAATTGAATTTATAAATACATTTGTTCATTGGTAGGTGACAAAATGTTTTCGAAAACTTTGAAATTATATTTTCGTGATTCTTAAAACCCTCACGCATTCAATTCCATCAATAAGGCCTAAATAATAATAACGACCAAAATATTTGGTATATTGTTGATTTTAGCTTCTTGTAGACTTTTTATATGCAGCATAGCAATTTTTCGTATGTTGACATAAAAGCTTTTCCCATACCAACATGGGTATTTTTACTATGTCACATCGGAATATTTACTATATTAACCGAGGAATTTTTCCTTATCAACATAGGAAAAATTGCCATGTCAGTGAAGATGAAATTACTCTGGTAACATGGGGAAAATTTTTATACTGACATAGTAAAAATACCCATGTCAATAAAGAAATTTCAGCAATATTAACAGAGCAATTTTTTCATGTCTACATGGAAATTTTTCCAATGTTAATGTAGAAAATATTCCTATAAAATGTGGGTAAAATTCCTATCGAAAATAGTTACATTCTCATGTTTCCCTAGTAAAATTTTCCAAGTTAGTGAAACAAAATTTGCTATGTCAACAAGGGAATTTCTTCAAGTAAAATTGAAAAAATTCCCATGTTTTTCTCTCCGTGTACTTCATTGCAAGGAAAAAATTATTTATGTAAAAAAATTTATATTTCAATAGACGACAAATTAAAAAAAATATTGTACGAATCATTTGATCAAGTTTTCCGAATAGTTTGCATAGGGAATTATCGTAAAATAGCAAATTCAGCTCACGAACTATTATTGTTTCTGCCTTCAAAACACTTGGTTGTAGGGTGAAAATTATTTAAGTAGAGAAATCGACTTTTCAGCAGACGAAAAATTAAAGAATGACTGTACGAATAATTCAATCTAGTGTTCGAATATTTTGCACAGGGAATTATCGTAGAATAGCAAATTCAGCACACAAATTATCTGTCCTTTTGCCTTAAAAACACTTGGTTGTAGGGAAAAAATTATTTAAGTAGTGAAATCAACTTTTCAGCAGACGAAAAATTAAAGAATTATTGTTTGAAGAACTCGATCGAGATTTCGAATAGTTCGCCGAAGGAATTTTCGTAAAAGATAAAAATTAGCACACTAATCATCTGTGCTTTTGCCTTCAAAACACTTGGTTATAGGGAAAAAATGATTTAAGTAGAGAAATCGACTTTTTAGCAGACGAAAAATTAAAGAATTATTATTCGAAGAGTTTGATCTAGTTTTCCGAATAGCTTACATAGGAAATCATCGTAGAATAGCAAATTCAGCACACAATATATCCGTGCTTTTTCCCTAAAAAAGTTTAGTTATGAGGGAATATTCATTTAAGTAGAGAAATTGTCAATTCATGATTTTAAAATTAAATATAGTTTATTTTTGTTTGATGGATTTACGCAAAAAAAAAAAATATGAAGATAACATTTTTTTACTTGTAAATTTCCAGATTGACGGGTGTTTGCCAAATTTAAAATTAAGGTCACGGTTCCACGACTCGGTGGCATTGTTAGTTTTTCTTTTGTTATGGAATTGGGACCATTCGTCTGGAGTTCGCGCCTTTATCCATTGCTTAATATAGTAATTTAAAAATCTGTTCATTCTTTTGAATACTTCGGGGTTGTTGATTTTTCCAATAATTTTGCACAATTGATCGGGTATGTGGATCGCTGGTAGATAGGCAAGAGCCATTAGCTTTCTCAAAATTTCTTCAACTTCTTTTTCGACGTCATCTACCTCAGAATTTTTTTTATATTTTTTAGAGAGTGCACCTAGTCTAAATGCGTTTTTGGTGAGAGCCTATGGAAAAATATGTTTATTAGTGCGTACCCGGGAAAAACAAATCACACGGATATGCACTCATCTTAAAATTAAGGACTAAAAATATGCTAATGCAAAAAATAAAAGGACCAAAAAAATTATAGGAATGATTTTTGAGATTATTGGAAAGCTGTATCTCTGTGAAAAATAATCATATCGAAATTTTAAAAAAAGCATTTAAATTTTTGAAATCTCTAGTTTCAAGATTTTCTCACCAAAATTTTTTTCAGAGATATGGTTATCACGCGATCATCAGAATTAACGCAATACAAAAATATTCAGATTTTTTATGTACCTTCAAAAATTACACGGGCCGACAAAAATTTTTTTCAGGTAAACCAATACATAGGTCTATTAACAAATTTATTCGGTTGTATTTTCGGGAAAACTGATCGCATCGATTAATTAAAAAACAAACAAATTGAATCTCGAAATTTCTAGTAAAAAATGTAGGTTCAATTATTTTTAGAGCCACGGTTATTGAATAATCATAAATATTAATTCGAGACCATAATTTTTTACATTTCATGTTTTTATTTTCGTATCTACGGGCTCGAGAAAGTTTTTTTCAAAAAAAAAAACAATGCCTAGTTATCTTAGCATATTTTTTTAACAATAATTTTTTTTTTTGTCGTACATTATTATTTGATCGAAACCGATTCATACCGAATAAAATCTTTAAATGATATTCAATCTGTTTTAATCAGAAAGTAAAATTCAATTGAAAATTTTTCTTTCCAAATCCTATTGAGTTGAATCGCATTTCTAGCCAGGGTAAGCCTTGGTAGAACTCTAAAACTACTATTTTATCGCTATTTTTAAGAAGCAACAATAAAATTCTAGCATAACTACGATAATAATAATAATTAGTACTTGACAGTAATGAAAAAGACACAGTTGGATTCTGACGTCAGGAATAATTTTTTTAATCGCATTCCGACTGGCCAATTCAAAATCCAAATGAACTATTGGCTGCAGCTCTTTTATTTCAGGGCAAAGGTCATTAAAAAGAAATTTAAAAACTTCCTTATATGCAGTTGTTTTTTTAGATTTCATGAGGACATACATAAAAGCCACTGCCTGTGGTTAAAATTATGTACAAAATTAAATTACTTAATAGATTTGTATCTAACTTGGCTGCAAAATTGTAGTTTATCAACAGTAAAATTACACGAGTCTTCGTAGAGAAATGTCTTAAATCTGTGGCAAATGTCGTACAATCATGAACGTCTGAATCACCACTTTACAGCCAAGTTGCATAGAATTTTTTTTGTAATACATACACGGAAAAGAAAATTAGGCGCTGCAACAGGACAAAATCCTGTTGCAGCCACAGGATTTTCATGTTATAGCAGGAGGACACATCCTATGAGAGGAACCGGATAAAATCTTGTTGCAGCGACAGGATTTTTTCAGTAGTATGAATAAGATAGGAAACAAGTTTCATGTACCTTTTTTTTCAGTATAATTAAATTAAAAAATTAGAAAAAAAACTAAGCTTGAGAAAATATTAAAATTTTGAAAAAATTCAAATTTATAACGAGAATTTTAATACTGAGAAGAAATTCAAATTTTAAAAAACAATTTCAATTAAAAAATTTGAATTTTTTTACAAACTTAGAATTTTTTTTTTCAAATTTTGAAATTTTACTACACAGATAAAAAAAAATTGGTACATGAAACTTGTTCCTTATCCTATTGATTCCACAGGAAAATTCTTATTGCTGCAACAGGACTTTACCTTTAACAGAATTTAGTCCTATTGCTTCCAAAGGACTTCGTCCTGTTGCAACAATTATTTTTTCCGTGTACGCGAAATGTAAGAAAGTGTAATATGTATAAGTGTAACAAAGAAAAATTCTTTAAGCATACAACTCACTTGGTTTCCCTTATATATTTGAACAGTCATGAACTGGCGGGGTTTAATAGATTTCGGAATTATGTTGAATGTCGAATCAACTGAAAATTCCAAATCCCCTTTCTCAACATTCTCGAGCGTCATTTTCATATAGGCCAAATCTTAAAAAATGACCGACGTATCATCATCAGAACTAACTTTTTTGACGTCCAACCTTCCATTGTTGTATGACAGTAGAAAGTTCCATTGATCCTGAGTCAGATACTCGGCATATTCATCGAAATTTTTGGGTTGTGAAGGAACAACCTTTCGACGGGCCCTGTGCATGCTTGTTTTCTTAGTGTCATATGACACAGGCTGAGTCTTGGGATGTCTGTATTGAATTTAGTTTAAATTTAAATAATTTCGAAATACAGCAATAAATTTTTTAAAATTTTTGTATGCTTATAAAATTTAGATAACAAAAAGTTAGTACAATAATTACTTAATTTATACACTAACGACAGAAAATGAAAGGAATAGAAAAATTCTACTAACTTTTGAGTGATTTTTGGCTAGCTGTAAGGTAAAAGTCCCTATACTCGATCACTTTTCATTGGTGTCAGATTAAATCACTTAATAGAAATTAATAAATAAAATGAAAAACCATTTTTTTTTTTTTATAGTTATTTTTTGAAGTTTCGAGTATTAGAAGAAAATTTTATTTTGAAGAATAATGTTGATAATTAATTATTATTAATTTTTTAAGTAAAGTCCTTGAGTGTACCCATAGTCGCTCGCTAAAAGTTGTCATGTAGCATTACTCGATCAACACATGGCCCTATAGTCGCTCAAAGACAATATCAATTGAACTATGATAAGTTTAATGATTTGGAAAATAATTTCTAAATTATACTACTTTATTCTTTCATAATATAAAATTTCATGAACTTAAAAAATGTATTCAATAAGATATAGTTGTAACAATTCTTAAAAAATTTGACGTAACCTAAATTTAATCTAACGAATGAACGTTAAAGTAAAAAATGCCCGGCTGAACGCGATTTTGAAAATAGTCATTCAATTAAAATTTATAATCTATTATAAAATAATTTCATACATTATATTTTAATATATTTAGATTCACAAATAATTATTTATCAATAATAATATTTTTAGTCGTAATTTTTTAACTTCCCGCTAGGAAAATTGCAAATTTTCAAAAAGTCGGGAAGTTATTGGTTTCAGTCCGATTTGTGAAAATCGAAATTTCTACAGATGTCGACGTTTTAAGGTTCTAGGAAGCTATTCTGACGAATTTCACGATGATGTCCGAGAGTATGTATGTATGTATGTACGTACGTACGTACGTATGTAAATATCTATAACTTTTGAATGGATAAACCGATTTTGATCATCAGGGTGTCATTCGACGCAGTTTTTCAATATCTTGGAGCTGAAAAAAAATTGAGCTTGATCGGTAGGGCTCGTTCGGAGAAATTCCAAAAATAAAATTTTTTCAAGTGTTTTTTTTGGATAACTTTTTACGGGCTCGATGGATTAATTCCAAAATGGACTGGGCTCTGGAGATTCATAAGTCGCGTCGAATGCCACCTCAAACATCAAAATCGGTTAATTCTTTCAAGAGAAACCGTTGTCGAAAGAATTGAAAAAAATAATTTTTTTTAGTATTTTGAAAATTTCTCAAAAACGACTCGATGAATCAATTTAAAAATTTGATCAGTTATAGAACTCAATGAAACGCGTCGATTGCCACCTTAAACGTCTCAATCGGTTTATTCGTTCGAGAGATATCGTTGTAGAAAAAATGGTAAAAAACGTTATTTTTTTAAAACAAAAGCATACAAAAGTATTTTCGAGCTCGTAAATCTATCTACTCCAATTTTTCGAGCTCAAAGAGCTCGAAATACGCGGGAAGTTTTAGGGCTGGCCCGCAGAGTCAACCTACAGACCGATTTTTTAACTTCCCGCTAAGAAAATCGATGATTTTCGAAAGATTCGGGAAGTTATTGGTTTCACCCCGATTTTCAAAAGTCGGGTTTTCAGCATATGTTGACGTTTGAAGGTGCGAGGATGCTACTCAGACATTTTCAGAGCGATGTCTGTATGGGTGTATGTGTGTGTGTGTGTGTGTGTGTGTGTGTGTGTGTGTGTGTGTGTGTGTGGATGTAAACCTCTCATATCTTTTTAACGAATGAACCGATTCACATTTTTTTTGGCGGCATTCGATAGATTTCTTCTCAACTTAGATTTTCAGAAAATTTTAGA
Source organism: Microplitis deprimator (assembly GCA_964016945.1). Lineage (NCBI taxonomy): Eukaryota > Metazoa > Arthropoda > Insecta > Hymenoptera > Braconidae > Microplitis > Microplitis deprimator. The sequence goes on along the minus strand of OZ024706.1, from coordinate 16,688,723 downwards.
TCATTTAGTAAAATAGTCTCTGAGATATTTAAGAAATACGAAAAAAAAAAAATTTTTTTTTTTCGTTTTTTTTGAATATTTTGAAAACTGTCAGATCGATCAATTCCAAAATCTAATCAGCTCTAGAACTCGATGAAAGCTTTCGATTGACGCCAAGAACGTCTCAATCGGATAATCTGTTCGAAAGATATCGTCGACGAAAGAAATAGCAAAAAACCGTTTTTTGCGAATATCATTGTAATGACCAAACCAATCATTCACAAAATTTTATTAGCTCTAGAGCTCAATAAAACGCGCCGATTACCACCTTAAACGTCTCAATCGGATAAGTCATTCCAGAGATATCGTCAACGGAAGAATGAATAAAAATCGTTTTTTTTCGTTTTTTGTGAATATTTCGGAAACTATTGAGTCGATCAATTCCAAAATCTAATCAGCTTTAGAACTCGATAAAAGCATTCGATTGCTGCCAAGAACGTCCCGATCAGATAATTTGCTCGAGAGACATCGTTGACGGAATAATCAATGCAAAATCTGTATCAGCTTTTTTCATTAAATAACATCATAATTACTGAACAACATAACTCAAAACTAATATGTTCTTGTTTATGTAAGTAATTGGAAGTGACTTCTTAAAAATCATCATGTTCACTTGTTTCACGATATACTTACACCATATAGATACAACGTATCACCTAAACTTATTTTTGAGCGAGCTATTGAACATAATTGTAAATAAATATGTAAAAAACGCTTATTTATTAATTATTTTGGAGTCTAAATTTTCCAATTTCAATATAATACGTAATCCTTTTGAGCTTGGAAAGCTCATAAAAAAGTGAAACAAATGTATTTTCGAGCTCGAAAATGTATTTAAACTCATGTTTTCGAGATCTTAGAGCTCGAAAACAGCGGAAAGTTACGGGGCTGGCCCACAAGGCCAACCGATGCCCAGATTTTTTTATAGAAATTATAAAAAAACGCCTTAAACAGTGAAAGTGAGCAACTAATGGTACTGAGCGGGTATAGGGGCTTTTACCTCGTCTTTGTGAAAAATAAACGTATGGAGATTAAAAAAAAATACTTTGAAGCTTGAAATCTCTAGTTTCACAATTTTACAATCAAAATTTTTTTAGAGCTGCAGTTATCACGCAATCATGAGAAAACCCGCGAAAGAAAAATTTTCTGATTTTTTTTTTTTATACAAAAAGGTTCACGGGCTAAAAATTTTTTTTTTCCTTTGACATCCATTAGAAATAAGTGCAACAGAATTACTTATTTTTGTTTTTCAGTAAATCAATCGCTACTTAGTAAATATCGGTTGAAAGATTCATGTTGCCAGATTTTTAGTAGCTTCACGTATATCTAATAACCCTATTAGTCTACGAATAGATCCATCGAACAGTTTTTTCGGTTAGATTGATCAATGCTTTAAAAACATGAATGAATTCATTATGTTATTGTAACTGTGTGATGATCATTGAAATGATTAAATGTTTATTGACATCCTTTAATATTCCTTACATTTATGCGTTAGTTACTCTATTAATGTCACACGAAAAAAAAAAAAGTAGCTCTGTAACAGAACGCAGTTCTGTGGGAGCAACAGGACAAAATCCTGCTGCATCAACAGGATTTTTATACATTTTTCATCTACTAATTGTTTTTTGTCCGTATCATGAAATTTCAAAATTTCAAAAAATACTCGAAATTTGGAAAAAAATTCAAATTTTTTTTCGAAGTTAATTTTTTTTTTTCAAAATTGGAATTTTCAATCAAAACTTGAACCTTTTTAGGAACTTTTATATTTTATTATGCTGACAAAAAAAATGGTACATAAAATTTGTTCGTTATTCTATTAATTTCACAGGAAAAATCCTGTTGCTCCCACAAGATGTGTCCTGTTGCTGCACCTATTTTTTCCCGGGCAGGTAATAGAAAAAAAAGTAACGATTTTCTAAAGACTAAAAAAATAAATTCATTTTTTTTTATCTGTTCAATATTTGTTTAATTTTTTATTTTTAGGGGAATATTATTTTTCTTATAGAGAGAAGGAACAGACCTGTTGAGGGTATCATCAAATACTTTTTTCAAGTTTTCACCAGTGTTAGACGACGCTTTTTTTAGGTCGTGATGAAACGCACGATCTTCCGCCAAGGTCTCAATCCTTTCGTGATTATGCGTATTGATCACTTCTCCAATTTTACCATCAATATCCATTGAACATCGAGCTGGACAAGGAAAAAATGGAGGAGTTGAAGAATACCTCCTGCGGTTCAGGCAATCAAGTAATCTATTCGAATAAAGAGTAGAAAAAATTCGATATGAGCTAATTTATTTTAGTTTATTTTTTATTAATTAATAAACTTATTTATTAATCGATTTTTTTATTAATTTAATTTTGAATTGATTTACTCAATTAATAATTTGTTAGTTTAATTATTTTTTTTATATATTCATATTTGATAACTTATTAATTCACTTATTCATTTATTTACTTTTTTTTACCATAACTATTTATTAATTCATCATTTATTATATTTATTGAGTAATTTTTTTAATCATTAATTTCATTACTTATTATTTATTTATTCATCTTTTAATTTTTTCATTTGCTTATTTATAATGGAGGGGCGGGGGGGCAAAAGGGGCTACTCAAGGAAATAGTAAGTTTTCGAAGACTAAAATACGCTAAATCCCCCCTCCAAAAAATGATAATTTTTTTTTTTTGTTTTTTTAAATTGTTTTCATCATTAAGAATATATTTCTTTCTCTTGACAACTATTTTTGGTTTTATCATGCTTAAAAATAATTTATTTCGGTGTGATAAATCGTTTTCCCTCGATTAGCTTAACTACTAATTGTTACCCGTACGCAAAAAATATATTTTCGGGATATATTCGGGCGAATCTGAATATATGTCGCATATATGAGACATATATTCCATTTTGCCCGTATATATCCCGAATATGTACTTTTAGCGTACGGCTATTTAATAAAAGAAAACAATTTTATACTTATTATTTGTCATTATTTTAAACTCAAAAAACTGGTTTTTTGATTTCTTTAGATTACAGATTATTTTGCATTACTTGAAAAATCTTATCAATTAAAAAATAAAATATTATTTTCGAATATTTTTAGTGGCCAAATTTGCCCCAGTTATAGAAAATCAGCCGAAAAATGTATTAATATATTAAATTTTTTTTCATTTGACGATAAAAATTTGAAAGAATGATTTTTTCATAATTTTCGGCTGGTCCATTTTGCCCCAGGTGTCATGCATAAGGCTAAAAATGTGCAATTACATCGGATTTATAGTAATTAGACAAGAAAAAAAAAAATTTTTTTTTATATAATTTTGGGGGTACTCCGTTTTGCCTATCCTACGCCCTTTTGCCTCTCCCCCCTCCCCTATATTCTATAATCATTTACAGATAAGGGACTTGCTTATGTATAAAATTTACTTGCGCAATGGGTTTGCCTCCTCGTAAGGTGTAATCATTTAAATTAAATGCATAGCCGTCAATTATTTTTTTATCGCCGACAAATACACTTTTTAATTTTTTTTTTACGTCCCTGGACACTTTATCTCGGCTTCTTTGGCCGGGCTTCCGACTCGACATATTAACAATTTAAATGAACAGAAATACAAAAAAAAAAAATAAACAATAACAGAAAATATAAATAACAACGAGTATGCAATGAAATAAATAACAAATACAATAAACAATAAAGCTGAACAATGAATTATAAAAATAAAATGATAAAAAAAAAACTAAACAGACTTTATTAAAATTTTGTATCGAGACGCAGCACGTTTAGCTCAGTTCGCAATTAACTAAATGACAGTATTAGGTAGAGACAGATTTGTTTATTTGTATTGCTAGGTAACGATTACATATATGTGAATATTCAGCAACAATTAACGAGACCGCTTGTCAGTTGCCTTCACTACTCGAAGCGTAGTCGATTTAAAAATGATTTAAGTAGCCCTCTCTTTTTCTTAATGAATATTTTATTTTTTTTTTTAATTACCTATTCACTTCTTTACTTATTCATTTTTCGACTTATTGATTTATTGATTGACTTATTGACATTCTTATCAGTTTATTTTTTAATCGAAAATTTTTTTTACTTATTCATTTACTGTTTTTTTAATATACGTATTTATTTATTTATCTCTTCATTTATAATTTTATTTAATTATTTATTTATTTTTTTGTTTTTTTATCAAATGATTTTTTTATTTAACTCACATATTTATTTATCTCTTTATGGAATGACTATCTTATGTTTTTATGTGCTTATAAATTTAATTATTCTTTTCATTTCTTAAAAATCCAATTATCCCATACAAAGTCGCCGTTAATGGAAAAATTGCCGTAGATCGGCCGATGTCTGACTTCCGTCACTCGGCCAAGCATCGGCAATTAGTAATGGCCCAAGCATGGTTGATTACCAGCAGCCGTTTAAGATTTTAAACGACGCTGCCGGTGGCTGGCCAATGAATGGCTACTTATGACTGGCCGATTATTGTTTCGCAACGTTGGGATACTGTTAGTGAATCAGTGGTTCATGACTTTGTCAAATAAAAAAATCTACTAATCAATTATTGATAATACAAATAACTTATTATTATAGTTTTCTTTAATGAATAATTATTTTTTTTTTAATTTAAACTAATTTTTAATCAATAATATATTTTAATTTTCCGATTAAAGTTATTTACAACTAACAATTAAAATATTTTTTAGTTCGTTATTATTTGCAACCAACAACCGCAATTTTATAACTTTATTTATAAAAATTAATTTAATAAAAAAATAATACATAGGGGAAGGTGGGGCAAAATGGGCCCCTTAAGAAAAAAAGATTAAAATTCTCGGTTTTTTTCATGTGTTCTACTTTTTTTTACTCCCTTGCCAAGTATTTGACCTTAATTTGTTCTGTCCATTAAAAAAAAAAAAATTTTAATGTGAGGCAAAATGGGCCCCCCTCAAAAAATTTTTATAATGCGAGTTTTTTTAGCTTGTTTCACTTTTTTTTTTCTTCTGCTGAGATTTTGGTGTTAATTTTAATTATTTTATTTGTATAGAATAAATTGTTTTTGAAAAAAATTATAGTTAGTAATGCTGTTGAACTCGTGACCTAGTTTGCCTCTTATCTTGATACTTTAATCATTTGTGTTAAAAAAATTTTTAGGAACCCGTTTGGCTCAAAAATATTCGTAGGTTTTCAAAGTTTGGGCAGCCTATTTTACCCCACCCCCCGACACTTTTCATGTTAAAAATATTGGGGAACCATTTAGCCGCAGTGGCCCATTTTGCCCCAGTGGCCCATTTTACCTCAGTGGTCCATTTTACCTCAATGTCCCATTTTGTCCCTGTCCTTCACCCCAAACACTCTATATATAAAAAAATTTTGGGGGACCATTTTCCCCCAGTGGTCCATTTTGCCTGAGTGGCCCATTTTGCCCCAGTTGCCCATTTTGTCTCAGTGACTCATTTTGCCCCTACTCCGCCCCAAACACTTTTCATGTTAAAAATTTTGGGGAGGCCTATTTTGTCCCCAAATATTTCGAAGTATCCAAAATTTTAGGGGGCCCATTTTGCCCCCAGGGGCCCATTTTGCCCCCACTTCCCCTACATTTTTATAATAAATGTCATTTTTAATAATGGTGGTAGAGCAAGATAATTCAGCTGGGTTCTTGATAAATAATCAATTTAATTAAATAAGTTTTATTTTAAAAAATTATGTAATTATAATAAAATAGTACGAAATTCTTGTTTTTTTTTCTAAATAATCGAAAATATTAATGAAATTGCTCTTTATGTTTAATAAAATCGAGTGGTTGTAGTAGAATGAATATGTAGATCATTCAAAAGTGTCAGTTTAACATTAACAGTTTCGTCCAGTAGCCATCATTCGGATCCAGTAATCAGAAGGACGGCAGTTCGCGCCCAGAGCCCAGCAGAATTTTTACCGAGTTTTTTTCACATCATTTACCCTACTTAAATAGTTTAAACGTTAACGATCATGAATTCTATAAGGTTAATAAACAAAAAAAATTTTTTTTAATTAAATTCATTTACATCGATTTTCTAAGCGGGAAGTTAAAAAAAAAAAAATTACTATTCGTTGACCACTACTTTACTACGAGGTCACCCGTCCAATCAATGTCCTAGTCGGTTACGAACTTACAATAAAGAAAAGTTTATGGTATTACTCAACTCAAATAATGAAATTAATACATATCCTACGTAAATAATGCACCTAATGATGAATTTGATTTTGTACATAAATTACAATAGAATTCATTAGATACATATAATTAAATCTATTCATCTATAAACTTATAAATATTCGTATACAAATCGAAGAAATTTAATGCTCTACAAAAAAGGTATCTTAACATTTTTTGCTAAATTCACTCCTTCAAAAGTTATTCCGGTTATTTAAGTTGTTTTGACTCAACTTCAACCTTGAATAACTTTTGAAGGAGTGAATTTAGCAAAAAATGTTAGGAGATTTTTTTTTTAGAGCATCAAATTTCCTTCAAAAATATGGATCTTGACTAGAAAAAATTTTAATATTTCTAGTAGTTACAAAAATCCAAAATAGAAACAAAGGATTTAAAAAACAAATCAATATTTAGGGAATGGTTACAAGGAAACGGCTCGTTTTACGTCAATTTACTTAGAGAGATTTTTTGTAGGGGATTCACTTTCCTTTAAAAATATACATTGCTGAAATTTTTCAGATAGATGATTTACGAGTTTTGGGTAAAAAATGAAATTTATTTCAGAAAACGAAGTCATAACGATACACCTCTTAATATCAATATTACGGGCTCAAACTTGCACAATAATTTTTTTTCGTCATCAGGAATAATATTTTCACAGTATCAAAAGAAAAAAAAATAGTCGATTGTTTGGCCCAGTCTAATGTATACATAACTACATATAAGTTTATATCAGTCATGTCTGATCAGATTCAATCATATATAAGCTTATGCACGACTGTACATGAATTTATATTAGTCATGTCTGATCAGATATAATTATATATAGACCTACATCTAATTATATATGGGTTTTTATAAGTCAGAACTGATCAAATCTAATTAGATATTGCACTTCTCTATTTTCCATAAGAATAACATGGGAAAATTTTTTTTTGCATGTTCTGATTTTTATAACTAGCTAACGATGCATCATAGAAAGAATCAACAGGCATATTTTTGTAGGAAATTGAATGCTCTACAGAAAAAAGTCTCTTATCATTTTTTGATAAATCCATTTGTTCAAAAGTTATTCGAGATTGAAATTGAATTTATATGTAATTTTTAGATCTTTTTGCTTTTCCGGCCAAACTATCAGACTTATTACAAAATATCATAGGACCTTTTTTATAGACATTTTTATTTCCTACAAATTATTACTCGTAAAGTTTTTTCGAATTCCGCATTATTCTCTAGTTATTTCCATTTTAATGCCAAGTTTTTAAAATCTATCAGGCACTATTTTTTTAGGAGCTTGGAATTAAAATCGAAATAACTAGAAAAAAATGCAGAATTCGAAAAAACTAATCAATACTAATTTGTAGGAAATAAAATCGTCTACAAAAAAGATTCTATGACATTTTATGATAAGTATGATAGTTTCGCCGGAAAAATAAAATGATCTCGAAATTTACTCTAACTTGACTTTGAGCTCGGATAACTTTTGAACGGATGGATTTATCAAAAAATGATAAAAGACTTTTTTCGTAGAGCGTATGATTCTCGACAAAAATGTATGCTGGGCTTATTCGCACAATGAGCCATCGCCGAGGTATAAAATTGCAATCTTAAAACTTTTTTTTTCCCATGTTATTTAAATGGAAAATAGAAAATCGTGAATCGTCACCTTTAAATATTAATATTAAGGTATCATATCTTAACAGGGTCTTTGTCCAGAGATACTCTGTCGATTTTTCAATGTTGTTCGAGAAAAAAAAAAGTCGATTTTTTGAAACACTCTAATATATATGTATATTTTCTTAAAACAAAGTTTTACCTACCTTTTCCGTTAAAAAGTTACTTAGCCATCTTGATTAACACGAAAAGTCACATATTACTTTTGAAGTTAAAATCAAACTTCGTGAAAATGTCTTGTTATCATGACAAAAAAAAATTGTTGCTCATCAGAACTTTTTATTTTTAATTTATTCATATTAAAGGAACATAGAGAATGTATTTTTTTACGGGTTTTTTCACTTACCGAATTAATTACGGCCTGTAAATAAAATTCAACTGAATGGCGAAGAGCAAATATTTTTATGACAGAAGTGTAAACAATTGACTGGATACAACAAATGCAAAATACGAAAGGCAAAATGGAGGAAGGTCGGGTCTTCAGATAAAAATTCGCGACATGCAATTGTACTTTTGCACTCATCAAACGTTAAAAGCACTAGTGTCCTTTATGACGATCGCCTTTTTTCGGATATTTTGGTCATCGTTAATCTTCTTTATACTTTTTAAAGTATAGTATAAGTTTAGATTCATATCGACTCCACGCTGAATCGGACAGCTATTCAACATTGTATTTTTGTTTTCCTCTATTTTCTGACATTTTCTGGTACCTATCAAAAAACCCTTTTTAGACAAGTTTGAAAATTTTTTATGATGGTCCAAGGTCAGTGTTTTTTTGATTTTCAAAAATTTTGGATTCTTCTGGACTTTTCGAAAAAAAAAAATACAAAAAAATTATGCACAATCGATTTTTGTATGATTTTTGAAATTGGAACATTCTATCGTGATTTTTAAACTGCATGTGTTCTTTATATTTTTCGGAATTTTTTGACGTAAAATTTCAATAAACTCTAGAAATTTAAAGCCCCAGTCAAAAGTAAAATTCGGACACTTACTATATTTTGTCGATTTTTCAAACTTCGAAAACAATTTTCTTTCGGTCTAATATATTATGAAAACTAATTTTAGCTGTTGTTTACTCTTTTGTGGGTAATTTTGAATAATTTCTATTATTAAAAAGAAATGTGAAAATATTGCCAGTTTCAGTTTTAACAATAAAAGTTAAAAAAATGTTTTTTATTTATTTTATTATCTTATAGACCTATAATAAAATATAATTTTATAATATAAGGTAAGAAAACCAGCACTAGATCAAAGAACTAGTACCCGATTACTTATATATTTGTACGTCTAGAATTAGCTAGATTCGGTAGATATACAAAAACATGAAAGACCCTACAACAAGTAGGCACACCGAGCTCTAAGGCGGTACTATAGTGGAAAGTACTTAAGCCCCTTTATTAAACCTAAACGTCCTTGGACAATTAGTAGACCCTATAGAAAAAAAGCAGACCGAGTTTTCAAGGCGATACTACAGTGGGAAATAGCTAGACCCGTTTTGCAAGTCAGGCCTTCCTGGGGTAATGAAGTAGACTCTACAGAGAGTAGGCACACCAAGTTTCAGGGCGATACTACGGAGGCAAGGACCTAGACCCCTTTTTCACGCCTGGCCACCTTTGGGCCAAGTAGTAGACCCTACAGGGAGTAGGCACACCGAGTTTCATGGCGATACTACGGAGGAAAGGGCCTAGACCCCTTCTTCACGCCTGGCCACCATTGGGCTATGTAGTAGACCCTACAGGGAGTAGGCACACCGAGTTTCAGGCTGATACTACGGAGGAAAGGACCTGGACCCCTTTTTAAGGCCTGGCCACCATTGGGCCATGTAGTAGACCCTACAGAGAGTAGGCACACCGAGTTTCAGGCTGATACTACGGAGGAAAGGACCTGGACCCCTTCTTCACGCCTGGCCACCGTTGGGTCACATAGTAGACCCTACAGGGAGTAGGCACACCGAGTTTCATAGCGATACTACGGAGGAAAGGACCTGGACCCCTTCTTCACGCCTGGCCAACGTTGGGTCATATAGTAGACCCTACAGGGAGTAGGCACACCGAGTTTCATAGCGATACTACGGAGGAAAGGACCTGGACCCCTTCTTCACGCCTGGCCACCGTTGGATCACATAGTAGACCCTACAGGGAGTAGGCACACCAAGTTTTAGGGCGATGCTTCGGAGGAAAGGGCCTAGACCCATTTTTTACGCCTGGCCACCATTGGGCCATGTAGTAGACCCTACAGGGAGTAGGCACACCGAGTTTCATGCTGATACTACGGAGGAAAGGACCTGGACCCCTTTTTCAGGCCTGGCCACCTTTGGGCCATGCAGTAGACCCTACAGGGAGTAGGTACACAGAGGCAAGATTGTAAATGATTCCCCTTATTTACTAGTAATTAAAATTTTATAATTATTTTCCGATCGCAGCGCCATCTCTTTATTGAAAAAATTTTCACCCTCGAGGCAATACAGTTTTTTTTTTTTCAGTTATTATTTGCCTCGTTAGATGGCCCTTCCGTCAAATTATCAAAGACGCCATTTTTTTACCGGGGCAATGAACCACCGGGATTTTGCCACACCGGGACTTTGGCATACACCCTATTTAAACAGTACTATCACTCGCATGTGATATGTACGAATTCCGAAAACAAAATAATAATATATTTCACACACACATAATATTTATAAATCCTTGTAAGTAATAATACTCACGAAATAATAATTCGATATTTTTAAATAATTGTCGCAAAATAATAATATAATACTTGTAAATAATAATCGCAAAATTAATATTATATTATTTGTAAATAATAACCGCAGAGTAATAATTTAGTAATTGTAAATAATAATCGCACAATAATAATATAGTACTTGTAAATAATAATTTGCAAAACAAGAATAATTCAGTGCTTGTAAGTAATAATAGTTAGAACTCCGTCGCACTCGACGCTCAGTGCGAGTAAAGAGATAGAAGTCGTGGAATCGGTCAGCAATTATATCCACTGCACCGTTCCCGTGTATAACAAAATAATACTAATACTATCAATAATACTCAAGTATTATAAACAACCATTAAATAATTCAACTATTGAACATATTATTCAACCAATAAATAATATTAATAATAACTGTAATTATCGCATTGATATTCTGAGCTCAATAATTACACACTTCATCATATACTTATGAAAATTATTAATACTCAGAATCTCTCTTACTCTTATGCGATAGACAAATGGCCACCAACGCGGGAACAAAATTACACGCCAATGTATAAGCCAAAAAGTACTTACAGTTTACGTAATTAATCAACTCCCTTGGTTGCACGTTAATACGGTAAATGTATTTTCCTTTATGCTTTTTGTCAAAATACTCGAATAATGCCAATGGATTTATATTATCTACTCAAAATACCAAATGGCGTCAAATTTATAATTATACAAATGCAACAGAAGCACACACGCTACTCTTACAGAGACTAACCCACGTCTGACGACGGCAGCACGTGAATTTCATGCCGGCACTTCGGCCGGCGCCATTTTGTCATAGATCTCACTTCAACCAGTGGAGATATATATCTGTCGCATGTTATTTCTTTACAGTACCACCGACATAATACATAACTTTGGCCGTGTAATTTATCCAGTTCCCGACACTAAATGACCAATTGTCCCTTTCATAATTAATTATTAATATGATTTACAAATAAATCAATCAATGATTTATTCACCAAACTAGTAGATTTATTTATAATAAATAAATTTACTAATGCCAACTGTTGCGTTGACGTGCATGCGTCAACCTATAATAACAATAATCACAAGCACATGAATCAAATGCGCAATTATTTCTCTCAGCGTTACAAAAATCCAAACATATGCTCAAATTAATCAGTGAAATCTCCTGATTTAAATACAATTTATACCTAAGAAATCAATAAAGTATTATTAACGCAATAATTAAAACAAAAGCTTATATATAAACGAAATAATTATAATAACAAAATAACAGATAAGACGTGTGAGCAGCGTGTGCTGCCCTCTGTTGCCCACCGACTTGATGCGAGACTGCCGCGATATTAAAATATCGTGACAAGTTTGTCATAAGAATAATTACTTTCATAAGGTTTAAATAAATAAAAGCAAGGTGCTTAATTTGAATACAATTTTGATTAACATTATTTCAGCCTAATTTTACAATTCCTCACCTCTCTCACAAAATATTGCAAACGACTCTGAGAAATTAAATTAATTAATTTATTTAAAATAAAATTCTATAACATCCGGTTCTGGAAGGCCGAGTCCATCTTCCAGTGGCGCCCTATTATTCGACTATAATACTAGGTGCGACCAGACTTGGCAAGATTAATCTCTCTGTCATAAAATTAATATTATAAAATAAAAGTAATGATTAAAAATAACATGAGTGATTGAGGTGTGCACTTTTGGATTTTCCAACATTTTCTTGGTAAGTTTTAACATTATGTAACTCTAGAAAAAGGGTCGTACAACAAAAATAAATGGGCAAAAGCTTCAAGTGCCTAGTTTCTGATCAGGTCTTTAAATTTTTTTATATGCACGGTTCCGGAGCAATCAAAAATCAATCATAATTATTGAACAAAATGATTCAAAATCGAAGACCGTTTTTAAGACGAGCGAAAATTCGGTAAATGTCTTTTTTGATAGTTTTCTTAGAATTAATCCGGAATCGCACAAAATAAAATATTTAATGACCAGATCAGGGAACTAGACACTTAAAGTTACAATTTGTCGTTTTGTTTTTATCGTACGACCATTTTTCTCCGAGTTACAACCTGTTTCAAATCACTTTAAAATTTTAAATTTTTTTCGTATTGTTACGTTCTGGCTTCAATTATATTTAAATATAAATTTTAAATTTTTTTTTGGGCAATATATAATAAAACTTTGGTCACTCTGATGAAGAAAAATTCTTCAATAGAACAAATAAAGCAGATAAGCGATTTCCGCGAACACCGTCGTGGTCCGTAGTCTAAACTCATGAGAAGGCATGAGACCTAGGCCTCGACGAGGTTCTCTAGGGTAACCTGAGATGCGACGTTGGACGATTTATAATTTTTTTTGTACTGGATTTGCGGAGCCAGAACAGGCAGTCAGCCGACGAACTTCTAAGGCCCCGGACCTCTGTCTGGTGACCGACTGACTTTGAGTTTAATGTTTTAATTAACAATGTACTACAATTCCCTTTAAATTTTGTATTATTTGAATTTAAACCCTTCAACTAAAAATTTAAAACTATGAGAGTCGAACAGTGACATCACAGGAGGTCTATAGATTTTCCAATGATGTCTACCTGGAAAATATTTTATTCTTATTTGATCAAATAATGAATAATATGAATCAACATTTACTCAGAATGTTGCGATATCCCTTAATTTTTGTAGCGTATTATTGAAAAATTTTTCAATTTTGAACTGTCGCAATTCCATTCCCGGATACTTTTTGAAACCCCATGACATTTCCATTATATTTCTCGGTCGCATTGAATTCCCTGATAATTCCCGATATTTCCGATTTGTGGCCACTCTGTTTATCCACATGAAAAAAATATTATTTGCAGGAAGTTTTTCAAAATACGTTCAAAGAGAAAAACCAGTGATAAAATTTGATAAAATAGAGAAAAAAATTTTTTTTTTAATTACCAAAAATCGAAAAAAAAAAATAGTAGCCATTGAGAAACCACGAACAGACCGGCCTAAAAAGTTGTGGTTTGGGTAGTAGTTTGCTGTGAAAAATTTTAAAGAAAATCAAAATAAGCACTCACTGTAAAAAATGCAATTTAAATTTTAAGAATCAAAAAACACGTATTAAAACACTTGGAATAATTTTTTTGTATTTTTTGTTTGAAAAGTACATAGAAAAATGATAATTTTTTATTCAGTGAATATTTTGAATTGAACTATTCCCTAAGAAGTTATCAGTAAAAAAGCATAAAAGAGCGGTATTTCAAAACAATTCGGTATAAAAAAATAAAAGAAATTGAGGAAATCTAAAATTAAAATGTTTCAAACCGTCCGATTTGGCGTGGAACGCCCCATATATTTATAAAATTTTATGACAAAATTTTTTCCCAAGATTTCCTTAAATGCCCCGCTTTGCGCCTCCCAGCAATATATATATATATATATATATATATATGTCGGAGGGCCAGCAGGTAGTGGATCGGTACTCTTAGTACCTGCATTATTATCACTATGATTTGCAGTCATTTTTATTTAGTTACAAAATATTGGATAGGCAATAAAACAATAATCGTTACACACAAAATTACTCTTGATAATATTTCACAAATGATTAGAGTATTACAAATAATTTAAGTATTACAATGTTATAAATAAGGCCAAGAATTTGGTTTTTTTAAAAGAGAGAAATAAAAGATGGGAGGAGCTAAATTTCTGATTGGTTGAATTTTTATAGATTTGTATTTGTTTATTTCAATCGAGTGAAACGAGCGATAAAACAAAAATAAGTTTAGTCAATGTAAAACAAATATACTAGTGACATAACCACGTATATTTGTAATCTTGATATCGAACTTCGTTGGTTGAAATTCGAAAATATGCTATCAACTATATTTTGAATAAATTAAAACTAAGAGTATTATTTTGAAAATATTTTAGATGATATTACTTTAGCCGATGGATTAAAAATTTTTTTTTTTAATTGGAACATGATTTGCACGCTGGACAGCGCATTTAAAAATTTGGAAAACTTTTTCAGTCGGGTCTTGAAAAGGAGTCATATTTTTTGTCTTAAAATAAAATCTTACTTTTTGTCTTAAAATGAAGTCGTATCTTTTATCTTAAAATTAAGTCTTGACTTTTACACACAGAAAATTAAGTGATTGTGTTTATTATGCTAAATTTTTAATTCCAATCATCTAGAATGATTAATAATAATTAATTCGACTTAACATACAGGATTGTAACAATTATCATAAATACGGTGAATATTACAATCTAGATGATTTATACAATCATCTAGATAATAGTTACGACTAACTCATTGATGGTAGAAATTTTTACCATAACTAGATAGTAACTCCAATTATTTAATTTTCTAAGTGTAACTTGAAATTAAGTTACGTTTTTTGTCCTAAAAAGGAATCGTAATCTTTCCCGAATCAAAAATGAAACTTGATTTAGAGTGGGCCGTCTTAAATCGTGACTAAATAAGATCAATTAATTCGAAATCAAGGTAAATTCACGCAAATTCGATGTCCAAGATGACCAGGACTATTCGGATTTGAAAAAAAAATATTAAAGGAAATGAAAAAAAATTATTATTAGCCAACTAGACAGTTTTACTCGTGCACCAAAAGCTCTAAGTGCTGCAGCTGACCAAGTTGGCCACGAATCTCTGAATTTAAAAAAAAAAATACTGAAAGAAACAATAAAAAATTATAATTAGCCAACTAGACAGTTTTACTGGTGCACCAAAGGCTCAAAGTGCTGAAGCTGACCAAGATGGTCACGACTCTGGACTTTTTTTTTAAGTATCGAAGTGATTGAAAAAAAATTACTTTCAGCCAACTAGTACATTTTCACGAGTACATCAAGCGTACGAATTAAGTCTTATTTTTTGTCTTAAAATCGAGTCTTACTTTTTATTTTAAAATCAAGTCTTACTTTTTGTCTTAAAACTAAGTCTGACTTTTTGTCTTAAAATTAAGTCTTATTTTTTGTCTAAAAATCGAGTCTTACTTTTTGTCTTGAAATTAAGTCTTACATTTTGTCTTAAAATCGAGTCTTACTTTTTGTCTTAAAATCGAGTCTTACTTTTTGTCTTGAAACTTAGTCTTACTTTTTGTCTGGTTGACTGAAATTTTATTTTTCAATGTCTTTGATATTTAACAAAAATCCAGAGTCTTGGTCATTTCGGACAACTTTAACAATTTCACGACTTGATGTACCACCGAAAATGTCTGGTTGACTGAAATTTTTTTTTTTAATGTCTTTGATATTTAAAAAAAAGTCTTGAGTCTGGTCATCTCGGAGAACTTTAACACTTGGAGTACTTGGTGTACTAGTGAAAATGTCTCATTGGCTGAAAATAATTTATTTTTATTTCCTTAAATATTTTCGTTCTAAATTCAGAATGTCCTGGTCATTTTTGACATAGAATTTACGTGAATTTGCATCCGTTTTCACTCAACCGGTCTGTCACTATATTTTGATATCGCGGCAGTCTCGCATCAGGTCAGTGGGCAACAGAGGGCAGCACACGCTGCTCACACGTCTCATCCGATATTTTGTTATTATAATTATTTCGTTTATATATAAGCTTTTGTTTTAATTATTGCGTTAATAATACTTTATTGATTTCTTAGGTATAAATTGTATTTAAATCAGGAGATTTCACTGATTAATTTGAGCATATGTTTGGATTTTTGTAACGCTGAGAGAAATAATTGCGCATTTGATTCATGTGCTTGTGATTATTGTTATTATAGGTTGACGCATGCACGTCAACGCAACAGTTGGCATTAGTAAATTTATTTATTATAAATAAATCTACTAGTTTGGTGAATAAATCATTGATTGATTTATTTGTAAATCATATTAATAATTAATTATGAAAGGGACAATTGGTCATTTAGTGTCGGGAACTGGATAAATTACACGGCCAAAGTTATGTATTATGTCGGTGGTACTGTAAAGAAATAACATGCGACAGATATATATCTCCACTGGTTGAAGTGAGATCTATGACAAAATGGCGCCGGCCGAAGTGCCGGCATGAAATTCACGTGCTGCCGTCGTCAGACGTGGGTTAGTCTCTGTAAGAGTAGCGTGTGTGCTTCTGTTGCATTTATATAATTATAAATTTGACGCCATTTGGTATTTTGAGTAGATAATATAAATCCATTGGCATTATTCGAGTATTTTGACAAAAAGCATAAAGGAAAATACATTTACCGTATTAACGTGCAACCAAGGGAGTTGATTAATTACGTAAACTGTAAGTACTTTTTGGCTAATACATTGGCGTGTAATTTTGTTCCCGCGTTGGTGGCCATTTGTCTATCGCATAAGAGTAAGAGAGATTCTGAGTATTAATAATTTTCATAAGTATATGATGAAGTGTGTAATTATTGAGCTCCGAATATCAATGCAATAATTAAAGTTGTTATAATTATTATTATTTATTGGTTAAATAATATGTTCAATAATTGAATTATTTAATGGTTGTTGATAATACTTGAGTATTATTAATAGTATCAGTATTATTTCGTTATACACGGGATCGGTGCGGTGGATATAATTGCTGACCGATTCCACGACTTCTATCTCTTTACTCGCACTGAGCGTCGAGTGCGACTGAGTTATAATTATTATTATTTTGCGATTATTATTTACAAGAACTATATTATTATTGTGCGATTATTATTTACAGGTACTAAAGTATTAATTTGCTATTATTATTTACAAGTAACATAATATTATTTTGCGATTATTATTTACAAGTACTATATTATTGTTGTGCGAGTATTATTTACAATTACTAAATAATTAATTTGCGGTTATTATTTACATGTAATATAATATTATTTTGCGATTATTATTTTCAAGTATTATATTATTATTTTGCGACGATTATTTACAAATACCGAATTATTTGTTCGTGATTATTATGATTTACACTTATCACATTATTATTTTGTGATGATTATTACCTACAAGGATTTATAAATATTACGTGTGTGTGATATATTATTATTTACCAATTATCTTATTGTTTATATTAATTTAAATATAGTTAAAGGCAGATGGTCAGCAACTCGGTATTATTTTAAATTTATGATTTTAATTACTGCTATCTTTTCCTTGCTTTCCTATTCCTAATCCTGAAATTGCTATCCTGTATTTCATTTATTTTTCATTTTTATTTCTCTCCGTGGTATTTTATTTTTATTGGAATTTCGAATTTGTTCGTGGGGCACACGAACTGGCGCCCAACTAGGATTTCTAACCCAGCCTGAGCAGAGCTGTGGGTCCAGGGAGATTCGGGATATCTCCAGGTGGGACTTTTGTTTTGTTATTATTTTATTTTCAGTTTTTTCCACCAACGGAGGGCCATAACGGCTATTGAGCACTACCCACACTCCGCCGTGGGACGTGTGAAATAGAAGCGAACGTTATAGGTCTAACTTAGGTACGATTCAAGACGATCAACCCTAAATCAAGTTTCATTTTCGACTCGGGAAAGAATACGATTTCTCTTTAAAACAAAAAATAGGAAGTTATTTTGAGACAAAGAATTTGACTTCCTTCCAATACCCGATCGAAAAAGTTTTTCAAATTTTCAAATACTCTATTCAGCGTGCAAATTATGTTCCATTTAAAAAAAAAATTTTTAATCCGTTGGCTAAAGTGATATAGTTGAGTGCATATTTTAGAATTTCAACAAATGAAGTTTGACATCAAGATCACATATATACATGATAGGTGACTAGTATATTTGTTTCGCATTGATTAAACTCATTTCTGTTTTGTCGCTCGTTTCACTCGATTCAAATAAACAAATACAAATCTATAATAATTCAACCAATCAGAAATTTAGCTCCTCCCATCTTTTATCTCTCTCTTTTAAAAAAATCAAATTCTTGGCCTTAGTTATAAACTAAGATTAACGTTACACAATATTAAATATTCACTAAAGGCTAAATATTACAATAACTACACTCAAATAACTATATGAATTATAATAAACAAGTAGTATAACAGTAGTCACTAATTTGATATACAACTCAATCGTAGAGTTAACAAAATATGCACGACAGTAAAATTAGCCTTGAGAACGAATACACGGTCAGCAGAATACGAGGTGCTCTCGACTTAAGCTCAAACAGAAGAGTACTTCTAATTGCACTCTGAACTCTTACTCTCAAAAACTACTGTCTTTACCTGAAAGACCTAAAAACGAACTCCATTATTCTATATCGCAGTATTTCACTATCCTCTGACCGTGGCTACGTTTGGTGACCAGATGCCACTCCAAGTCTAAGCCTACCGTCATAAAAATATTTTACAACAAGCTTAAAAAATTTCCCAATCCGATTAAGTTGTAAAACATTATTGTTAAACATTGTTGCTTAAATAAAATATAAACTAAAATATAGTTGGGACTTCCCAAAGTCTCTGGAAAACCCCGGTTATACTTTTATCTCCGACACGGCCATTCTGACAATCACACGTTCTCGGTCGTCTCTAAAAACATGCCATGTAAAACGGAGTATAAGTTCTATGTTGTGATAAAATATTACAATTTTAGATTTATCCGCGAATATGATTCATTTACAGGTCCAGTCTCATAGCAGAAATTTTATTGCTAATCAATAATAGTAGTTGGAACAATAATAATCAATAATAGTTGAAACGACAAACTATGTTTACGTATTCTATGCAAAAACCCTCAGTCATACTTCCCATTTGCCAAATATTCATACAATCTTACAATTCCCACCAGCTAACGCCCACTATTCCAGGCTCTGCCTGTATGCCACGTACAGTATAAAAACATATACAGTTGCCACAACTGTTTCCGCCACATCATCAGCTGCGCATCGCGCCCTGAACAAACTATCATTATCCAATATAGTTGTCACAACTGTTTCCGCCACTTCATTAGCTGCCCATTGCGCCCTGATTAAACCGACTATATCAATTTGCAGTAACGACTACAGTCTAATGCATGTGTGTTATTCCAAGTTCTTATATTCAGTTTGCAGTTACGACTACAGCCTGATGCATGTGCGTTATATCATAAGATCTTTTAACAAACCAGGTCCACGACCTGTAGCCCTCAGTGCTCAGCGTCACTGGTGGTTACCAATTCCAGAGTCCCTATTTCAGAACTCTGTGCATCATCAATACTTTCATGATCGATAGAACTATCGTTACTATCGTCAAAACATACATCCAGTTCGCTGGGAATATGACTCTCAGGCATTTTTCTTAACTTATCATGACTATACTTAGAAACTTCTCTTATTACTGATAACGTTCTCTTCTATTTCGCACGTCTTACGGCGGAGTGTGAGCGGTGTTCAATAGCCGTTATGGCCCTCCTATGGTGAAAAACTGAAAATAAAATAATACCGGAAACAAAAGTCCCACTTGGAGGTATCCCGAATCTCCCTGGACCCGCAGCTCTGCTCAGGCTGGGTTAGAAATCCTAGTTGGGCGCCAGTTCTTGTGCCCTACGAACAAATTCAAAATAAATACAACGGAGAAAAATAAAAATAAAAATAAAAAAAAATAAATGACAGGGTAACGGTTTCATATTTTAGGAACAGGATAGCAAGAAAAAGATAGCAATAAAGTATATAATTAAATTAAATAAATGCCGGGTTGATGACCATTTGCGTTAACAATATTTAAATTAATATAAACAATGTAATAATTATTTATGTTCGCATGTCACAAACGGATATTGTCAATACAATAATAACTTCACTTATAAATAATGCGTGTACATGTACACAAACTCAACCCCACTATTTGGAAATAATAATCACAAAATAATAATTTAGAACTGATAAATTATAATAATCGTAAATAATAATTTAGTACTGATAAATAATAATAATCATAAATAATAATTTAGTACTGATAAATAATAATAATCATAGTTAATAATTTATTATTCGTAAATTATAAAAAAAATCGCAAACTAATAATTCAATAATAATAAATTGTGATACTCGCAACAATAACAGTTTGATAATTGTAATTAATAATCACACAATAGTGATACTTCAGTACTTGGTAACTAATGATCAAAATAATACGTCAGTATTTGTAAATAATAATCCAAAAAATAATAATTCGGTATGTGAAAATAATAATCACAGCATAATAATCAGTCAGCACTGGTAAACTAATAACAAAACGTGACGAATTGCTCTTCAGTATTCAATAAAATTACTGAATGATAATTATAACTTGGTCGCACTTAACGCTCGGTGCGAGTGATAGAAATAAAAGTCACGGAAGATGGGCAGTGATTACATCAGCTGCACCGTTCGAGTGTACACCAAACAATAATAACAATATTGCGGCTCAGGTATTATAAACAACTAGTAAATAATTCCTGCATTTAATAAATTATTTAACCAATAAATAATAAATAATAAATGTGATTATAGCATTACTATTCTGAGCGCAATAATTGCACAGTGGTTTCATATACTCAGAAACTTAATATCTGAGATTTGTTATCTCTCTCTCTCGCATGAGACAACAAATGGCCACCAACGCGGGAAGCAAAATTACACGCCAATGAATTTACCAAAAGTACTTACAGTCATCATCAACATGAAGGACTCGTACAGGCTTCATTGGTGAAATGTATACAGCAATAATTATGCAAATAATTAATATCACGCCAACAAAATCCAATGGCAATTCGAATAGTAAATTCAATCTGTATATTTTCCAAATATGACCAAATGGCGTCGCAATATAAAAACACAGCAACCAGCACACACACCCTGCTCGCACAACAGATTATCCACGTCTGAACCCAGCAGCACGTTTTTCTCATGCCGGCAATTCGGCCAGCCATCTTGTATCTTTTCTCTTACTTTAACCAATGGAGGTCTATACCTGTCGCATGTTAACTATGACCAGTATCAACAACAAAAGACCTGATGTCAATTGTGTAATTTCGCTCACTCCCGACGTTAAATGGCCAATTGTTTATATCCCAATTACTAATTAATACGAGCTCAGGATAAATCAACCAATGATTTATCCCCATCTATCATAAATTTATTTATTGATGCCAACTGTGACATCAACACACCTGTGCCCGCTTCTTAAAATAATAATAATATTACATGTTTAAATAAATAACTGCGCAATTATTGCTCCCAGTGATGCAAAAATCCAGTTTTATGATTTACCGAATCAGGGAATTTTCCTGATTCGGCAGTAACTTTTACCTAATAAAACAATTAAATAATAATAACACAATAATTAAAATAAACTCTTATATATAAACAAAATAATCATAATATTAATGTATGGAGAGACGTGTGAGCAGCGTGTGCTGCCATCTGTTGCTCACCAACCTGATGTGAGACTGCCGCGATATTTAAATATCGTGACATACTTAATGACTTTCAATTATAACGATCATTATCAAGTATTTCTGTTATTACGAATGGATGTCTAAATTTTGGATCAAGTTTCGTCTGATTACGCTCCTCATTTTTAATTAAAACATAATCTCCTACTTTTAAAGTATTTACATTAGCTTTGTTTTTATCAAATCTTAATTTTTCATATTTAGCATTTTCCTTAATATTGTTAATTGCACACTGTCTTACATTAGAGATATCGACTTCTTTTTCGTTGTCATTAACTAATAAATCGAAGGGTCTTGCCTTTCTACCGATCAATAACTCTAAAGCACTTGTTTTGTTGACATGATTAATAGTAGTGTTTAATGCTAACTGTACCTCACCGATGGCTTCTTGCCATAAACGATTATTAGTCTCAACGGCGGTAAACATATTTTTTATTGTGCTCATAACACGTTCTACCTGACCGTTTGCCCTACTAGACCCTGTAGCAATCAGATGCAAATTTATATCTTGAGATTTACAGAAATCTCCAAATTCTTTCCCGGTAAAACATCTGCCCTGATCGGCTATTACTCGAGAAGGTACACCGAATATAAATATTGCAGACTTTAAGGCCTTGACAACATTATTACAATCAATTTTACGAGTATGATGTAAGTAGACGAATTTAGTGAAACCATCAATGAGAACAATAATGTATTCTTTTGTATTATTTTTACCACTTAGTTTACCTGTAATATCCATATGAATAGTGTGCTACGGTATGCGAGTCTTAGTTATGGGATGTAACTCGGCTTGAATTTTACCTGAGTTAGACTTAGAAAGTCTACAAACAATACAATTCTCGACAAATTTACGTACATATTTAGACATGTTGTCGAACCAGTAGTATTCATAAACTTTGTTAAGCGTTTTATCCCAACCGAAGTGCATAATGGACTCATGAATATGGTTAATTACAGACCAACGAAACGCTCTCGGTACAAGTGGTAAACAAATTGTTTCCCCTTTCCGTTGCATTTTACGATACAGAGTACGAGATTGGACCTCATAGGTTTTTGCGAGATCCTCAGATAGCCCGTCGCTTTCCAACTTAGTAACTATTTCTGAAATTTCCGGGTCACGTCGTTGTTCAGCGAGAAGCCAATCATCAGATATTTCAGCGAGGTCAACACGCTTTTGTTTAATCTTATCAATCCGATCTGGAGACTCAGGTACTGGATTTCGAGAAAAGAAATCTACATGGGCCATACGACTTCCTTCTCTGTAAACTATATCAAACTCAAATGCTTGTAAATAAGCCCACCACCTGTGTACTCTATCGTTAAGGTCAATTTTGTTTTGTGAAGATTTCAACGAGTTACAGTCAGTCACGACAGTGAATTTGCGTCCATGTAAATAGTGACGAAAGTGTTTGATTGATTTAAGAACAGCCATTGTATCTAACTCATAGAAATGGCACCTCGATTCAGCAGGACTTGTTCTTTTGCTGAAATACTCTACCGCTTTATTTTTACCATCTACTTTATGCATTAAAATAGCACCGTAGCCTTCCGAGCTAGCATCAGTATGTAATTCTATAGGATAATCAGGGTCAAATATCATTAAAACAGGCTCATTAGTTGAAATATAAATTATTTTCTGACGAACATTTTCGTGTAGTTCTGTCCATTCAATATTTTTCTTACCTGAAGTAAGTGCATATAAAGGTTTCATTGTCTGTGAGAATTTGGGGACAAATCGTCTAAAATAAAAAGCAAGTCCAATGAATTGTCGTAGTTGTGTCACAGTCCGAGGAGCAGGTAGCAAAGTCAGTGCGTTAATTTTTCGAGGGTTCGGACGAACGTCTCCGTTCTTTATTTCGTATCCAAGATATGAAACAGAAGTTTCAAGAAAAGAGCACTTAGTGAAGTTAAATGAAAATCCCGCTTTTATAAGAATATTCAAAACTATTTGAAGCCTTTCAAATGCTTCCTCTACTGTATCGGCAATTATTAATACATCGTCTTGATAAACTACAACGTAGGAATACGCGAGCTCACCTAGAGCTTTCAGTATTGCTCTCTGAAAAACAGATGGAACATTTTTCAACCCATAAGGCATCGTTAAAAATTCGAATGGCCCATCGGAAGTAACAAATGCCGTACGTTCAATAGCTTCTAAGTGAAAATGAATCTGGTGAAAACCGCTAGCCATGTCAAGACTAATGTAATACTTAGCTTTCTTAAGTCTTGGTATTTAATCAAGTATTAGTGGCAAAGGAAATTTATCAGACACGGTATATTTATTGAATTCACGACGGTCAACGCATAAGCGATCCATACCATCCTTTTTCTTAACTAGTAGTATCGGGCTAGCAAACGGAGAATTACTAGGACGAATAACATTAGCCTGTAATGACTCATCTATTCTTTCTCTCACTGTCTGTCTTTCTTCTACACTAAGCCTATAAGGTCTTCTCTGTACAGTAATGTTAGGATCGGTCAAACGAATCTGGAGTTCACCCGTATTAACGCGGGTACGCGGAAAACCTGTAATAAAAGAGTTTTCAAATTCCTTCAATATTGTAATTAGTTTTAACTTGTCATCTCCAGTTAAATCAGTATCAACTTTATTTATATTAACAACTTCAGATTTATGACACAAATTAATGACTTTATTTTTCGAAATACTAAAGCTGTCATGAGAAATATTTACGTTAAAACCTAAACTCAAGATTTCACGGCCTATCATAATGTTACTTTTTAAATGATCGTCCGGGACAACGTGAAGAAGTATCTCTAATGTAAATCCATCAATACTAACAACAGATAAAATTTGTGTTGTGCAACTAACACCAACATTACCAATTCCTTTTAACATAATTAACTCATGCATTCTTTTACCCGAAAATTTCAAAGAAATTGACTCTTTTATTAATGAGCATTCGGCTCCCGAATCAAAACGATATGGAAACGACTCACCGAGATGATATAGATTACCAGTTGGGTCTGCAACGGTACACAAGTCGACTCGCCGCTCAACGGTGTTGTTACTCTTGTTTCCTGAATTGTTGTTTCTCGCAGATGTACAATTTGGTGCGATATGTCCATTTTCCCCACACTTGCAAGCTACAGTTCGAGTAGAAGAGTTAGATCCAGTAATTGCTCGAAGACCACTAGACGTCTCTGCTCGTTGATTCACGGGCTTTGATCGATATTCCGTCCTCTTAAGGCCCATCTTACCACAGTTGTGACATTTGATCACCGAAGAAAATTTGAACCTTTTTGATTCTGATGTTGTGGAATTTTACTGAGATGATGCTGGTCTTTTTCGCACGTATGAGTATCCTCTCATTTGACTTAGGAATTCACATTCACTTTTAACGTCGCTTGTCAGTGCTACACGTTCAACTCGATTATCAATGTGAGACAGTCTTGCTAGCACTACTGCATTGATAATTTCATCGGTCGTTGAAGATCGCCAACGAGCCTTCAACAATGACCGTAATCGAATAACAAACGCACCAACACTTTCATCTTTCATTGGCAGTTCATTGTTGATTTTTAAAACTGCCGCTGCTGCTGTTTCTTGACCACCAAAACGAGACACGAAAAGTTCGTTTAGTTGCTGCCACTTGATACCAGGAATTGCCACTTGGGACAGCCACTGCGCTGCTGAGCCTTCTAAAGCTTTACTGAGTGCGGAAATTAATTCACTGCCCTGTAAAGGGTTTTCAATTAAACACAAATTAGCTGCGGGGCACCATGCAACTGGATCTGATCCCGCACTCTCAGGATTAAACCGCGGCAAAGGAAAATTTTTATTCACAGATTGTGATTTTCGCATACAACCTTTCGTAAATTCGAATAAAATATTCCACTGATCGGGTGAAGGACCAGACGGAGTAGATCCCACTTCTGATGTCGGAGGGCCAGCAGGTAGTGGATCGGTACTCTTAGTACCTGCATTATTATCACTATTATTTGCAGACATTTTTATTTAATTACAAAATATTGGATATACAATAAAACAATTATCGTTACACACAAAACTACTCCTGATGATATTTCACAAATGATTAGAGTATTACAAATAATTTAAGTATTACAATATGTTATAAACTAAGATTAACGTTACACAATATTAAATATTCACTAAAGGCTAAATATTACAATAACTACACTCAAATAACTATATTAATTATAATAAACAAGTAGTATAACAGTAGTCACTAATTTGATACACAACTCAATCGTAGAGTTAACAAAATATGCACGACAGTAAAATTAGACTTGAGAACGAATACACGGTCAGCCGAATACAAGGTGCTCTCGACTTGAGCTCAAACAGAAGAGTACTTCTAATTGCACTCTGAACTCTTACTCTCAAAAACTACTGTCTTTACCTGAAAGACCAAAAAACGAACTCCATTATTCTATATCGCAGTATTTTACTATCCTCTGACCGTGGCTACGTTTGGTGAGCAGATGCCACTCCAAGTCTAAGCCTACCGTCATAAAAATATTTTACAACAAGCTTAACAAATTTCCCAATCCGATTAAGTTGTAAAACATTATTGTTAAATATTGTTGCTTAAATAAAATATAAACTAAAATGTAGTTGGGACTTCCCAAAGTCTCTGGAAAACCCCAGTTATACTTTTATCTCCGACATATATATATATATATATATATATACTAGCCGTTACCCGCCCGCTTCGCTGGGCGTAAATTAGAGTTAAGTAATGATTTTTTTATTTCATGATTAAAAATATTTCTGTAACTATGGCTTTGACCGATGACTTCTTCAGCAATTATATCGATATTATTATAATAAGCTATAAAGAACTAATGACGGAATGCAATTAGAAATAATTACACCAGAATCATAATGATGGGATAAAAAGAGTTATTTCCTTATTTTCTTTTAGTTAAAAATATACGCATCTCTGTCATCAGATCTCGGATAAAAAAGAAAGTTCTTAATATTTTGATTAAAATGTAATTATTATTTTTTTTTTTTTTAACATAAATTCATTAAAGAAATTCCGTTGCAGTGTATAAAGAATGAATTTCGAACCTTTGAAACTCATTTTAGTACATAAGTGCACGATACAATTAATTGTCATACCTAATTTAAACTCTGTAACACATATATTTGGAAAACAGGAATACATTAACGTTTGACACTCCGCAAATTCCTTCAGGAGTTGATTCTATTAAATTCGTCTAATGAGCGATACCTACATGACAAAATCAATGTTCTTGCCGAATTTAAACTCTGTAAGACGTATATTCAATGAACGGAAGCATATTAACCTTTAACACCCCGCGAATCCCCTACGGAGTCGATTTTATTGAAGCCGTTTTATAAGGAACACCTGCATGACATAATAAACGTTCATGCCGAATTTCAACTCTGTAACGTATGTATTTAAATAACGGAAGCATATTAACGCTTGACGCCCCCCGCAGAGCCCCTTCGGAGCCAAATTTGTTATAGTTATTTAGTGAGGGGTACTGGCATGGCATAATGAACGTTCAGGCCGAACTTTGGGTCAGTAACACCTGCACTCAAAAAACAAGTGTATTTCATCGTTTGACGCCCCCGCGAACCCCCTCAGAAGTAAATTTTATTGAAGTCGTTTCATGAGGGATCACTACATGACATAATAGACGTTCATGAAGAATTTCAACTCTCTAACGTATGTATTTGAAAAATGGAAGCGAATTAGCGCTTGACGCCCACGCAAACCCTGTTAGGAGTAGATTATATTAAAGCCCTTATGAGGATTACCTACATGACATAAAAAACGTTCACGCTGAATGTTAAATCCGTAAGCCTTATAGTTTCAAAGATACTATATTTGATAGATTTACATTCTTACTTAGTTACAAATAAGTCAGATCAGACACTTTTATTTCGACTGTTTAATAAAATGTGATACACAATTCAGTTGACAGAAATAATTGATAAATAAGACAAAATCTAATCTATTAAAGAAATATAAAAAACAATTGATACGCGTTATATAAAAACGATAGACGTCTATGGAATAGAAGCAATTGATGGCTGTAATTTAACTGTTTTTTTCTTATACTTTTAGAAAAATAATTTATACACCCAAATTCTAAGTTATAATTGATGTTAAAAGTAGCCTATATTTTAAGTGACAGCATCTTGTATATGTATAAAAAATTTTATCTCAATCAGATAAGTGGTTGATTAGTTATAAAGGTACAAACCGACAGAGACAGACAGAAAAAAATTCCAATAACGGTAAAAACAGTATGAGTAGGACATAAAAATGACATTTGACGCAGAATTCGACATAAAAACACCATGTACAGACAAAGCCTACAGATCTATATATATATATATATATATATATATATATATATATATATATATATATATATTGAGACAATGTGAATTGTCTTCGTCGTCCTCAGCCTTGCGGTTCCCGTTTTTCTTCGTCTCGTTGCCGTCTGAATCTGTACGTCATAGTGCCATGGTCACATGACTTATTTTCACGTCGACGCATTTCCGTAAGGGTGAAGTGGGGACAGAGTTCAGAGGCGAGTCCCAGGCCCTCAATTATCGGTTAATCACTTCGATCCTGGATCAATTAGCGTTTAGACGTATTTTTCTATTATTATTGAATTGCAATAAGTATTCTGTATTAATTAAGTTACGATATTTTCTACTAATACTCTGGCAATTTTACTTATAATATTATTTCATTATTTCTTATTGATTATTATAAGTCGAGTTTAAATAAAATTATTATTACTGTACGTTACCGGCAATATACTTGCAATACTGAAGAATTGTTAAGATTAAATAATAAATTTAGTGTAATAATTGCGTTATCCCACGTGGAGGGTCATTTTACATCCAGGGTATTCCAGGACACTCCCGATATTGTTAATTGCGAAGTGTTTATTGTAAGTAACTGAATTTTATTATAATTGGCAATAAACCTGTACTTTTCTGATTAATTCCGTCCACTTTACTTCTCATTCATATTATTTATTATCCTATATTACTGGTGAGAATTATCAAATCGTCTATTAAGAATATTATTAATTAAGTAAAAATTGATAAGTTTATTCATTATAAGAAATCTATTGATAAGTAATATGTTGTGAGGTAAATTGGTGAATTTTACATACGTTGCCGAGTTTGAATAAGTGCGGGTCTTTGCTTTGCAAGAACCCCAGCCCACTGCTCTGTCCAGGTAAAATCAAATTTGTTAGAGGCCAGCCTAAGCCAGGGTTCAACCCGCAAATTCTGGTGGCTGCTGGTTAAAATCGCGAACATAAGAAGCGATTTGTCTCAACTGGCGCTCGAACAGGGACTTTGCAGTCGTTCAAACGGGCAACGAAAAATTTTATAAATTTTTCTCACGGCTTTACAGTAAAAAATCTTATAAAAATCTACAGTAGTAATTCTTAAAAAATTTTCTTACCAGTATTACAAATTTTATCCTTTCACATTCATCATTTAATAATTCATTATCCGCATCTAACATTTTTAATATTTAATTATTTTATTTAAAAATCTTTAATTATTTTCAAATTTCTTTTATTTATTATTAGTTATATAAAATAAAATAAAAGTTGTCATTGTAATATTGTGTGCCGGTCTCGTTCCCAAAAGTATTTCGTTATATTTTTACCTTGAGCGTATACTAGCTACACGCGTCGTAATCCGAGACACTAGTATTTATTTTCTTCACAGTTTAAGATCTTTTACTTACGTACAACGACAACCCAAAGTAAATAATAAAAATAAATACTTAAAATATTATAATAAAACTTTCGTTCGAATATTTTCTAAGTGTAGTGAAGAAATTTATTACTTTCTTTACAACACAAACGATTAGTATATTCGTTTCCGGTCTAAAATAAAATATCTTTTGCTCGACAAAATTGTTCTCAGATTAACTAAGTACTTAAATAAATTATCAACAGAATCTTTGCAGTAATAAATAAAAATTGTATGAGTCATTGAAAATTTTAATAATCAAAATAAATCATAAACTATTCGTCATCAAGAATTTCAATAACTTAAATAAATTATTAAATTATAAATAAATAATCTTTACAGCTTAGAAAAGATATAATTGTAACAAGTCTTAATTAAATAAATCCACTTATAATCCGACAAGATTATTATCAGCTCGGATTAAGTAAAATTATCAATAATTAAAATTTTATATGCCTGGCTTACCTGCGCGTGAACCGTACGCGCACACTACGGTCCCACCACCAGTTCACACGTTACCGTTGTACATGAACGCTCAGCCGACATTCTCGTACACGTACATACATCCACATAGTAGTAATAATGTACCTGCATTTACAAATACACACTCACAAGCCCCATTTGCACAGACACATCCACATGTACAGCCGTCAGTCTGGTATAATACCTATACAGTTCCAGCGGGAAATTCGAACATGAGTGGGTCTAATTCTATGCGGTTGTACGATCTTACCCGTCTTGTTAAATCCTGGAGTATCTCGTTTCCGTCTCGTGATCGATCTTCTCCAATCGACGCAAAGAAATACTTAAAATTAATTGAGCAGCGGATGGTCAGCAACGAAATTTCTCTCGACAATTTTGACGCAGTTGTAACTAATACACTCAACGGCGATGTACTCGAGTGGTATTACCAGAACGAGGGTTTGTTTCACAGCTGGGTTACATTCAAGGAATATTTTAAAATTTGGCAGGTTCAACAAACAGACGAGGCAGTGTTGCAGGACATTTACTCGGCCAAACAACGCAATGACGAGACAGGAGTTGCATTTATTAACCGTATGCAAGGTGCATTCGCGAAATTAGAAGACCCGTTACCGCAAACAAAACAAATTAGAATTATAACTTCGCGATTTAATTCTCATTTTCTACAAAAGTTCTCAGATGCGACAATTATGACTTATGCCGAATTATATACGCGGGTCAATGCTTGGCAGCCAACGGCTGATGCACTGAACCCTCACTTAAAAATTCATCAAGAAAGTAATAGTAAAATCAAGACTCGTAGTCAACTAAATTCTATTAAAGTTCCTGAAATCGATCAATTGAAAAGTATGGAGACATTGCAGTCGCCTACTTCACCAAATAATAATTTTCCTAGTAAAAATTTTAATAGAAATAATAATTTTAATAGAAATAATAATTTCAAAAGAGATAATAATTTTAAAAGGAATAAAAATTTCAACGATTTTCAAAATTCACAGAATCTTAATTCACAAGTTAAAAACTCAAATTTTGAGTCTTCCACTCTATTAAATAATTTTGAGTCTATGATGAAAACTATTTTAGAAAAATTAGATCAAACTACTATAAAAACGTCACCGGTGAAAGTCACCCCTGTTAATTCAACTCCAGTATCACAAAATAATGCAACAAAAGCTCCTGTTTGCGGTCGTTGTAGGAGAATTGGTCATGTTGCCGAGGTTTGTTGTGGACTCGTAACTGATGAGTTGCGTATGAAGGCAGGGTTGCCAATTCGTCCACGTCCTCTGAGTCCAAAAAACGCGTAAGCGCCCTGGTAGACACCAATCACGTTACCAGGGCTTCTGTATCAACTAACAATTCGATTAATTCCATTGTAAATAATGACGATAAACTTGACTCGTTTACATTAAATCCTGAGGCTCCTGAATTCGTTATTTGTCATGGAAAATACTTTTTGAATTATCCTATTGCTGCTGATGCTCCAAAAATGGTCGGTAACGTTTCAGAGAATCTCGACGTCGATTTAATTGATTTCACATCTCCTCTCGATCAAATTACTAATAAGTTGGCAGGTGCAGAGTCCAATTGGGAGACAAGTTCGGAAGCTTTACAGCAAATTAAAAATATTAAGAAGCCAAAAGTTAAAAACTCTATAAAAGCTTTAAAATCAAAACTTAAAAAATCTATAACTTCGACACGTAATTTTAAAAATAAAATTCATAAAAGTCAATTAAATTCTCCGATAAAAAATTCATTACTGGACTGTGAAATTGAAGAACGGCAACAATCTACTGTCATCAAGCCTGATAATCACTTGGAGGATACTCGTTGTTTATATGACTCAGAGATTGATGAGTATCGCTCCGATTCGAGTGATGAACTTGTCTATGCTCCAAAATTTACTATACAAATGAACTCGGATAATAAACAAAGTACATTACTGCCAATGCTCAGTAATGATAATCGATTCAGCTGTATGACTTCTTCAGCCAGTCTCAAAGCTCCTTCAACAGTAAGCCGCATAATTGCTAATATTTTTATCGGTAAATACGAACTTGAAGCATTACTGGACAGTGGGAGTGAGCGCAGTTTTATTTCTGAGATTGCTTATGAACAAATCAAAGAATATCAATTGCTAGACCTCACACCTGATCCCACTAGTACTCATGGAGTAACTATGGCTCTCCCAGTCCACGCAAACACGTGGTGGAGCCCCATTTAAAATTAAACTTGACGGTCACGGTATCATCACTTGGTTAAGTGTTTTATCTGAATTGTCTACTCCAGTAATTCTTGGTCTTGATTTCTGGCAGCTAGCAGATATTCAAGTAAATTCCAAGGAAAGTACTTGGAAATTAAATATCAGTAATGTCATTCATTCATTTTTCTCTCGATCCGGATTTACCAATCAAGCATCATTAAATGTACTGTCGTCAGCTGAACGTGTTGATCTCGAAAATTTTTTAGCCAGAGAATTTGAGAAGAATAAACAAGTCCAGTTGGGTTTAATACACGTAGTTCAACATCGTATTGAGTTAACAGATGACACTCCAGTACGTACCAAGCCTTACCGTAGAAGTCCTCTAGTAATAAAAGCAATGCACGACAGAGTAGATGAATTGCTTGCAAAGGGTTATATTCAACCTTCGAGTAGTACTTGGGCAAGTTCACTGGTAATGGTACCAAAGAGAAACAATACTTGGCGTATGTGTATTGACTACCGACCACTTAACAGAGTAACGAAAAAATCTGCTTATCCGTTACCGATTATGCATCGCATTTTATCAAGTCTTCAAGGTGCTAAAGTAATTTCAGTACTTGATGTCAGTGATGCTTTCCATCACGTCTTAGTTGAACCAGATAGCCGACAATATACAGCATTTTGTGTGGATGGGCGAGGTTTATTTAAATAGATCCGTATGCCATTTGGTCTGACTAATGCACCCAGTACGTATCAAGAAGTTTCTGATGCGGTACGTCGAGGAATTATTGAAGTGTTGAAAACACAATTTTCTCATATTGAAGCTGAAAATAAAATTTTCGCATATCTCGACGACAGGATAATAATCAGTGATGACTTAAAAGAACATAAAATTCTTCTTCAAGCTGTTTTTGAAGGATTCCGCAAGGCTGGGATCAAAATGAATGAAGAAAAAAGTAATTTCGGTTGCTCTGAAGTTCACTTTTTGGGCTTTATAATTAATAAAGAGGGTTTGAAACCTGATCCAGCCCGATTGGAACCAATTGCAGACTATAAACGACCCACCAACCGTAATGAACTGCGAAGATTTAATGGATTAGTTAACTGGTACCATAAACATCTTAAAAATGTCGCGCAAGTTCAAGGTTCTTTGAACAAATTGACCAGTACTCGAGTCCCATGGGAATGGACAGATGTTGAAGAAAAAGCTTTTGTGGAAACGAAAGAAGCTCTGTTAAAAGCTGCAACATTATCACTAGCACGTCCAGACTTGCCTTACCGCTTATACACTGATGCCAGCAACACTGGGTTAGGTTCTGTCCTAACTCAGTATGACTCAGAACAGGATCGGGAAAATTTAATTATCTGTTTCAGTCGACCATTAAATAAAGCAGAAATGAATTACACAACAACTGAGAAGGAGTGCCTTGCTGTCGTTTGGTCCTTACGAAAATTACGAGGCTACATCGAAGGTTTGCCAGTCACTGTATACACTGATCATTCCGCATTGAAATGGCTTCATTCGTTAAAAGATCCGGTAGGTAGATTGGCCAGATGGGCTATTGACATTTCCGCTTATGATATTGAAGTTGTTCATTATCGGGGTACACAAAACGAAGCCCCAGATGCACTTTCGCGTCGATATGAAGAACCAGAGACTGCTGACTTACTTGTTCCAGATTCCAATCCTTCATCGCTGTGTGTAATTGCTCAAAATTCTGCTTGGTAAGATGAAAAAGTTCGAGTTGTCCGAAAATATCCGGAGAATTATCGTGACTGGAAATATGAAAATGATAAATTGTATTTTTACCGTCCATTAGCTGTTAAGGAAATACTTGGTGAATTAAATCCTTGGAAAATCGTTCTAACTGAGCCAGAAATTCGTCCAGCTATCGAGAAAGCTCACTGTGAAGCTCAGTCGGGTCATCGTGGGATTGACAAAACTTACCAACGTATACGAGATAATTTTTACTGGCCAGGGATGTTTAAAGATGTTTCATCTTACGTTTCAGCTTGTGAGACTTGTATAATGACACTGCTTTGGATGTATTTCCATTTTATTTAAATCACGGATGTGACGCACGACTAATTAACGATACTGATCCTCTTGAAAATCTAGATGTATCTGACGTTACCGTTTGGCAAGCCCGAATGGATCGTGTAGTTGAACTGAGACATTTTGTTGAGCAAAATATGTTGAAAGCTCGGGAACGTACGCGTAAATAACACGAACAAAAATTTTCCGATATTCCCATCGATTTAAAAATCGGTGAACCAGCTTATTATCTAAATAAAAAATTAAGTAAAAATGTTGATGGCTATAGTGCTAAATTAGCACCAAAATATTCGGGACCCGCGATTGTTTCAAAAATTTTAAGTCCTTTAGTAGTTGAACTACAAGATAATGCCGGTAACGATATTGGCACATATTATTATAATAACTTAAAAATTCCTAGACGGTCTCGAAGACGTAACTGATTATTTTCGATATATTTCAGATCACTCATAATGAAAGTGAAAATACTTGGAAATTCAGGATCAGACACCGAAGCCTCATCTCATGAGTCCGAGGCCGAGGTATCTGATACTGAAGTGTCATCAACTCATGCAGTCACACAATCATCTGACTCAGTATCATTTTCATTAAACACTGCACCAACATCTACATTTGAATTACCACCCGCTACTGAAATAACACCATCACCTTCGTCACCGGCTGCACCAGCAATTTCAACAACAATAGCATCTTCACCGACATGGTCTACCGGGTCAGCTACATCAACTGGACCACGATTCCCGTTACCGCCATGGCAAACTACAACTGGCATTGAATTTGGTCACCCATCATCTGCACTAAATGTATCAAGCTCAACTACAACACCAACTTCAGTAATGCTTGAGACTAACTAAATTCATGAAAGACGAATTTAGCAAGCTTTATGCTCGTATTGACCGTGCTATAAGTCACCGTCCCGCGGTCACGTCAATACCATCTGGGGGATCAAGATTCGACATCCAGTGGATGGAACGTATAGATGTGAAACTGGAAGATCTTCAAATTGTCGTACAAGCGAGTTGTCTGAAAAGGAAGTATCGACACTGCGAGCTTCAAGGGCCATTCCCAAGGACATCAAAACTAAGATCCAGACGGTAACCTTCGCAAACTCGTTACCGTACTCGCAGACTACTCCAGCTCCAAAATATCAGGTGCCATTGCAACCTAAAGAGGCCTACGAGCAATTTTTGTCTGGCTTAAATTTAGCTATAACATCAAATGCCACAGCAGCTGCCACGGATACGTCACAACAGGTTGTAATTCACAACGGTCTCATTCATGGACTTTGCGACTTTCCGCAAGGCTATTGAGAAGATCTGCGTAACCGTTAAGCCGAGTGTATGCCACACCGAGCTCAGAGAATCGTGGACACAAACGGTAACGACTCAAGCTCAGTCGTTGTACATCACTAACGCGTGTCAAAACTGCCGGCAACGAGGTCATAAGATTGCCGAATGTCAATTACCATGGCGGCCTGATATGTGTCATGTGTGTTACCAGGACAAAGTTACAACGGCAACGTGTTTCCGTCCACATGACAAACAGTATAAGGATTATCTTCGGGGACGTTGTCAAGGCTGCGGTATCCCAGCCCAATTGTTTGACCCGCATTGTAATTCTTGTAACCGCAGATACCCGGGCTACAAAGAATGGATCGCGGCAAAATACAGCCAAGAAGAAGTGGAGCAGTTTCATCGGAATCATTTACGAGCTGTCAAGAAATTCGACTGAAACTATTATTCTGTTACGTTACCGATTTAGATGTACATCTAAATAAACATACACACTCATATTCATCTCATTAATGCATTTAATCATTGTTATTGCCAATTGTAATAATTTTCATTTACAGCTTCGAGTCCGTAGCAGTTGGCAGACAACAGTAATAATTATCTCTTTGCAGCTCAGAAGCTGCCACATCAAAAAAAAAAAAATTTTAATTACAATTTTATTTTCTTTGTACTTAGTATTAAGTGTAAATATTTACAATCTATTTTTATATTTTTTTTTCTAGTTTATAAGTTGTAAATACTTCATGGATCCAGGTCGAGGTGCCAGGATTGAGGTGGGCCTGAAGTTGGGGGCTGAACTTGTTTGAGATTTGCATTAGTTATCCCCAACGGCTTGCGATCGATTTAACTAGCAATTTATATGCATCACTAGCGAGAAACTCACAATTGCAAAAAAATTTTTTTTTTTCTTTGAATTTTATTGGCAATACACTCGCAATCTAAAAATTTTTTTTTATTGCTGGCAATGAGCTTGCAACTTTCAAGCGATTTGATCGCAATATTTTAAATAATTTTTTTTTCTTTTGAAATTGTTTCTTCAATTATTAAGAATCTTCTTTTAATACAGTCGGACAACCCAGACGGAAATCCAAAAAAGTAACCTTGGCTTGGTGGGGGGAATGAGACAATGTGAATTGTCTTCGTCGTCCTCAGCCTTGCGGTTCTCGTTTTTCTTCGTCTCGTTGCCGTCTGAATCTGTACATCATAGTGCCATGGTCACATGACTTATTTTCACGTCGACGCATGTCCGTAAGGGTGAAGTGGGGACAGAGTTCAGAGGCGAGTCCCAGGCCCTCAATTATCGGTCAATCACTTCGATCCTGGATCAATTAGCGTTTAGACGTATTTTTCTATTATTATTGAATTGCAATAAGTATTCTGTATTAATTAAGTTACGATATTTTCTACTAATACTCTGGCAATTTTACTTATAATATTATTTCATTATTTCTTATTGATTATTATAACTCGAGTTTAAATAAAATTATTATTACTGTACGTTACCGGCAATATACTTGCAATACTAAAGAATTGTTAAGATTAAATAATAAATTCAGTGTAATAATTGCGTTATCCCACGTGGAGGGTCATTGTACATCCAGGGTATTCCAGGACACTCCCGATATTGTTAATTGCGAAGTGTTTATTGTAAGTAACTGAATTTTATTATAATTGGCAATAAACCTGTACTTTTCTGATTAATTCCGTTCACTTCACCTCTCATTCATATTATTTATTATCCTATATTACTGGTGAGAATTATCAAATTGTCTATTAAGAATATTATTAATTAAGTAAAAATTAATAAGTTTATTCATTATAAGAAATCTATTGATAAGTAATATGCCGTGAGGTAAGTTGGTGAATTTTACATACGTTGCCGAGTTTGAATAAGTGCGGGTCTTTGCTTTGCAAGAACCCCAGCCCACTGCTCTGTCCAGGTAAAATCAAATTTGTTAGAGGCCAGCCTAAGCCAGGGTTCAACCTGCAAATTCTGGTGGCTGCTGGTTAAAATCGCGAACATAAGAAGCGATTTGTCTCAATATATATACATATTGTAACGGGTTTTTCACCACCGGGGATCTACTGGAGTGAAGTCTGAATACACTTACGATTTGGCAACCTTGTTCAAATTTTGAGTAGTTGGGCACCAGGTGATTTAATAATCACCATATAAACAATTATCAAAAATAAAGTTGCTCAGGGTGGCAGATCGGGGAAAGGTCAGGCACTTAAGATTACGATTATATAATTGATCAAGTTTAACACGAAAATTTATTCGTATATTAAACAGAAAATAAATTGATCGGTTTCACATCTAATTATCGGTTGCAAAACAAAATATGAAATTCCGTTGTTGGCTTGACTCGATATAAACAAAAACACAAATTGCTTGCAAAAGTCGTACTTGGTCAAAACACAAAGTCAGTTCTTTACTCATAGAAAACAGTCGGTTGTCGAAATAAAATAAACTTATTTTATTTTTTACACATATAACGTACGTTTTAATGGAATACTTGACGAATTACGTCAGAGTATTGTACGCGGCAATACTCTACTGCAGTACGAATAAAACAAGGATAATCTGTAATTCTCAGAATTGCTCGATGAAATAAAATAAAATAAAAAAAATATAGAAAAACACTGACCCAAAAAATTAAAGGAACGGAAAAATTTTATAAATTTTTTAATGATTTTTGAAAGGCTGTAACTTTGTGAAAAATTATCGTATCGAGATTTATAAAAGCATTTTATAGCTTGAAATCTCTAGTTTCGGCGCATTTTTATCAAAATTTTTAAAAAGCTCCGGTTATTGTGCAAACATAAGAAATACCGCGTGACAAAAAATTTCGAAGTTTTTTTTTTTCCGAAGAGCCCACGAACCGTGGAAAAATTTTTCCAAGAAAACCAATGCATAGGTCATTTAGCAAATTTATTTAGCTTCCCCAAGTCGAAATCTGAAATGTTATTTTAGCCTAGATACCCTCAATTCTTTTGTTAACAGGCCTGCCGCTCTTAGTTGGACTGTAATTTTGATCTCTATGCCCTCAAAGTAGCATTGGGAGGGTAAAATTATACTTCTAAAGTGATTTTGGAACGGTGATTCTATCCTCCATTGCCTAAAATTTAATTTAAGACAGCATTTTGTTGGACTTATAAATTTTTCTACTTTTGTCAGTCGATTAAATTTTTCTAAGTCCAAAATAAAATTGTAAAATTATTCGGGACTCAGAAAATTTTTCAACTTTTTTAAATCCATTGAATTTTTCTAAATCCCAAATTTTTTCTTATGTATGTTTATTTTGTCCTGACGGTTTTGAAATTTTAATTATATGAATATTTATTTTATCCAATCGATATTCAAATATTTTCTTAATAATAACTGTTTTTAATTAATAGTTTAAGTATTTTTCCAAAGTTAGAAAAAAAGAAAGAAAATTGTCTACTACGGTCTCAATAAACTGTTGACCACACTCTTATAAACCAAAAAAAATTGTGCCCAGATGAAAATCATGAATATGCGTTGACTTTTTAGGAAAAGTAATTAACTCATCAAATAAAGTAAAGTAATTGACTCATCAAATATATTTTTTTTAATTTAATAAATTAGAATCAATAAATTTCTAGAACGATGGCTAACTTAAAATATTTATTATTTATTACTAAGATATTTTAATACAATTAATTTATCCAAGCTCTTTAGTATTAATTGGCACAGCTATAAACATACGATCACCAATTTCCATTGAAATACAAATTGATGTTAGAATCGATTCTGACATCAATTTTTTTTATCTTTTGCTAGCGTGATTGTTTATACTTGTTTTATCTTTATACTATGACTTAATTTACAAATATTTGTAACGTTTTCTATTTAAAAATTCGCAACTATGGCAGCCATTTTAATTTTATACTTGATATTCCCTTCGTTTCCCTTACCTACCAACGAAGATCCGATAAGGATCTCTTCCACAATTGAAAAGTAGGTTTTGGAGAGTATTTTTACATTCCTGCCGACTGTGAGTTTACCCAACAATTGGTAAAAGCGGACAAAACTCCCAAAGTTAGGTCAGATTTATAGTTCTGCTCAATAGCTTGACTTATTGCTCGAATGTGATTTTACCCTCCTTACTCTCATATAACCATGATTTTAGCCTCAATTACCTAATTTAGAATATGGAGGGCAAATCCACATTTCAAATTTTGACTCGGGTCAATTTGGCTTTTT
Organism: Microplitis deprimator; assembly: GCA_964016945.1. Classification (NCBI taxonomy): domain Eukaryota; kingdom Metazoa; phylum Arthropoda; class Insecta; order Hymenoptera; family Braconidae; genus Microplitis; species Microplitis deprimator. Next base: position 16,648,666 of record OZ024706.1, on the reverse strand, counting down.
TTTAACCTCGTGGGACGATTTGTCGCGGAGATATCATCCTTCAAACAAAAAATGAACCTTTTGGCTTTGATCATCGATATTTAGGGTAGCAATAATCACACAGTAAAATTGAGAGTGGCGTTAAAAACTTGAATGAGTTCCCTACACGACCCTCTCATCGTTTTCTGAAAAAAAAATTTTTTTTTTATTTTTAACATCCATTAGAAGTAAGTACAAAAAAATGACTTTTTTTGGTTTTTTAGTAAATCAACCGCTACTCTGCAAATATCGATAAAAATATAATGTTGCCAGGGACTTTTTTTAACTTAATGTACCCCCAATAACCCTCTTAATTTTCAAATTGATCTACCCGACCGTTTTTTGGGGGGTGATCGATCAAAGTTTTGCTAAACAATTAAAGGAACAAGTTTTGTTCTTTTCATTGTGTAATCACAATCAAAATGAATATATAATTTCTTAACTTTCCGCTAAGAAAATCGAGGATTTTCAAAAATTTCGGGAAGTTATTGTTTTCACCCAGATTTGTGAAAATCGAAATTCCAACAGATGTCGACATTTTGAGGTTCTAGGAAGCTATTTTGACTAAATTCAAGATGATTTCCGAGTGTATGTATGTATGTATGTACGTACGTATGTAAATATTCTGTCTTTTGAACGGATGAACCGATTTTGATCGTCAAGGTGTCATTCGACGCGGCTTGTTAAGTACTATAAGCACTGAAAATTTGAGCTCAATCGGTATGGTACGTTCGGAAATATTTCAAAAATAAAATTGTTTCAAAAATGTTTTTTTTTTAATAACTTTTAATTCGTCGAATGCCACCTCAATCATCAAACTCGGTTCATTGGTTTAAGAGAAACCGTTGAAGAAAGAATTAAAGAAAAATTTTTTTTTTTAGTTTTTTTGAAATTTCTCAAAAACGACTCGATAAATCAATTTTAAAATTTGATCAGCTCTAGAACTTAATGAAACGCGTCGATTGCCACCTCAATCGTTGCAATCGGCGAATTGGTTCGAGAGATATCGTTAGAGAAAAAATGGTCAAAAACGTTATTTTTCAAAAACAAAGATATACAAAAGTATTTTCAAGCTCGAAGAGCTCGGAAATGTATTCTCAACAATGTTTTCGAGCTCAAGGAGCTTGAAAACTGCGGGAAGTTTTGGAGCTGGCCCGTCGGTTCAACTGACAGACCGATTTTTCTTTCAATTTTTTCATTTTTCCGTTAGTTACTCAGTAAACGTGAGGAAAAAAGAGAAAAAAATCGGTCCGTCAGTTGACCCTGCGGGCCAGCCTCAAAACTTCCCGCAGTTTTTGAGCTCTTTGAGCTCGAAAACATTGTCGAGAATACATTTTCGAGCTCGAAAATACTTTTGAGTGCCTTTGTTTTTGAAAATTAACGTTTTTTACCATTTTTTCTCCAACAATATCTCTCGAACGAATTTACCGATTGCAACGGTTGAGGTAGCTATCGGCGCGTTTTATTGAGTTCTACAAATGATCAGATTTTAAAATTTATTTATCAAGTTGTTTTTGAGAAATTTCAAAAAAACTAAAAAAAAAATTTTTTTTGAATTCTTTCGTTAACGGTTTCTCTTGAACGAATGAACCGATTTTGATGGTTGAGGTGGCATTCGATGCGGCTTACAACGTTTTAGAGCTGATTAAATTTTGGAATTAATCCATCCAGCGAATTCAAAGTTATTTAAAAAAAACATTTTTGAAAAAATTTTATTTTTGAAATATCTCCGAACGTACCTTACCGATTAAGCTCAAATTTTTAGTGCTTATAGTAAATAACAAGCCGCGTCGAAAGACACCTTGACGATCAAAATCGGTTCATCCGTTCAAAAGTTACAGAATATTTACATACTCACGTACGTACGTACATACATACATACATACACTCGGACATCATCTTGAATTTAGTCAGAATAGCTTCCTAGAACCTCAAAACGTCGACATCTGTTGGAATTTCGATTTTCACAAATCGGGGTGAAACCAATAACTTCTCGAATTTTTGAAAATTTGCAATTTTCTTAGCGGGAAGTTAAAAAGAAAAATTTCCAAAAAATGTCAAAAAAAGTCAAAGAAAACAAAAAAAAATTTTAAAAAATTTTTTTTTTGTTTTTTTGCCATTACTCAAAAACGACTCGATAAATCAATTTTAAAATTAAATCAGCTCTAGAACTCAATACAACGCGTTGATTGCCACCTTAACCGTTGCAATCGGTGAATTCGTTCGAGAGATATCGTTGGAAAAAAAAATGGTAAAGAACGTTATTTTTCAAAAACAAAAGCACTCAAAAGTATTTTTGAGCTCGAACAGAAAATTTATTTCGTTTAAAATTATTTATTTGGACATTTCTTTAGTTAAAATTTATTTCGTTCGAAATTGTTCATTTAAATATTCTTTCTCCTGAAGTTCTTTCGCTCAAAAATTATATATTTAAATTTATTTTCATAATGGCTATTTGTCATTAAAATCTCATTTGTGAATTTGTTCTATGATACCAAAATGTTCCCGAGTCAAAATTTGAAATGTGGATTTGCCCTCCATATTCTAAATAAGGTAATTGAGGCTGAAATCATAGTTATATGAGGGTATCGAGAGTAGAATCACATTCAAGCAATAAGACAAGCTATTGAGCAGAACTGTAAATCTGACCTAACTTTGGGAGTTTTATCCGCTTTTACCAAATGTAGGGTAAATTTACAGTCGACAGAAATGTTCAAATACCCTCCAAAACCTACTTTTTAATTGTGGAAGAGATCCTTATCAGATCTTCGTTGATTGGTAAGGGGAACGAAGAGGCGAAGGGGAGATCCACTATAAGACAAAAATGGCTACCATAGTCGCGAATTTTTAAATAAAAAACGTTACAAATATTTGTAAATTAATTCATAGTATAAAGAAAAACGGAGTTCATTAGTGGCACTACTGTGCTGCTAACGTGTTTTTTTTTCCAGCATTTACTTTAGTGTTGAACTTTTGACATCCGAAGCATTAAAAATACTGTGTTACATTGCTGTAATCCTCATTTCGGAGGCTTTCTCTGCATATAATAACCAGTGTTTGCCGTGCTCTAGTTTCGTGCTATCCTTTTAACAATAGTCAGCGTCGGATCTGAAGAGGTTATGTAAGGAGTTACTATTGTTATTATGTCCGAGGCTTTGGCGGCAGAAGAAGATTGCAACGACATCTCAGTATCAGTCACTCCAACCCAGGTACAATTATCGGTCACAGAGGTGGCTGTAGGTCTGGTCCCTCCTGTTGACAAGAATTTGCATTTGAATTCAAACCTAAATCCAGAAACCTCAGATTTTAACTGCTTCAAGACCAAAACTTTGAGTCCTCACGTACCGTAAAAGGGAACAACTAAGTCCAAAGGGCGGCCACGCAATTTTGAGCGTTTACCCAGACTGCCTTCTACTTCAACTTTATCTTTACCAGACCTCTTCAAAAAAGCCTCGCTGAAAAGATCAAGAGAATCGTTGGCTGACAGCCAAGCTCCAAGGAAAACTTCACCACCGCAAAAGCTAAGTCGCTCTTCCTCCTCTCCACCTACTATGAATAGTCCAAAAATATCTGTTTCAGGTTATAACTTACTCTCTCAAGCGGGAACTACGTCATTTCCAGCTGCGCCTGTAAGTTGGGATCCCATGGCTCTACTTCTAAGTAAGATGGAAACTTAGCGCCAAGAGGATAGATTGTACTTTGAGGAAATAAAGAACGACTTGGCCCAGAAAATTGAGGAGTGAAACGCCATGCACAACGCCAAACTTGATGAGGTTAAAGCCTCCTTTTCCAAAGAAAATGATGCGATCCGTGCCGAACATGATGCCATTAAATCTCGCATAAACAATCTTAAATCCTCCATTAACGCTCACTGCATAGAAAATACATTATCTAACGCTCCTGCTGCTGCAGCATCGACTCTTGAGGATAAAATCGTCAACTCCAGTATTGACAAAATTGAAAGACACATTTGTCGCAATAACATCGTCATTCGGGGTCTTATCAACGACAACGAGGATACCTTTTTGAAAACAAGCAAATTCCTAGAGAACAATTTTAACCTCAAAAACTGTATTCTCAATGCTGAACGTATTGGTAAATCAGGTGACAGAATTAAAGTCACTCTTAACAACCATTCGAGTAAAGCCCCGATCATGAAAAAAAAAAAAGGATTTGAAGGTTCAAGTATACATTGACAATGACCTTACTCCCTGGGAGGAAAAAATAACCAAAAAACTAAGGGACGAGGGCAGAAGATCAAAAGCTGAGGAATAATTCCCTGTCACCTACCAAGCGAAAAAAGGAAAGCCCAGCCTCAAATCGTCCGTCCAATAACACTTCAACTTACGCCCCACTTCTTCAAATGACAGGAATTTCTCTCTTATGCAAGATATATTAAAAAACTAATTCCGGGCTCGGATAGGCTTATACTCTCTTTTTGGAACGCTCATGGCCCTGCTAATCTATCTGAATCCGTTGAGCTCTTCGACTCGGCATTTATAGGCATCTCCGAAACCTGGATTCACAACAAAAAACCTTACATCCTTGGTTTGAACAATTGGCACAAGTGCTCGGTTCCAGCATCTAAAGTTCCTAGCACCCCAGGCAGAGCAAGCGGTGGTCTTCTTGCTTTAATTAAGGACGAGTATAACTGCAAGTTTCTAGCGAAATCCAACGAATGGATTATTTCTCTTCTCAGCACAAATGGACGTTACATAGTCATCGTCTCGGTTTATTTCAAGCCCGAGGCAGATTTGGCCTCCTCGTTGGATCTACTGCAACAAGACTTAGACCAGGTGTAGGCTTCTCAAACGTACGATATCATTATTATCGGAAGTGATTTCAACGCCAGGGTGGGCAATTTGGGAACTTTTGAGCCCTACCTATACGATTTAACTACTCTATATGAAACCAGATCATCCTTAGATCATAATACCAACAAACGGGGGCTCGCCTTACTTAATCATATGCAACAACTAGGCTTCGTCTTGCTCAACGGCAGAACTCTATCAGACTTTCCAGGAGGATTTACGTTTTTAAGTAATATCGGCAAGAGCACCCCTGATCTCATCTGGGTAAACCTTTTAGGTGTCAATCTGGTGGAGGATATGAGGGTCAGCACTCTGATTACCAATTCCGACCACTTGCCGGTTTCGGTCGAACTTATATTGCCCTCAAAACTACCTCTCGAAGTACACAAGTCCTCTGCTTCTCAGCCCGTACTACGCTGGCGACCTCATCTTGCCGAACAATATATAAATCACCTATTATGCTCTCCACTAGTCACTGCTGATTTTAATTCTGAAGCTCTTGGTTCTATTTACAGACGTCTACGCTCAGCTATGCTCAACGGAGCTTTTGCTTCCAACATGGTTAGAAAGACAGATAAGAGACATCATTACAGAAAGTTTTGGTTTGACAGTCACTGTGCCAGCTTGAAATCTGAAACTAAGAGCCTATTAAAAACATGCAAAGTCCTACCTTTCGAAGATCCGCTCTGAAAAAAATATTACTCTATTAAAAAAGAGTATCTCGCCTGCATCAAAGCGAAAAAGCTGAAACATGTTGAACTCATCCACAGTAAATTTTACTCAATCAAAAATACTTCCGAGTTTTGGGCCGTAGTTAACTCGGTTCGCAGTTTCTCGTGCCGCCGCAACGTCATCCCTTTCCAATCTTGGGAACAATTCTTCGAATCCTGTGTATCCTCCCAGACCACCTACTCTCCCATCTTTTGCTGGTCTCCTGCACTCAACTTTGGATGATGAAATCGACATGGAGGAACTCTTAGCAAGCCTTAAAAAATGCAAAACTGGCAAGGCCTCTGGCGTAGACGGTACTGGCTATGAATTCTTTAAAGAGCTCCCTAGCGACTGGACCTGGTACTTATTAGCATTATTTAATAAGATTCTTAGGACTGAGGAAGATACCTTCGGATTGGTCCAGTATGTTAATGACAATGCTGTGCAAAAAAGGTAACCCCAGCGATCCTAACAACTATCGAGGCATCGCGCTTATCAATTGTGTGGTAAAAATATTTACCCAGATCATTTTCACCAGGATACAAAAATGGGCTTTCGATAACAAATTGATCCCTGAGGAACAATCTGGATTTTGTCCCGGTAAAGGATGCGCGGACAATGTATTTTGCCTACTCGCTGCCCTTCCAGGGATGTACGTTTCTAGGGTGTGCCCGCATATATATTATTTGTTGACTTCCAACGAGCCTTTGACAGTATCCCGCATGATAGACTATGGTGCAAGCTTTTTCACTTGGGCCTGAGTGCTAAAATAATTAACATTCTGAAGAGACTATACGACTCCGCCAAAATGCAGGTCAAGATTAACAATAACTTATCCGCGCCAGTCGACATTACCGTAGGAGTTCTTCAAGGGGAAATTCTGAGCCCTTTGCTTTTCATCCTTTATATGGCAGACTTAGTAGACTTTCTTAAAGACAAGAATCTAGAAGGGCTTAATCTTGGTGCTTCCAAGGACCTATTATCTCTGAAATACGCAGATGATCTAGCAATGCTTGCTCGCACTCCTATAATCTTGAAGCAGCTGCTCGTTGCCCTGGAATCCTACTGTGACCTAAATGAATTAACCGTCAATGTATCCAAGACAAAAATATTACGAGTAAGTTCCAGTGGGAGAGCCGGCAAGAGAAAGGAATCATTCCTTTTCAAAAGCAAGGCTATTGATCTCGTTCCCTCTTTTACTTATCTGGGGGTCACCTTCAATACCTCTCTTCAGAGAGATGCTGCAGCGCTCCAAGCCACCAATAAGTCTAAAATGGCCGCAAGTGCGGTACTAAGTATATTAGCCAAACTTAAGGCAGACTCTTGGCTAGGCAAAGTCCAACTTTACAATAACATGTCCAGAAGTATGCTGCTTTATCTCGCTCACCTATGGAGCCTTAGACCTCATATTTTAGAGCGACTTGAGTCTACGTACCTAGAGTTCTACAAGAGACTCTTTTCGCTACCTGCCTGCACTCCCAGCTATGCTCTTAAGACTGAGCTAAACATTCAACACATCTCCGAAGTGGTCTTCAAGGGTGCAATCAATTGGGTCATAAAAATGCTGGAAATGGATGATTCCAGACTACCCAAGATCTGTTTTTTCCGTCTGCACGCGCTCAGGACAACCTTTAACTCAAGTAGGCACAATTGGGTACAACCACTAAGCGATATTTTGAGCTCCATTCAGGAATCTGAGCTTTTGAATAACCTAGACGCCAACCATTTTTAGACCTACCCATAACACCTGGGGCAAAATGGACCAGCCGAAAGTTTTGAAAAATGATTCTTTCATATTTTTATCATCAAATTAGAAGAAAATTGAAATGTTAATTCATTTTTCGGCTGATTTTCTGTAGTTCGGGCAAATTTGGCCACTAGAAATATTCGAAAACAATATTTTATTTTTTAAATTGATAAGAATTCAATTAAAAAAAAAAAAAAAAAATTATCATTTTTTGGACGGGGGCCTCTCTGCCCCACAAAAAATTTTTTTCTTTCTTCGTATCCACCAATGATGTGTAATGTAATTTTTCTGTATGTATTTTACATAAAAAAAAATTTAATTTAATGAAATTTGATCAACTTTCAGAAATTTTTTTTTTACAACTTTTTTAAAGGGTACCCCATTTTGCCCGCCAAAAGTAGAAATTTTATTTCTTAACGACAGCTAAAAATTTTGTCTATTTATCTTGGATATCATTAAAAACAAAAAGATTTGGCGTATTTTAGTCATCGAAAATTTAGTATATCTATAGGTACCCCCTTTTGCCCCTCCCAACCCTACATTATTAAAAATCGATTTATAATTGAAGACAAGTGAGCCTATATTGTTTATAGTATTATTTTGTAGAAACAATAAAATTCTTTGTTAACAATTGTAGAAATTTTTTACTGCTAAATATCATAACTTGATTAATTAATTTTTATAAGACAAAGAGCTACAGTTGTTTAAAAACAGTTCCCTTTAAGGTTAACGTCAAATACATCTGTCAACGTTGGATTTTTCTGTTAGTAATTTAAAACATCAAATGGCTTAGTAGTTTGACCTCCCAGCACCTTCCACCTATTACAACTAGCATATGGGACTAAATACTTACTTTCTGACCCAATGGAATGCCTTTTTTTCAAAATTTCAATGGATTATATATATATTAGACTGGGCAAAAAAAATCGGCTATTTTTTTCCTCTTTCGATACTGTGAAAATATTATTCCTGGTGATCAAAAAAAATTATTGTGCAAGTTTGAGCCCTTAATATTGATATTAACAGGTGTATCGTTACGACTAAGCTTTTTGAAAGAAATTTCATTTCTTACCCAAAACTCGTAAATTACCTTTCTGAAAAATTTGATCAATGTATATTATTGGAGGAAATTAAATTCCCTACAAAAAATCTCTCTCAGTGAATTGTCGTAAAACGAGCCGTTTTCTTGTAACCGTGTCTTAAACATTGATTTGTTTTTTAAATTCTTTATTTCTACTTTGAATTTTTGTAACTACTAGAAATATTAAAATTTTTTTTAGTCAAGATATTTATTTTTGATCTAAATTTAATGCTCTACAAAAAAGGTCTCTGAACATTTTTTGCTAATCTCACTCCTTCGAAAGTTATCCAAGGTTAAAGTTGAGTCAAAACGACTTCAATAACCTGAATAACTTTGGAAGGAGTGAATTTAGCAAAAAATGTTAAGAGATCTTTTTTGTAGAGCATTAAATTTACTTTAAGAATATATATCTTGACTAGAAAAAATTTTAATATTTCTGGTAGTTACAAAAATCCAAAATAGAAACAAAGAATTTAAAAAACAAATCAATGTTCAATGCACGGTGACGAGGTAATGGCTCGTTTGACGTCAATTTACTTAGAGAGTTTTTTTGTAGGGAATTTCATTTCCTTTAAAAATATACATTGCTCAAATTTTTCAGATAAATAATTTACGAGTTTTGGGTGAGAAATGAAATTTCTCTCAAAAAACTTAAAGCCGTAACGATACACCTGTTAATATCAATATTAAGGGCTCAAACTCGCACAATAATTTTTTTTGCTCACCAGGAATATTATTTTCAGAGTATCAACAGAAAAAAAAAAGTAGTCGATTTTTTGGCCAAGTCTGATATATATATATATATATATATATATATATATATATATATATATATATATATATATATATATAAATATATATATATATATAAATATATATATTTTAACAATAATAGTTAAGTCCCTGTAATATGATTTTCAGTTATAAGTAACATTTATTTTTTATTCGTTTCCTATTCTTAATTCTTCATACAATATGGATTTGCTCTTACCCATATCAACTGTTAGCTAAAAAAGGGCCTATTCATGATTTTTATGCATGTGTGTTATTTAGGTTTCGAGTATCGGGTGACAGGAAATATTCCAAAACCACTTAAACTAGGTTTATATTTTTTTATCATTCATGCGATATAAGTGCTATCTTGTCGCACGCTCTGTTGTTCGCCAAATAGCTGTTTGCCCATTCAACTGTTTCCACGACATTTGTGTGCGTTATACGATTATCTGCGTGTGACAAGTAAATTTGAGTGCGAAAGGTAAACTTGTCGCACGAAAATTTACTTGTCGCATGCAGAATATCGTATAACCCACAAAAATTTTGCGGCAACAGTTGAATCAGCAAAAAGCTACTTGGAGAATAAAACAGCGAGCACTAAGATAGTACTCATATCGCATTAATAATAAAAAAAAGGCCATTCGGCAGCCAAAATGGAAGTAAATTTCTCATTATTTGATTATTTTAACCTTTCAAATAAACATTAATAACAAAATAAATTTTTTTTGACATTTAAAAATTTTCAAGGTTATGGAACGAAAACGAAATTCCCAAAAAATTCAAAGTTAAATGCAAAAAATTTACGAATTGAGAAAAGAAAATTAAAATAATTATCGTAATGGTAAGTTGAATAACGAAAATTGAAGTTGAAAAAAATCAAATTATCTACCAAAAAGAATTCTGTGTCTTTTACCATAGGATTAATAGTTAATACAATATAAAATTGAATAATTTGAGTTGAAATTTCAACTATGATACGTCTAAAGTTATGCTTGAAATCAGTCATTATTACTGTTAATAATACAAAATTAAATTTACACACTTGAATTAAGATATTTAGATTTTATACGTGTTACACAGCAATAATATGAATTCAATTGGTTTCATAAATTTATCAATGAATACAGTAGTTAGGATTCAATGGAATCTATCAAAAGTAGGAGAGCCAATGCAATAGCGAAATTTCATTTTAGAGTGGTAAGATAAGAAATTTCATTGGTCTAGACACATATATAGGCATAAATATTAAAGCTTATTTGAAGAGCTTTTAGATCAATATTATGGAAAGTCGATAAATTATAACATTCAGAAAATATCGAAGAAGCAATAAGTAAAAATATGAATTTTTGACATTTTTTAAATTTTGGAATGCTATAACTTCTAAACTAATCGACCAATTGAGCTTATTTTCCAAGTAGAGCAAGGTAGTCACCCACAGAATACGTATACCAAGTTTCAAGGAGAACGGTTCGAAATTGTAGCTATAATCAAAGTGACAACCTGCATAAAATTAGTTTTTATGATATTTTGTAAATTTTTAAAACCATTTATCTATTAGAAAAAGTGGTCGAATAAATGAGCTGCATAGTGAAAATTGAAGGAAATCGAGCAAGCTTTCAGATAGAACAAACGAAATTGAGCCATCATTTTCCGTTTAAAAGTTACATCCAGTTAAAGCGACAAAAAAATTTTTTTTGAAAATTTTACAAAATTTCGATTAACCATAACTTCTAAACTTATTGACCGAATTAGCTCATCTTCGAACTCATCCAAGGTAATCGTCCATAAAATAAGTATACTAAGTTTCGTTGAGATCGGTATAGAATTGTGGACGCTATCGTTGGAGAACGGCGCGTTATATTATATATATATATATATATATATATATATATATATATATATATATATATATATATATATACATATATGAACTTTTGATCCGGATGTATTTTCTGACTCAGCTCGTCGAGCTGAGTTGAGATGTAGCAAAATTTTTCGAAAATTCGATTATGAGGACAAATACAATAGTTAGATTTCTATGAAATCTACTCAAAGTATGTTCGATTCTCGTGGTGTTGTCGATTTCCCACACGAGCAAATTTGCTCTCGTGGGCAATCGACAACTTACCGCACTAGTTGTACAATATACTATTCCGAATACAATATAATGATTTATTTATCTATTTATTCTAACTTTCTTATAATTTAAATAGATAATTTTAAAAAAATGTAATACATTGATTCATTATTTGAATTTTCGACTAATTATTGATAAGATGCAATAAATGTTGAAAGATCTCAATATGTAAATTTCAAATGGGAGCTAAATGCGTGCCTATTTATGTTTTTCAAGTTCAGTAATTTATTAACAGGCTGCGGCACTTGAGGCCACTGAGGGCATAACATGAGGAAACTTTCCTAATAGCACAGTTTGCTTTGACAAAAGTTTACTTACAAATTTGTCCTTGAATTTTTCGTCGTATGTCCGTCAACTTCGGACTTTTCCGTTTTTGACGACAACTTATATACAACCTGCAATACAATTTGACGTAAATTTACTTCCCGAATTAGAATGCAAATTCACTTCAATAGTCAACGAAAAAAAATTTCTCGTCATTTTTCAGGCAAATTTTACATCAATTTATTGTTGACTTGAAAAATTGTAAACTATTTATCCGTAATGTAGACGTTTTGATGTATAAATTTGCTTATTTTCAGCAAAAATTTTTTCTAGTTAACTTTTGAAGTGAATTTGCATTCTAATTCGGGTGGTAAATTTACGTCACATTGTTTAGCAAGTTGTATGCAAATTGTTATCAAAAACAGAAAAGTTCGAAGTTGACGGATATTTGAAGAAAAATTCAAGGAAATTTTTGTAAGTAAACTTTTGCTAAAGCAAACTGTGCTATTAGGGTAGTCCGGCCAAAGACAGCCAATGACAACATCTGTATCTGTCATCGCAGTAAATATGATATGATTTTGATATCACCTAGCGGATATAACTAGATAGAACTTAAGAAAATAAAAAAAAAAATTTTAGCAACCCACAAATAACATTTCTGTGGTATATATATGTATATATGTATATATGTATGCGAAATCAGGAAACATTAAAAAAATACAAGTAAAATTTGAATGCGAAATGAATAAAAAAAATTCATCTTAAACATTAACAAGGAGTTATGTATATCATTGAAATCTAAAACGTTCTTACATTCTATGGATCGTCATCTCCTGATATGATATCGATAATTTAACTACGGATTGTTCGAATTTTACATCAGAATTTCCATTTAACTCAATGAAACTATAGTATAGAATACAGACTGAAGCACCGCTGGTGGCGCGAAAATGAATCATTGTTATAAAAAATTTCAATGTTTTACTGAATCATGGCATTTCTTATAATTTTTTATTTTCTGGCAGTGCCCTTTTCGCATAAAAAAATGTATAAAAGTGTCTAAATTGGGGGTGCTATAGTATATGCTGGCCTAATTTCATTATCTGAATTAGTTCTCATAACTAAAATAAATAAGTTTTTATAATTTTAAGACGAACAATCAATTATCTTTCGAATAGAGAAGGAATTTTATAAAAATTTATTATTTTAAAAAAGTTTTTAAAAATGAGAGCTAAAAAGAGCCAAAAACCACTAGGTCTACGGTATAGATACACGGTAGGCTCGCGCTATGAGACTTCACACATATACATGTGTTTGAACGTGTACTCGGCGCGAGACACTACCGTGTCTCCTGATTAAATTAATTATTATTTACACAAAACGCGTTTCACTTGTTCATTCAACAAAATGAGTCGGTTGTACACTTTATTCAGTTCTTGTGCCGAGGATTCGGCTCGTTCACTGTTCACAAAAGCGGTTATTGTCGGTTTCAAATTATTTCTCGCGCGTAATTGTTCGTTGATAAAACTCAAATTGTTCTTAAAGTCGTAAATCGCGTTGTTCAAGAGTCGGAATCGAAATTTGTCGTTTGGTCGAGTCGAATTTTTCAAAATACCGAAACGCGGCTGTTCAGTTTGACGTCTCAGCCGGATCTCTCATTTCAATCCATCCGTTGGATTGATTGCTTGGTCGAAGTTGAAATTTTCGATTCTCGATGTCACTAGAATTCGCTCACCGAACCTGGAAAAATCATAGTTCTACACAAAAAAAAATCTTCGCGCAAGAAAAAAATTATATGTCGATTACAGACCTAGCTTATTGAAAAATTCGATTTTCCCGTTTAAATAACACGAAACATTTTTTTTTAGCTTTTAGTATTGTTAACTCTCTAACTAATCAATAGATCAAATGGACTAATACATAATTTTGTAGCAAATGGAACGCCCTACAAGAAAGGTCTCTTATCATTTTTCGATAAATCCATCTGTTCAAAAGTTATTGGAGCTCGCGATAAAGTTGGAGATCTTTTTACTTTTCCGGCGAAACTATCAGACTTCTTGTTGCACATCAAAATGCAAAACTACCTATCAAGACAATCAATAAGCACATACATTCTTGTTATATTAGTCACTCTAGTAACTCATTAGATTTACTGTATTTAGTATAAGTCAGTTATACAGAATACACTGAGTTATCAGAATCTAATAAATTTGTTCTGTCGTTTATTTGCAAGCACGTTATTTCCTGTCATACTGTTCATCCACTTGTTAGTGTTTATTATATAATCTGCTACAGGTTATAGGCCCAGGACTCAATAATAACACAGTGTGATTAAGGTGTTTAATAAGAGCAGTTTACAAAAAGCGCAAAGGTTAATTCCAAAATGAATTCAGGAGAACATTTATCTTTTGGCATACCAAAGTTGAATAAAAAGAACTACCAAGTATAGAAGTTTAAAATGGAATCGCTTCTCGAAGAAAAGGGCGTTTGGGACACAATTGAAGGTACAGTGCCTACCGAGGCAAGCGAATTCCCAGCATGGAATAAGATGGATCGTAAAGCCAAAGCAACAATTCGTTTGATGGTTGAGGGCAGTCAAATCAGTATCATACGCGATTTAGCAACAGCTAAAGGAACATGGACAGCTGTAAAAAACCACCATGAGAAGGTATCGTTGAACAATAAATCCACAATCCTGAGGTATTTGATGAAGTTAAAATTAGGCGAAAACGGCAGCATGGCAATGCACATTAATAATATAAAGGAATTAGCTGATCGTTTAAAAAATATGGGAAGAACGCTAGCAGAAGATTTAATAGTGGCGATACTTCTATCGAGTTTACCTAAATCCTATGATCCATTGATAACGGCCTTGGATTCTAGGCCTGATGAAGAATTGACGTTAGAACTAGTAACAACAAATTGATAAATCATTACGTGTTATTGAATTAATTAAGTGTTTCTTTTGTAACCGGGAAGGGCACATTAAAGCTAACTGTCTCAAATACAAGAAAATGGTTACAAAGAAATAAGCAGAATAGAAAAAAATCTTTTCGCGCGAGAAAAGTCGGTAAAAAGACCAGTGACAGCAGTAGTGATTGATATTGCCAAGAAGCAGCTTACTGTGCTGTCGATTCAGGAATTAAAGATCCCTCAATCTGGTGTTTAGATTCTGGAGCCACACGTCATATGACCAATGACATTAAGTTTTTTGAATCTATAAATACAAGTTACAAGAATAAAGTAAAGGTGGCCAATCAAGAATACTGCGATGTGGATGGAATAGGTTTTGGCAAAATAAAGCGCATAACAAGTGCAGGTGTAGAAAAGGAATTAAAACTAGATGATGTTTTATATGTACCTAGCTTTGATTCGGGGTTAATGTCAATAAGAGCCATGGACTGTGCTGGTTATCGTGTGACAGTAGAAAGGGATAAAATGACGATTTTTAGATGGAAAGAAAAAATTTCTACGTCGAATATGAGGAACGAATGATATTTTTTGAGAATGTGAAAAACCGCATGAAAGGTGACATCAATTCACAACGATGGCTGTATCCATCAATGGCATCGAAGACTCGCACACAGGAATACTCTAACAATACAAAAGCTCATTAATCAAGATCTAGTCAAAGGAATTAAAATTAATCCGTGTGCTGTTAAAACTTATTGTGAAAGTTGTGTATGTGGAAAACTAGCAAGGAAATCCTTTCCTAAGAATTCAATAAGGAAAACAACTAAACCTCTACAATTAATACATACCGACCTGTGCGGCCCAATGTCAGTGGAAAGTGCTGGAGGGAGAAAATCCTTGCCAACGTTGATCGACGACTATAGCAGATATTCTCATGTCTTCTTACTCAGAAAAAAATCGCATACTGCACAGGTGATAAAAGATTTCGTCGAAGCAATGAAAACCCAATTTTCCAATAAGCCACAAATTTTTCGGTCAGACAGAGGAAGAGAATATCTAAATGACGACCTCAAGGAGTACCTTAGAAAGGAAGGAATTAGAGCATAACATTCTGCACCTTACACACCTTAACAAAATAGGGTGGCAGAACGAAAAAACAAGACTTTGATCAAGGCAGTCAGGACAATGCTTGTAGACGCGGGTCTACCAAATTACTATTGGGGAGAGGCAGTAGTTACAGCTGCTTTTATTCAAAATAAGTTGCCAACAAAAGTTAGTGAATCTACCCCTTACCAGTTATGGTTTAATAAGAAGCCTAATTTAAGTTACCTAAAAGTATTTAGATACCGTGCTTTTGTTCATATACCAAAGGAAAAAAGGAAGAAATTGGACCTGAAAGCACGCGAATATGTTATGGTCGGCTATGCAAGGGAATCCAAAGCTGATCGTTTGTTGGACCAGAAAACAGCGAAAGTCATAATTAGTCGAGATGTTGAATTTATCGAGAGTGAAAATGTAAGCGAAAAATCTAAAGACATGTTTGACATTATTAAAGACAAAGACAACGACAATCAAGACCATTATCAAAAAAGAACTCGAAGTAGCAACAAAATTTATAACAAGGTGGAAAATAAAGAAAAATATGAATACATAGTGTATTTTCTATTGTGTGGTGATGAGGAACTACAGGACTCTTATAATAATTATCCAAGAGACAATACTACAAACGATAATCTAGATGAAGATGAAAACAGCCATGATTCTAGTATAGAATACAGTGACTGCACAGGTAATTCAAATGCCAATGAACCAAGCAGCAGTACTCCTCAAGAGGACTTACCACTGTTGCAAAGAATGACCACTGAGGACCATTTTGAACCAGGCAATATTAATTCCAAAGAGCCATTGACATTGGAACGAGCAATGAAATGTCCAGAGGCTAAAAAATGAAAACTAGCGATGATTGAAGAAGTAAAATTACTGGAGGATAATGAAACCTAGAGCTTTGAACCAGTTCCCAATAACGAAAAACCTATAGGCTGTAAATGGGTCTTTAAAATAAAAAGGGACTCATGTGGCCAACCACAAAGATATAAAGCCAGATTAGTAGCTCAAGGATTCTCACAGCAATATGGTGTCGATTACGATTAAGTCTTTGCGCCGGTCGTAAAACACACAACCTTCCGCACATTGCTGAGTATTGCTAGAAAAAGGAAACTATTATTGAAACATTGGGATGCCAAAACTACTTTTTTAAACGGCGAACTGAAGAAAACCATTTATATGAGACAGCCACCTGGTTTTGTAAATAAAGAAAGGCCAGATTGGGGGTGTAAATTAAACAAAACTATTTACGGTTTAAGGTAGTCGGCTAAGGCATGGTATGATAAATTAAAGACTGTTGTGAATAATTTACGCTTCAAAATCTGTGATAATCATCCATGCTTGTCCAAAACCATAGATAATAATTCAATATTCTATATTGTCGTACACATTGATGATATGGTAGTTGTTGCCAAGTCACTTGAGAGAATCCAAAGATATCAACATCGACTATTACCAAAAGTTGATAGGAGCACTGCTATACGTCGCTGTTAACACTAAACCGGATATCTCTGCTGTTATGTCTATTTTAAGCCAGCATATAAGGGACACAAAAGAGATTGACTGGGTAGAGTTAAAACGTGTGGGTAGATACCTAAAGTACTCACAAAATTATTAACTTAGATTAAGCAACTCTAACTCTCAGAGCAAGCTTGTGGGTTTTGCTGATGATTCTTGGGTAGAATGCAGAGATGACCGCAAATCAAATACTCGCTATGTTTTCCAATTTAATAATGGGATAATAAGTTGGGTTTGTAAAAAACAAAGCACCGTGTCACTATCAAGCACAGAAGCGGAACTGGTAGCTTTGAGCAAGACAGCACGTGAATCCGTATAGATTAGATACGTACTCGATTTCTGTGACGAGCGACAAGAGTTGGCGACAGTTCTGTGCGAGGACAACCAAAGTGTGATCGACAGTCTCAAATTGACCAGTCCAACCAGCCGCACGAAGCACGTGGAAGTACGATATTTCAATACAAAATCCCTTCAAGACCAAGGAATAATGCAAGTGCTGTATTGTCCATCGGAAAATAATAAAGCAGACATGCTCACGAAACGACTGCAGACAACCAAAATCAAACAACTATCCGAGAGCATCGGTTTAACGTTGTCGGTATCACAAGAAAAGTAAGCATCGCGAAATCAGCAGAAGGAAGATCAACCCAAGGACCTATACGAGTAGTTTTGAAGAGGAATGTTAGATATCAAAATGCAAAACTACCTATCAAGATAATCAATAAGCACTTACATTCTTATTATATTAGTCACTCTTGTGACTCATTAGATTTACTGGATTTAGTATAAGTCAGTTATACAGAATACAACGAGTTATCAACATCTAATTAATTTGTTCTGTCGTTTATTTACAAGCACGTTGTTGCCTGTCATAATATTCATCCACTTGTTAGTGTTTATTATATAATCTGCTACACATCAGAAAATGTTGTAGAACCTTTTTTGTTGACAATTTTACTCTCTACAGAATATTATCAGTGAAGTTTTTAAAAATTCCGCATTATTTTCTAGTTATTTCCACTTCAATGTCGAGCACTGGAAATCGATCAGAACCACTTTTTTAAGAGCTTGAAATTAAAATGAAAATAAATAGAAAACAATGCGGAATTTGAAAAAACTTTTTTGATAATAATTTGTAGAGAATAAAAATGCCAACGAAAAAGATTTTAAATCATTTTCTGATAAGTCTGATAGTTTCGCCGGAAAAGTAAAAAGATCTCCAACTTTACTTCGAGCTCCAATAACTTTTGAACAAATGGATTTATCGAAAAATGATAAAACACCTTTTTTGTAGAGCGTTCAATTTCCTACAAAAATATGTATTAGCTTATTTGATCTATTAATTTTTTAAAGAGTTAACAGTACTTAAAGCTAAAAAAAAAATTTTTGTCGTGTTATTTAAATCGAATTTTTCAATTATCTAGGTCTGTCATCGACGAAGAATTCATTTTTCTTGCGCGAAAAATTTTTTTTCGTATTGAACTATGATTTTTTCCACATGCACTCAAAAAAAAAATGTTGATCCGAAATGACGCACTCTAATATATATATATATATATATATATATATATTAAATCAGCCGGCGGTATAGTAAGATACGGCAAAAATTTTCGGATTCATTGTACTTGGGAGAAAAAATTCCTCAAGTACTGACGTCATTATTCGCATGAAAAATTCCCGATATATAATAAAAACTACTTAAATTATTATTTATTATTTAAAATATTTATGAAATATATTTAAGATCTAGTTTAAATTAAATGGTTGATATTATTTAAATTCATATTATACCCAGCGGTTAAACGATTTATTTATTATCTAGTGTAAGCAATTAACAAGCGGATACTTGTTGTTTATAAAAGAGTTTATTTTATTATTATAAATAATTATTTAACATTGAAAAGAGATTTTTATAATTTTGATAATCTGAAAATTTATAATTTGAAACTTGGGTTTGTGATACTGAATTCAGTGTGAGTGGAGAGTGGGGTCACCATATCTTTTCTTTCTCTCTCTCTCTACTAAGTTCCGAGAATTTATACGGCGCGAGTCGAGGATTTATTACATGTTGTTGTATTTATAATAAAATAAATATATGCCAGGACTGGTTGGTGGTTGGGATATTGGAAAAATACGCATATTAAAGAACATAACAATATTTTTATTTGTCACAGCACATAATATCACTGGGTTACACAATTAAATCGGTGATTTAATTATTCAATACTGTAAATTGTCTGAGCTCATAAATACGTAATTAATTGAATGCAAATTATAAAATTGAGCTCGAGTAATTGATTTAAATAACTAAAGTAATTTTTTTGAATATAGTTGAACACTGATTTGATTGTAAAAAATGTCATGGAAAACAGTAACATGAAATCAGAGGTTACCGAGCGAAGTTTATAATTGAACACTTGAATTACTATTTTTGATAGCACCAATGCATGAATTAATGAGATTATTGAGTTTATAATTTTTATGATCACTTAATTTAGTTGATTTAAATGAGTTTGTAATAAATTTCACTGAATTGAATTTATTTTTTGAACACGTGGTAGCATGATTGCGGAGGGTACTGAGCGAAAGTTAATATTTAATTTGATCGCAATATTGAGCATAATGATAATTTATTAATGCGAATATTGAGTCTTTCAATTCAATTGAGCACTGGTAATAATTAACTATTTAATAAAAAAGGCACCTGTGATGTCTCCTTTGTGAATAACCTCTCGAGAATCGTGGTCGTCGATCACTTGAATTATTGAGTTTTTTTTGTAATTATTTTCTGAGCTCAGGTGCCCAAAATTATGAAAATAATTATAGTTTTAATGAGCTTGATGAATGCTGAATTTAATTAAATTATTATTCAAATTAATTACTCTGAGATGAGCACAAAATGATAAGATTTCGAATAACACGTGTTATCACTTGAATGTATATTGCGAAAGATAATGGCGGCCGTCTTCTTGACACGAGGCAGGAAAAATTGATGCGCATGCGTCGCACTGCGCTAGTCAAGTTTAAATTTAACAGCCCCGAGGCCCCAGTAGGTGCTGCCTCTATCTTTCGGAAGTGCAATTATATTCAAATTTAAATATAGTTCGATTACGCAACACATGTTATTTTTGTTACTTTAACTTAAAAAAAATTTTCGATATTGTAGACAACACTTAATTTGTGTAGATGCTAACACAAACATTGTGTTATTCAAATCCCATAATATTTGGAAAGAGTAAAACCAACACTAAGTTTGTGTTGTTTGTCAGAGGACACTCACTCTTCTCACACGCTTGGTCTGGGAATGCAATAAAAATTCGCTTCAGTTAATTAACGTCATTGTTTTATTTAGTACGTGACTGTGATTTGTAAAAAAGAACAAAAAGATTATCAGTTATGGATCAGTTAAATATATATTGATATATTTATATTATTTAGTTCTTATGTTACATAATAATAGGATTTATTATAATTATCCAACATAACCTCTAGAATCATCATATTGTTTGAAAGTTCATATTATTTGGTATTCGTCTGTGAATTATTGCTTGTGACTCCTTTTCATTTAAGCTAAAATACCTAGTACCTGGTCAGACAACTACTACCCGATCAGGTACTGGGTCTCTTACATTACATTATAAAAAATATTTTGTAAAAAATGACGAAAAAATTTTTTTTAAATAGTTTAATTTTTTTCAAAAATAAAATGTTTGCAGAAACATTATATTCTGTTGTATTTTCAAGTTGAACTTCAGTATAACGATGGAAAAACGTAGGCCCAATCACATAGAAACAGCAAATATCACACAGAAAAAATGGATTTCTTGACGCAAGAAATACTGTGCACTATGAATTGAACACAAAAATTTTGTTTAATACTGGAAAAAATTTATTGGGGCAACAATTTTTTTCCTTGCCTCAAAAATTTTTTCTTGCTTTAAAAAAATGTTTTCTAGACCCAAGATAATTTTTGTTTTCAATTTATAAAACGAAAAATTTATTGGGTCGAGTAAAATTTTTTTGTGACAAAGAATCGTTTTTACTCTGCATGATTTTAGTATAAAAGATATTAATACATACTCTTTGTATGCACAGGTATATTATATGATTAGATTATCTTACATAATTTTATAATTCTGTGTTACGTCCGAAATTGTACATAATTATTTAATTTTTAGTGAGTATTTGGTCCAAGCCGAAGCCTATAGACCGGAAAATCCCGAGGTTTTGTCTTCATAATATTGTTGGTGAAGGTCAAAATGAAGAATAAATTCCTTGGTTTAGTTTTATACATATATTGTTGAAATCAATACAAATATTTATGATTCACTAAATAGAACTATTATCAAAATTGAATTATACAAATACAAACAAAATTTAATTATTCGAATATAAAAATTTGAGCCCAGACTATTTCTTTAAGTCTCTTTCAAATTTTAATTATTCAAGTACAAAAATATTTAATTATGAAGATTTAACGCCGAGAAAATGTTAAACGACTCTTAACAAAAATTAATTATCCAAATACGAATTTAAACCGAAAAAAAATGTTTACAGTAATCGGTTTACTTTTTCCTAAAGATCCTTACAATATTTTATCTGAACCTATTTTATTTTGAATATTTATGAACATACCTGGTTTACACCCTGCAGTATTCTGCGTTGCGAAATATTTAGTTTACAATGATAATGATACAAGAAAAAAAAATAAACTTGAAAACTTCTAATACAATGCTCACTGACTCTAATTAAAAATGTACTTGTCTGTTCTACGTGGAGGAACCCGGCCACTGAACTTAAGTTAATATTTTTCGATCCGCAGACCTGGAGATCCTAGTCAAGAGAGAGAGTTCACGCGACTAATTTTTTGGGTCTCGATTTATAGGGCGTTCCAATTGACCTCAATTGGGGGAAAACCGGGACCATTTAGGTGTCCGGTTCCTTGGGCCCTTACCCTCACTCTTATATTTTCCGGAGAGCGTCGCCTGAACTCCCGCTATGGCTGGATGCTCTATTTAACACCTACGTGTCTATTTACGTGAATGTGTGTGTATATCCGTCCACCTACACGCAAGCACATTTACGCGTGAGCAAAACACACATACACATTTTTCTATCCACGTTTTTATTTCTTATTTTATGAATTATTATTTATCATTTATTCATTCTTACTTATTATTTATTTATTATTATTATTTATCAGGTCTGGCTACTTGCCTAAAACCTTTAATTATTAATTATTAATTATTATTTATGAATTATTATTTATTCTTTATCAGGTCTGGTGTACCCACCTAGAACCTTTAATTATTGTTTATTAAATATTATTATTGAATTTTTTGTTAAAATTTAAAAAATGAATTATTTGTTTATTTGCAACATTCTTTACTGAGTTTTTAAAAGGTTTTCGGATTTTATCTATAATTCGAAAAATATTTAAGTTTTTATTATGTTTGTTTTGGGTCTTAAGCCGTTAAAAGCTTTGTGACGCACGAAAGTAAAATTTCTAAATGACCAATGAGGCACTTGATGAATACTCTCATTATTCGGGTTTTTTGTATTTATAAATTAAACATAAAGAAATGTTTAAATATTGCTAGACGTAGCATATGATTTCTGTCCTTGAATAAATGACTACTTCATTTTCTCAAAATATCGTTTACCGTTATTTTCATCACCATGACCACTCTTATTATTATTGTTATTTTCAGGAAGTACAATTTACGGATTTTCTATGATAATATTTGAGAAATAATGAATGTTGAATTAATATTTCAAATGTGTAAGTCAACTTTTCATTCTTCATCACTAATTAAATGTAGCTTGAACATATTTAGTGAGTTGTTCGACCTTAATAAAACTACTTAAAAAAAATGTATATTTAACATACTTTTAAAGTTAAATCTAACACAATAAGTTTTTAGAGCTTACACAAAAAACTGTTAAATTTACAAGATTTTTATGTTAATCTATTTAATACTAAACCTGTGTTATTGTTTGACACAAGTATAATGCTCTACATTAACACAAAAAATTGAGTGCACCGTTTGGGACAGTTGATTTGTGTTAAATTCAACAAAAATTTTTCAACTGTGCGGGGGTTGAAATTATTATCATTCTGAATTGTTTAAGGCTAAATAGCCAAATATTATTAATTATTATTTACATCCACCCGGAAAAAAAAATTTAGATCTGTTCTGATCAAATTAGATCAGCTCAGATCAAATTTGATCATAATTGATACTGAACCTAGATTAGAGTAGATCTGATTTGATCTTTTCAGATCAAACTGAATCTGATCAGATATGACATTTTTCTTTGGGGAAAAATAGTCCAGATCTACCTTGATCAAATCTAATCAAGTCAGATCAACATATATCAAGTTAGATCAACCTAGATCTAGTCAGATCAAAATAGATCAACATTGATTGAACGATCAATTTATGAAGTAAATGTAAATAGATCTAATTGGATCTGTACGGATCAAACCAGATCTGAGCTGATATAACTTTTTCTCGGAAAAAAAAGTTCAGATCTGCTCTGATCAAATTAGATCCGTACAGATTATAAAGAAATATTTCTTCACATTATATTATAATTATAAGATTAACTAGCTGAAGTTTGACAAATTTGATCTGAGCAGTAAAAGTGTTTTTTATTTACCTTGATCTGCTTAGATCCAAGCAGATCTATTCTGATCAAAGAAGATCTAATTTGATCTCAACAGATCTGGCCAAAATGCAGATCTGAAACATCAGATCTAATTTGATCTGAATGGATCTAAATTTTTTTTCCCGGGCAACCAAATATTGTAGGGAAATTTGGATTATTTTTATATAGTGTAACGGCGTTTTCACCACCGGGGATCTACCGGAGTGAAGTCCAAGTACACTTTCGATTTTTGCAACCTTTTTCAATTATTAATTAGTTGGGCACCAAGTAATTTTATAATCACCACTAAACAAGTATCAAAAATCGGCTGAGGGTGGTGGATCGGGTAAAGGTCAGGCACTTAAGATTACGAGTGAATAATTGATCAGAATTAACACGAACAATTAGTCATATATTGAATAGACAAAATAATTCATCAGTATCACAAACTAAAATTATCAGGTACAAAACAAAATATAAAATGCCGTTGTCGGCTTAACTCGATATGAACAAAAAAAAAAAAAAATGTTCGCAAAAGTCGTAGTGATCGAAACACAAAAATCAGTTCGTACTTAAAAAAAAAAAAAAAACAGTCGGTTCAAGAAATAATAATCAGTTATTTTACTGTCCTGAAACACATACACTGTAAGTATCACCGAAATACTTGACGAATGACGTCAGGATATCGTATACGAAAAGACTCTACTGACGCAACGAATGAGACACGGATAATCCGTAATTCTCAGAGTTTCTCGATGAAATAAAATAAAATAGAAATAATATTTTATTTCGGTAACGGGTGAAATTTTACTACCATATAATTATTACTCGTAATGAAATAATTAATTATTATTTACACAAAACGCGTTTCACTTGTTATGTAAGCAAACCGGTTACACACTTTGCTTAGTTTCGTGCCGAGGCTTCGGCTTGTTCACAGTATGCGGTTTATTGCTCACTCAAAATTTATTTTTTGCGATTAATTGTTCATCGTTGAAACTCGGATTGATCTTAAAACTCGTAATTCTAATTATTCAAACGTCGGAATCGAGAATTGTTCTTTTGGTCGGAGTTGAATTGTTGAAAATACCGAAACGCGGCTGTTCAGTTCGGTGTCTTGGCCGGATCTCTCGTTTCAATACATGCGTTCAGTTGATTTCTCAGTCGAAGTCGAAATAGTGATCACAGATGTCACAAAAATTTGCTCACCGGGTATTTATTAGGAGTACAAATAAGTTTCCGCCGTTTTATTGTAGATGGCGCGGCACGGAGTTTCGGTTAGCTTTCGCAGATGATAACCGGCTTAAAAAATAGTTTGGACATTCAAGAACAACATAACCTATTAATATTATTGATTTTATATTGGTAAAATATAATTTTTATAAGTTGAAAATGTCAAAATTTGAGCCAAGTAAGCGTCATTTGCGAGAAATATTAGTTTACTTCTTTAATTTAAAGAAATCTGCTGCTGAGGCGCATCAATTGCTCGGAGAAGCATATGGTGAGGGTGCTTTGAGTGAGTAAACGTGTCGAGAGTGGTTTCAAAAGTTTAAAAACGGTGATTTCGACGTAGAAGACAAAGATCGCAGTGGAAGGCCAAAAATTTACGAGGATGCAGAACTGGAGGAATTATTGGAGGAAGATTCATCTCAAACACAAAAAGAACTTGCTCTAACATTAGAAGTCACTCAGCAAGCAGTCTTACATCTTTGAAAATCATTAGGAATGATTCATAAACAAGGAAATTGGGTTCCGTACAAATTAAAGCCGAGAGATATTGAACGCCGATTATGCTTAAGTGAAATGCTGCTAGCTAGACATAAAAAAAAAAGGTTTTTTTTTACATCGTATCATAACTGGTGATGAGAAGTGGATATATTATGACAATCCAAAAAGAAGAAAATCATGGGGATTACCTGGCCACGCGTCAACATCAACAGCAAAACCGAATATTTACGGAAAAAAACTTATGCTGTGTATTTGGTGGGATCAGCTAGGTGTAGTGTATTATGAGTTGCTGAATCCGAGCGAAACAATTACTGGAGCCCTCTATCGAACACAATTGATAAGATTGAGCCGAGCTCTGAAGGAAAAACGCTCTCAATACTATTCTAGACACGAAAAAATTATTCTTCTGCATGACAATGCTCGTCCACATGTTGCGGCTCCCGTGAAAAAGTACTTGGAAACACTTGATTAGGAAGTGTTACCCCACCCGTCGTATTCACCAGACATTGCACCGTCCGATTATCACCTGTTCTGGTCCATGGCACATGCTCTGACGGCGCAGCGGTTCACATCTTATGAGGATACCAAAAATTGGGTTGATTCGTGGATAGCCTCAAAAGACAAGGAGTTCTTCAGACGTGGGATTCGAATGCTGCCTGAGAGATGGGAAAAAGTGGTTGCAAGTGATGGGAAATATTTTAAATAAATTTATATTACTGTTCTTCTATAATAAATATTTAATTTGTGTTAAAAAACGGCGGAAACTTATTTGTAACCCTAATATTTATTATATTTAAATGATATAAGACCACGGGTCGATGTCGAATTTTTCCTCATGTTACAAAATAATTTAATTTGTGAGAGCCAACAGCCATCAGGAAAATTGAATGTTTATTTTCCTGGATCTTTTTCTACTAGATTAATTTTATTTTATCATTTTATTGCTATTATTTCTTGCATATTAAATATTTATATTTTCATTCGATTGTTTATCCGCTTTTATCGACGAACTGCTCGCTCGGATTTCTCTCTCGCAAATTTCCCCCTGAACAAAATATTTTCTCCGTTTGATGCGAACGGTCTGGCGCTCTCGTGCATTCACCCAGCCTGAGGAGCTGGTTCAGGCACTATTATTATTTGTTTATAATTTATTATTTCTATTATTGGACACATTTAAATATTTATTTGAATCAAACTGGCTATTATATTGAGGATTGTTAAAAATTTTATATACACATAGGTGACCTCATACAATTCCAAGTTTATTCGCGTCTCCGTCGCGAAAATAAAAACGGTTTACGTTATATTTTTATTCTTTCTTTGGATCGAATATTGTGTTGTTATGTTTTGGGAAATTATCTCAATTTAATTAAAAATAAAAATTATTTTTAATTATTTAATTTTATCCAGGTTTGGCCTCGTTAGAGTGTCTATAGACCCCTGGTGGGCCGTGGTCGTCGATTACTTTATTAATTATTAATTTTTAATTGTTTTTCGCAATTTAAAAATATTTTCGATGCCGGTTCCAAATCCGTATAATTATTTTTACAATAACAGGTGAATGGTAGGAAAATCGGCAGGAAACCTGAAGGAAACCCGAACTGCTGTTGAGCGCTCAGAGTTATAGGACAGGGTGGAACAGCTGATAAGCGCTCGCCCCTGGGTGGTAGTAATGTTATGGACAGGCCATGGTGTAGGTGAAAATATTGGGGGTGCCAATTGGCACCCCAAAATAAAGTTGAATTAATTTAGGATTAATTATAATTTATTAATTATGGCTGGAGAGCAGAGGTTTGAGCTCCATGAGCTCTCTCGTAAGACTGACTATTTTTGTCATTTTAAAAAATATAATAGAGCCAACAGAGTTGACGAAATGTTGACGCTGCATCTCAGGTTCCCTGTGAGAGAATCGTCGTGTCCCGGGTCTCATGCATCGTCATCTGTTTTGACTACCCGCGAGCCACGGCGACTCTCTTATCGTAACCGATTTCCGTTCCATTGTATAAAATTATTTTATTAAAAATAATTAATTAAATTTAATCAATAAAATATTACGGGAACGTAACACCTCCCGACTTGAGCAAGTCGCAGCGTTTTAAATGAATAACGCTACGACTGAAAATTAAATTCATGGCTCGATATAATCCAAATAGAATGTTTTATCGACTCTATATAAACTAAAGATGAATGTTTCGATGACTCTATATAAACCCAAAAATTAAAATCCATTTTGAATATAGTAAAGAAGTTCTTGTCCGTAGAATTTTAACCTAAACCTGAGACACAACGTTTATAATGTTACTTAAACTTAGTAATATGAAACTAAACGTTAGTATCTAGTAATTTAATTACCTCCTGACTCGGTCGTTTGGTATTATTGAAATGATTAATTCTAAAGTAACTGCCCAAGTCAAAATTCATATTGATAATGAAGTAGCTACCTCCCGACTTAAGTCAGTTACTATTTCTAATTTAAAATATAGTATAAATTTCAATTTATTTAAAGAAAGTATTTTCATTCAACTGATTTAATTCGGCGGTCTAATCGGCTTGAATTAATTTATGATTAATTATAATTTATTAATTATGGCTGGAGAGCAGAGGTTTCAGCTCCATGAGCTCTCTCGTAAGACTGACAATTTTTGTCATTATAAAAAATATAATAGAGCCAACAGAGTTGACGAAATGTTGACGCTGCATCTCAGGTTCCCTGTGAGAGAATCGTCGTGGCCCGGGTCTCATGCATCGTCATCTGTTTTGACTACCCGCGAGCCACGGCGACTCTCTTATCGTAACCGATTTCCGTTCCATTGTATAAAATTATTTTATTAAAAATAATTAATTACATTTAATCAATAAAATATTACGGGAACGTAACACCTCCCGACTTGAGCAAGTCGCAGCGTTTTAAATGAATAACGCTACGACTGAAAATTAAATTCATGGCTCGATATAATCCAAATAGAATGTTTTATCGACTCTATATAAACTAAAGATGAATGTTTCGATGACTCTATATAAACCCAAAAATTAAAATCCATTTTGAATATAGTAAAGAAGTTCTTGTCCGTAGAATTTTAACCTAAACCTGAGACACAACGTTTATAATGTTACTTAAACTTAGTAATATGAAACTAAACGTTAGTATCTAGTAATTTAATTACCTCCTGACTCGGTCGTTTGGTATTATTGAAATGATTAATTCTAAAGTAACTGCCCAAGTCAAAATTCATATTGATAATGAAGTAGCTACCTCCCGACTTAAGTCAGTTACTATTTCTAATTTAAAATATAGTATAAATTTCAATTTATTTAAAGAAAGTATTTTCATTCAACTGATTTAATTCGGCGGTCTAATCGGCTTGAATTAATTTATGATTGATTATAATTTATTAATTATGGCTGGAGAGCAGAGGTTTCAGCTCCATGAGCTCTCTCGTAAGACTGACAATTTTTGTCATTATAAAAAAAAAATAGAGCCAACAGAGTTGACGAAATGTTGACGCTGCATCTCAGGTTCCCTGTGAGAGAATCGTCGTAGCCCGGGTCTCATGCATCGTCATCTGTTTTGACTACCCGCGAGCCACGGCGATTCTCTTATCGTAACCGATTTCCGTTCCATTGTATAAAATCATTTTATTAAAAATAATTAATTAAATTTAATCAATAAAATATTACGGGAACGTAACAGTGTTAAATGTAATTTTCCTTAATGTTAATTACAAAAAATTTTAAATGAAATCAAATTTATCTAATATTCAAAAAAAATTTTTTTTTTCTTTTTCAGGGGGTACCCCATTTTGCCCGCAACAATGAAACTTTTTTTTTATAGCAATTGAAAATTTTGTCTATTTACTTTAAATATCATAAGAAAAAAAAGATGTAGAGTACTTGAGTCCTCAAAAACTTAGTATTTCCTCAAATACCCAGCTCATAAAACTATAAAACATAAAAAAATAATTTTTGTCAGACGAAGTTTTTGGAATGAATCAACTGATTGGAGTGTTCTTGGTAATAATCAAAAGAGCTCACCAAGACTTCAAACTAAATACATTTTGAGGTGATTCAGGCAAGAAGTTTATGAGTTATAGGACAAAAACCTAAAAAAAAATTTTTTTCCAATTTTTATTTTTTTTGTTAAGCTCTTTCGATTGCCACCAAAAACGCTCAAATCGGTCGATTCGTTCTAAGATATCGACGGACAAAAAAAGTTTACACACATACACACATACACACACACATACGCACATACACACAGCTGGGCTTCTAACTGAAAATAGTCGTAATAGCTTTCTAGGACCTCAAGACGTCGAGATCTGATGAAAAGTCGATTTTCAAAAATAGGAACAAAACCAATAACTTCCCATTTGTGAAAATTTTCACAGCGAGGTTAAAAAACGTCACGGCTGAGCAAATAAGCTATATTTTCTTTCGATTTATAACCAGTAGCCTGGTGCTAGGCTAGCTCTTGTCCTGGCCTAAGGATACTTATAATTTACTTAAATAAATTCGTTTGTGAGCTGGGGGGGTTCGCCTCGTTTTCTTAAAATCTGCGCTTATGAGTTATAAAAGAAAAAAAGAAGCCTGGTGGTTCATCCAGTAAAGAGTTGATTTTACAATATTTTATTTAATCAAATTTTCGCCAATTTCTTACATATAAGAATTCCCGAATTTTATTTTATTTAATTAATATAGATCAAATTTAATATCTAAGTTTTTAGATTTTAAAATACAGGTTCATTAATACTATCAATTTAAATTCCATTTCTCTTACTATTCAAATCATTCAAAACCATCATAACTCATCGTTCAATTTATAATTATTCCGGGTTGTTGTTAAAACTAAATTTTATCATACGTTAAATTTCACAGATTCTTTTATTCTCAGAACTAAATTAAATTTTCATACATATTTTTCTCATAATTATAAAACTATAGTAGCTACTTTGGGTCCTACTATAAACCTAACCAACTTCGGGTTCAATTAGAACTGAGAGTCCGCACCAAGCCGCCCTCACGTTCTGAAAAATTAAGTACCGGACCAAGAGTCCGCACATAGCCGCCCTCGAGTCTTTTTACACTGGGCTGAGAGTTCGCATATAGCTGCCCTCACGTCTTCAGAAAAATTGAAATCATCACTATTCACAAGTAAATTATCATTATTTAGAACAGAATTGTGATAAATTAAAATCGGATTGTTATTTACAAAATTATCGTTATTTAAAAACGGAGTTTTTATTTTCAAACTATTCATTGTAATTATTTCAGACTGAGCTTCCTTTAGCAAACTGCTGTTCAGGTTGCACAGAAACTGGAGCAAAGCCAGGAAAAACGAATCCTGCGCCAGCTGAATCTGGGGCTGGTATTCAGCCCCCAGTAAAGGGTCTGAATGAAACACGTCATCATGTACCGGATAATTCAAATAGCTATAATTATTATTACTTTTATTTTTATTGTTATTTCATTCATGTGCGGATAATAATTAAAATTAATTCACTTCTAAATTTTCGGTACCCATGTATGACTCACTCGATGACTAGAGCTTATTTGATAAGTCAACAAATAGTTTGTGATTTCATTTTGGGCTAATTGAGCCCAGTGTTACTTATTGTAATCTCTATCATCAATGGCTGACGTTATTTTCCGTTTGAGCTAAACTTTTACTCTCCTTCAGTTGTTGTAAGATAATTTATTTTAAATTTCAAAGGCTTTTTTTAGATTTTGTTCCATTACTTTATAACAGGGCTATGCTGCTACTCTGGTCGTCCTTTATCAAGGGCGTCACTGGAAGTAATAACGGCCTCCCAAAGCCGGATCTTAGATCGTCAGGGTCGGTGTAAAATTCAATTTTTAAGAAAAGGGTAAGGACGAATATTTTATCATTAATTATTTATTTCACTTCTTACAATTTCAATCTTTATTTATTTAACCTTATAAACCTTTTATCAAATAAACCTCATGACCTTATAACCTTATTACCTAACGTCAACTACCTTTGACTATTTCACACACACACTCACACTGAGTGATTTTAACATTCTCAATTATAACCAAATTCCATAATTACACATTTTACTCTTAGACACACTGTTTACATTATAAAATTTCATTACACCTATTAGTTTCCATCTAATTAATTACCACATTAAAATCACTAATAAATTACCAACAACTAATTTCTTATAAACGTTAAGCTTTCCTTATCAACAATTTTGTTGAGCCAGTTTTATGATTTATTTTATGTAACCGCTTAACAATTTACCACAACCTCGATATCTCAATACTCGAAACTTGAACACCATTTCTCGACACATTTAACGTTTACAAATTATTAATTGATTTTATTTAATTTATTAAAGTAATTTACTTATGATTAATTCTATCTTAATATTAATGACTAGATAATTTTGAATAGATTGCAATCGATTCTCCGTTAATGCTTTACACGACCTGCCTGAAAAATTTCAAAAGAATTTTCCGGCGAGTGACAAACAACCTGCCTGGGAATATCAAAGCTAATTATGTTGAGTCCGGGTTTTTCAATTATTTCATTACACATTAATAGACACGACAATACTCCGCGGATACGGAGTATAATTATGTATTTTAATTAACAAATATTCCGGCTTCCCTGTCTGGAATATTCTACAAATTCATATTACGATTTATGTTGAATTCTTTTCCGTCGCTCGTTCTGTATTAGTTGTCTTCGTCCGTGTCTTGTTCTCTCTTGTTCGTGTATATGTTCCTGACCGTGTGTTCCTGGGGTAACCGGGTTGTCTCGAATATCCCTCCTCGTGTTAATTCTCTCGGATCAAATTTTCGTCTTCGCCAAAACACTCGAACTCTCCTTCAACCTGCTATTCAATCGCAGTTATTAATAATGAAAGGTACCGGCTACCTTCCTAGTATCTTGTAACAATTTTGATATTCTAGTCGCTTGGTTCCACAATAATTAACCAAGTCAAAATTAAATAAATTTACCTGATGTTCGGTAGTCAGAAGTCTTGCATCTAGCTGGTTGTCTATTTGTCAGTCACGAGCTTAAATTAATTCAAATAAGCTTCGTGCATTTCCGCTAAGTCCGGGAGCTGCCGAACTCGCGATTGTACAGAGAGCGTAGAGTGCCGGGTCACTTGCTATTTGGACCCGACACATACTAAAAACTCCCTCAGGACCGTGTCAAGACGCTATGGGAACCCGCTACCAGCCGGCCAATCAAAATATTTGTATTATATCTGCCGGCCAATCAGAGAAGTCGTCTTATGCAGCTATGCTGCCACGTCAGCACCGAGCGGCGACGCCGGCTCATCAACGTTTTCATCATTCTCTTTCTCTTCAAGTTTTGGTTACTACAACCTTGTGTACTTAAAACCGCTCCGCTAATACTAACTTTTTTCTTGTGTGATATTATTCTAACCGCTACGCTAAATTATCCTCAATATTTTAGTCAGTATATTAAGGCTGCTATTTATTGAGTATAAATAAATTGTTATCCGCGAGTAATTAATAATTAAATTAATTCCTGTGAACGTAACCGCTACCCACCACGTGTCGAGATTTTATACGTGAATTTTTAGTACAGTTGCATTCGCTATCGCGTATTTATTAAGTTGAATTCACTAATAATAATTATTTCTCACAATAATTGCCTGTATAAAGTGTAAATAAATAGTTAATTTATTGCTCATAAAAAGTTGTATAATTTTAAGTTGTTAAAAATTCCATCACCTACACCAGATCCTCTAGATTAATTCGCTCATTTTACACTATTCCTACTTGGTCTGTCTCCGTGTCCATGCGTCTGGGTGGTTACCCGGTCCTGCCGACTCTGCTTCGTCTCTTCTACTGTCTTGTAGTTTTACTAATTTCACTCGATGATTTTTGGCCATAATCGAAAAACTCCTCCTCTACCTAATCATGATTAGGCCTAGCGTTCGAGTATTTTCAATTAGCGCACCCGGCGACAAGTCGAAAAACTTAATTGAACGCTCGTTTGTGGTTGCAGGTAGGGTAAATGACCATCGGTGACAAATCACGATTTTGGTCGATAAATTAACTCAATTTACCCCGTTACAACTTGCTTCCGGATTATTTTGATACTTTTATTTTAAAGCCGAATTATTATATTTCAATTTATTAATTTACGGGCAGTTAACAAGCTCGAATTATCTATTCCTAAATTACCAAGAAAATTTCATTTTAAGATAGACTTAGAATTTACATGACATTTCTAATAAAATTAATTTATTTCTGGTCTATTATTCCTTGAATTTATATTTTATTCTACGTATTTAGCCACAGAGATCAATGCTTTATTTTAATACAAATTTTAATTTTGACTAGACGAATTTGCATGAGTCACCCGTAAGAAATTTCGTCAACAAGAGTAAATAATATTTCCCATTTTAGTTAAGATTTATTATATGTTAGTACGATAGTTTTATTTTATTTTAACACGATAGATTGTTTTTATATTTGGCTCACATAAATTAAATTTTACTTTTATTTATTAAATTATTTTTTTTTATCAATTAAATTCATCGATGACTAGAAAATTTCAACTTTATTTTTTTTTTTTTAAGTGCCGTGGCAATAATTATTTAAGATATCCAAATCTTTACTTCACAATGTATATTGTTTAAAATTACCCGATGGAGCGGCGTGAACATGAAATATTTTATACTAGGGAAAAAAACCTATAGTCTGTTACGTTCAAAATCATACGTAATTATTTACTTATTTTGAGTATTTGGTCCAATCCGAAGCCTATGGGCCGGGAACTCCAGAGGTCTTACTTAAATGATGATGTTGGTAAAGGTTAATAGTTAATGAATGAATGAATTAATTAATGTAACCTAAGTCCACCTCCGCCGTCCGGAAGCCGATACCTCTCCCTTTTGGGCAAACTCGCGCTGCGTAATCCCTTCTTTTCTACTATAATATTATAAAGCAAAACATTGAGCAACCTCAATATTGGCGGATATTACAACCTTTAGGATCAGAGATCCTTTGCGTGTGGGTGCCGAACCAACAGACACTACGAGTATATACCCAGAGTATCCTAGCATTCGGTTTCCCTCATGCCGGCTTGAAAGGATACGCTCATAGCACCAATTCCATGTATTGGTCGACATACCACTTGGTCAAGAGGGGACGTAGTTTTTTCCCCTGTCTTCCTAAGAAGACACCCAGTTTTGTTAACATTAATTCGTCCATACTTTAACTCATTCACACACACACCTAACTTCGGACTGACATCCGGGATGCACAGAATCCACACAAATCGTAAGTTCTGCACACCCTGTCCAGATGCTTCGACAACAAAAGGGTGGATGCCAATTAAACCGCGATCTAGTAGTCTTCTCCTCCTTCCTCTCGGTGTTGGAACTTGCTGCTGAGCTTGTAGTGGAGACAATCTTTGCTGAAACCATTAAAAATTTTATAGGAGTTTGGGGATGAGGCAAGAACCTGCCCGATTTGTGGCCACTCCGCGACCCACCCTTCTATGCTCTGAAACACCTCACGCTAAGGCTCAAACTCGGTGCATTTTAGCAGTAAATGCTGAACGGTATCCCACCCTTTGTTACATTGGGGGCATTTTCGATTTTTTGCGAGTCCATACTTGAAGAGTCTATCCTTAAAACAGCCGTGACCGGTTGAAATCTGGTTAAGCCAGAAATAAGGGCTGATGTGTTTGCTCGCTAGACGTTTAGTAACGTCGGGAAAGAAGTTAAATGTCATTTGTCCTTTGTCCGTTGTGGACCACTGTTCTTGCCATCTGCGAAAGGTTTCTTTTCTAAGGAAGACAAGGTCTTCTTCGTCATCTGGCTGCACGGTCGGGGTTCCAAGGGTTGTCTGTTTACCAGTGCGAAAGTTGTAACGGACGCAACGTTCGTCAATCACAAGCTGAATCGGCACTGCCCCCGCAACTACACAAAGTCCCTCATACGATGCCGTCTTGTACGAAGACGTCATCGTAATCAGGGCTCACCGTTGCAGGGCCCTAAGAGCCTTCCAATCCTCTACTCTACATAAGTCACTCCAACTTGCTACCGTATAAGTGACAACAGGCAGGAAGTAGCCCCTGTAGATAGTGGACATAGCTGGAAAGCACAGTCCTCATTCAGTCCGTGCGAGACGGCGTAGACGACCAAAAGTTTTATCTAGTTTCGCGCGCCTTGTCTTTATGTGTGTTGTTGGTTTGAGGTCCTGATCGAAGTGTACCCCTAAGTATCTAACGCTCTTTTTGAATGCTATTTTTGAATTACCTATAAAGATTTTCGGTGGCTTTAAATGATACTTGGGCTTTTTCTGTCTTTTCGCTCCAAAGGGGAACAGACCTTTGTCCTTGCGTGGACCGCGTCGGGTGTACTCTCTCTCGAGGAATATTGCCTCGGTCTTGGACTCCGACAATGTAAGTTTCGCGGAACGACACCATTCCAGTATCGAGTCTACCGTCGCTTGCCCTTTTCTTTCAATGCCAGCACGTGAAGTGCCTTTTATGATGACGAGGAGGTCGTCAGCATAGGCTACAAATTTACTCCTGTGTTCTGTTGACTTTAATTCTTTAAGCAAATCAACGACATAATGTTCCAGAATAAAGGCCCCAAAACTGATCCCTGTGGACATCCCCTTGTTGGCTTTTTGTTCTCTTTCCCGAATCCCCATGACAGTGAGACTGTCCTATCCTCAAAGTAACTTTAAACCACCCTGTAAACATTTTTGGAGCATTCCCGCTTCTTCAATCCCTCGAGTACTCGCGGCCACAACACGTTGTCAAAGGCGCCAGAAATATCGAAGAGAAGTCCGAATGCCAGATTCTCTGTTGTCGAATCTAGCAAGCGACACATCTTAATGATTGCATCTTCAGTCGACCTTTTGGCCATAAATTCTGTATAGTTTGCGCGGGGTGAATAAATTGGCAGCCGCGGTGTCTGGTGGCGTCTCTGAATTTGCTCGGGTTACTCTCTGCTCCTCCATTTCTTCCTCTGGTTTGTCGTCTACAATGTGTGTGTTGAGAAAGCAGCTGGCTGTGTCCTTGAAACTTTCTGTGGATCGTCCGTCACGCCAAAGTGTGGTGAGCACTTTGTTAACTCGGTGTTTATCTGCCTGGAGCTTGTAAACGATGCCCCAGTGCTCCTTGTTACCGTTCGACGTGAAAAACTCTCGCCAGCTGGTTTCTCTCTGTTTTTTATCGTTTTTAGAGTATGTCTTGCAAAGTGTCAAGTATGTCTTTTTGAGTTCTGTCTTTTTGTCTTCCTCCATCTCTCTCTGGTATCTCCTTCTGGCTTTATAAACTACTTTCTTTTCTTTTGTTAAATCTCTGGTCCACCACGGGTATGATTTCTTGTGCAACTTCTTCCGCGGGATAGCAAAGTAACATGACTCTATTATGGCTATAATGAGTGCATCAGCATACCTTTCCACGTCCTCGACCGGTTCCAGCGCTAGGCCTTCAAGATTCTCTCTTGCGAGTTCCGGTAGTTTCTCATGGAACTTTTCCCAGTCAGCCAACGCAAAGTTGAACCGCTTGGGATCCGCCCCATCGAGACCCTCCCGCTCTCTTGGAATTCCTAGGCTGATTTCGATCGCATAGTGGTCGGTACTTTGCACCCACTCGCGTTTGATGGACCAGTCTTGTACGTACCGTGCAAGTTTTGGGGTAGCTAAGGTAACATCTATGTATGATTCCCCTCAGGTTGATGAGTAAGTTGGGCCCTCCCTTTTAATGTTTAAAATCTCCAACCCATAGTCGTCTCTAAAACCCTCTAGTTTCTCTCCCTTTTCATTTGTTTCTGGACCCCATCTAATAGATCTAGCATTCATGTCCATCCCAAATAAAACCTTTTTTCCCCTTAGTGCTTGAACTACCTTTTTCTAATTGCGTAATGTGAATTTCTATGTTGTCACGACACTGGAAGTATGACGATACCACGTAGAGAGAAGTGCCTGGACCCTCAATGTGAGCGCATGCGCAGTGCGAAGTACTTAGTCGGGAAATTTGAATCATTTTGTATTTTGGATTCATTAAGCAAATGGCCTTTCCCCAGTTGTGGCAGCAATTTGTGCATTGCCGCTAAAACCAGGTATTATGGAACATTTGTTACTCGCTGCTGCGTATAGCTCTAGCAGAAGTAGGACATTAATACGTTCCTCCTCCCATAAGGGACCTGTCTCCAGTGTTCCCACCTTATTGTTTCGCAAGTTTACTTGAAAGACTCGAAGACCATCTGCGCTAAAACCTCTTTCTCCTCGTTCTTCTCTTTCTATTGTTGTCGGATTTGGGGGGGGGGGGGGGTGAAATTTCGTTTCGCGTACCAAGCCCTTCTTCTACTGCTTTTTCTTCTGTTACGAATCCACCGTGGGCAAAGTTACTCGACCCCGGACACAAACGTCGGCTTGTGCCCCGCGAACATTTTGTACCGTCTGCTGATGAATGTTTTTTAAGTGTTTCCCGTTTCGCGTTTTCTAAATCAATTGGTCACGTGATTTTACCCGTGCGCGTTCGCGTAACCCGATTTTCGTGCCGACGATTAGTGGAGGTACCAGGAGGCTTAGCGATCAAATTAGTAGCAACAACAACACGGCTTGTCACTCTGGCACTCCTTCGAACGAGCGTATTGTTGGTAGTCGTTGAAGATGATGATGGTGATGATGATGTCGTGGTGGTTTCTTGAGGCATATTATTGCAATGACCCTCCTCCCCCTTGAGGACCGGTCCCGCACAATCCAAATGCCGGTCCATTGGTGCGGATACTTTTTCAGGAGAGAGAATTGCTATATTTGTTTGTGCTATTGGAGTCGCTAAACTCTTGGTTGTTCCTGTAGGGAGAAAAGTTTGTATTAGTGTTGCTGCTGCTGCTACCTGTGAAAGAGAAAAGCGTAATTAGTGTTTTTGAGGGGGAAGGATAGGAGGTTAGGTTTGTCTGGGAGCTGATACTCGACCGCTTTTGCATGAAAAATTTTATACGTATTGCTTTTGCAATTTTATGATAATCAAAAATTTTTGTAGGGTCTGGGCCTATTTGCAGTGGTATCAGTCTACTGTCGACATAAGTAGATGAGTAGGGATAGTTCACCCCCCCACGGTAAAACAGATTGTGGGTTCGTGTCCATGCTAAACTGTTTTACCGGTTGATGGTACGTTGCTGACAGTCGGTGCTAATTGACATGATTTTGAGCTTATCTAGGGGGCTTTTGACCACTTGTCTACTATTTGACGCTAATTGAGATCATTTGAGCTTATCTAGGACCCTTTCGAGTATTTGTCTGCCACTTAATGCTCGTATTTGCCATTTTGAGCTCATCTCCGCCATTTTGAGCTAGTTGACGGCCATTTTGAGCTCGTGCTAAACGTGAGATGGCGACTCATGTATGTTTTGAGTTGGAAAAAATATGTACAATTTCGTTAATGAGTAGAGTGGGTTCTCGGCTTACCGATCAGGTTACAGGTCTTGGTATCATGTTTGTGCTTAACCTCAGAGCTGACACTAGCGTAGCCTACCCTGATTAACGCAATATGTACATGTAAATGTATGGTTTGAAGTTTAATATATTCAAACTAGGGGTAGTATGGGCACTTGCGAGAAAACATGCCATCTAGTGGTGGTGTGGTTTCTCTTCCTTCTTTTTTTTGCTGATGCGTAGTAGATGACGTCATTCAACAAGTCTGAACTGGTTTTTCCTTTGTTTATTTCTAACTGCGCAGTAGAATGTTCTAGATGATGACATCATCAGGCAAGTCTGAACTTGTTTTTAACCTAGAGTAAGGGAAATGAGCTCAGCACTGAGCTCGAGAGCTCGCAGCATTCAGTCTTCACAAAAAAGTCCTTAGCGGTTGGTCAGTGACAAAAATCAAGAGTTAGTTATTTATACCTTATATTTTATCTGAAATTTAAGAAAAACATCATGTGCATTAATATCAAGTAAGTACTAATAATGCCAACTTAATAAATCGTTCTAATTAAATAAATTATTGTTTAATAATTAATTTCTTCTCGGTTAATTTAAGAATGGATCTATCTGAAATCAACAAAATTAACTGCTTGGCGCATACCTTGCCAGTTAAAAACCTTCAAGACCTGGAAGTGGACAAATCATACAAAATCACCGAGATAAAGATCATGAAAACTCAGTATGGACCTAAAATTATTGCTCAAGTTGAGGATCGGTTCACCATCTACTTCCCAACCAGGACAAATAACAAGCTTATTGGTGATGCTGAGAAGTTAAAAAATCTCAACGACATGGCTACCGAAGCGTGTCTTTATATTTTATACCACGGTTCGAAATATAACAAATTTGAATTTGTATCACAGCCATCTTGAATGTATTTATTTTTATTCAATAAATTCAAAAATTGAAATATCTAAAATATTTTTAATTATTACATGTACCCCATATACACATTATAGATTTAAATATATATATAATTAAAATTTTTAAACATTAGAAATAGAAAAAAAATAAATATTTATATAATGTAATAACAAAAAAAAAATTAATCTAGAAATAGATAATTTATTAACTGTAGTTAGATTTAAAAAAAAAAAAAAATAATAATAATCATAAAACATGCGGGAAATTCAAAAGTCAGTTTGCGCGACAGAGGCTCACCCTATCGTCGCCATCTGGTACTACCGGTAACGCTGCCATCGAAGAATAGTAATATAATTATTATTTGATTAGTTGCCATTTATACATAGCGGAAAAACTGATTAACTTAAAACTAACTCAATAATTAAATAATCAATCCTGATTAAAAAAAAAAAATAAATAAATAAATAAAAATCATAATTAGAAAAAATGGAGATCAATAAATTTTTAAACTTATTTTAAATAAATAACTAATTTCAATTATTTCAAATTTCAAATAAATAATTAAAATATGTAAGTTATAAGGTTCGCTTCTATTTCACACGTCCCACGGCGGAGTGTGGGTAGTGCTCAATAGCCGTTATGGCCCTTCGTTGGTGGAAAAACTGAAAATAAAATAATAACAAAACAAAAGTCCCACCTGGAGATATCCCGAATCTCCCTGGACCCACAGCTCTGCTCAGGCTGGGTTAGAAATCCTGGTTGGGCGCCAGTTCGTGTACCCCACGAACAAATTCACAATTTAAATAAATAAAATAATAATAAAAAAAATACCACGGAAAAAAATGAAAAATGAAAATAAAATGAAATACAGGGTAGCAAGTTTCAAATGTAGGAATAGGAAAGCAAGAAAGATAGCAGTAATTAAAATAATAAATTTACACTAATACCGGGTTGTTGACCATTTGCGTTGATTATATTTTAAATTAATATAAACAATGTAATACTTATTAAATTTTGTTTATCACAAAAACAGACAGTGTCAAGTAAAATGATAATATAGTGCTTGTAATAATAATAATCGCACAATAATAATATAATGCTTGTAAATAATAATCGCAAAATAATAATTTAATATTTGTAAATAATATACGTCAAATAATAATATAGTATTTGTAAATAATAATCGCAAAATAATACTATATTACTGATAAATAATAACCGCAAATAATAATATATTGCTTGTAAATAATAACAATCGCAAAATAATAATATATTATTGGTAAATAATGAACTCAAAATAATAATAATATATTGCTTGTAAATAATACTCGCACAAGAACGATATATTATTTGTAAATAGTAATCTCAAATTGTAAGATAACAATCGCAAAATAATAATATATTATTGGTAAATAACAACAATCGCAAAATAATAATATAGTCTTTGTAAATAATAAACGCAAAATAATAATAATATATTGCTTGTAAATACTACTCGCACAAGAACAATATATTATTTGTAAATAGTAATCTCAAATTGTAAGATAACAATCGCAAAATAATATCTTATTGGTAAATACTAACGCAAAATAATAATAATATATTGCTTGTAAATAATCCTCGCACAAGGACAATATATTATTTGTAAATAATAATCTCAAATTAATAATTTAATATTTGTAAATAATAAACGCAAAATTATATTTACCAGAAAAATTAAATTAATGACAAATTCGTAACTATTGTCACACTTGATAGTTACCAGGAAAATAAATCAGTATGGTGTAAGTGAATACGGATGACCCAGTCGCATATGTTCCGTCACAGTATTTTTCTTTTAGCATTTGCTGAGTGAAATACAACAAACACCCCCAAATATTTCCAACGTTAATATTTGGTAATAATAACAATACTAAATAATTTTATTTATCATTTGAACATCCACTGGGCTCAATAATCACTCACAACATTATGTGCTTATAAATTCTGATCTTAGTACTAGAAATATAATACCTTGGTTAAATACACGCGATCGCAAATGGCCACCAACGCGGGAAAGCAAATTTACACGCCGAGGAATTAATTCAAAGGTACTTACAGTTGTTGTTATAATCAAAGCGTACATATTCCCTTTTTATAAAATATTCTCCAAATGAGTAAATCGCCACCAATTGCTCAATACTTTAAATGGCACTTAATATTTTATTACTGTGATATAAAACCCAAATGGTGTCTCAAAATTATATTTTGCTGTAGCAACAGGCACACAACCTGCTCTGACAATGTTTATCCCACGTCTGACCACGGCAGCACGTGAATTTTATGCCGGCACCTCGGCCGGCACCATTTTATATTTGCCTCTCCCTTCAACCAGTGGAGAACTATCTCTGTCACATGTTAATTTTTGACTACTACCAACGACAAACGACATGATGTCAAATGTGTAACTCTGCAATTCCCAACGTTAAATGCCCATTTGCTTCTCGTATTGTTAATTACAATTACTATAAATGCAAAATCAATCCATGATTTACGCATAATAACTCTAAAATTAATTTATAATATAATAAATTTGTAGCTGACAACTGTTGCTTTGACGCGCATGCGCCGTCCAACCACAATAAATACCGGCACACAAAGCAAATGCATGATTATTTTCCAGCATCTTAAAGATTTTGTTAAAGTTCGTGTTTTACTCAATAAATTTTCCTGATTACTATCAAATTTAAACCTAAAGAAACAATTTAGTAAAATAACATAATAATTAAACACAAATTATACATATAAGCTAAATAATCATAATAATAATGTATGAAGAGACGTGTGAGCAGCGTGTGCTGCCATCTGTTGCTCACCGACCTGATGTAAGACTGCCGCGATATGTAAATATCGTGACAAAGTTTAAAGTAAAACTGATTAACTTAAAACTAACTAACTAATCAAATAATCAATTCTAAATAAACAAAGTCGCAATAAAAAAAAATCATAATAAAATATTTTTAGAAAAAAAGTCAGTGTTATTAGTGTCGATAATGATTATAGGTCATCAACATCATCATCATCACTAATAATCATTTTCTCTTCATCACTAATGATCATTATTTCTAAATTATCAGTTGACATTTTAGACTTGGTTTTTACTTCATTTCTCTTATTTATCTCATGTATTTGTCCTCTAAACGATTATTATCTATTGATACTCGCACACGGTCGTGATTGATTCGATCAATTTTCAGGTCTTTGAATTCCATTTCGCTTAATCTTCTCTCTAAACTTTTATTTTCTTCACTTAGTACCCGGATTTTTCTGTTTAATTCTTGAATTTTTGATTCTGGATCTTGACATGTAGCAAGACCCGTTTCCTCTTCTTCAAACAGAGGATCGGGTTCAAGTCCAACATCATCATCTGGATTCGCATTATTGTGTCGCATTCTGTTCAATAATGCGGACTATCTATTTCTAATTCCTTGCTGTCTTATGGCTTCCTCCAAGTCACGTCGCTGATTATG
>OZ024706.1:16589951-16605178 GCA_964016945.1 Microplitis deprimator | reverse complement strand
ATGGATAGTAACTGCATAACTTAAACACAATGGAAACTGTTCTTTTATGACAAAAGCTCTTTCCAGTAATTGAAATTTAACTTTTGCCCTCTCAATAGTGTTTACTTTAGCTGAACCGAAATCTACATTAACACCTTGTATCTTACTGCCATCTATGGATTTTGAGATTGATATAACTGTACCAATGGCACCATTAACTAGACCAAGCGTGACATCAATATTTCGTCGAAGCATAACTTTTGCACCAATTTTAATTACAATTGTTCCAGCAAGTCCAGCTAATCGACTAGCATCTTCTTCTATTTTAATCAAAGTGCCACATGCTTTCTTTTTTAATGATTTAGGACAATCGATATAATCATGAGCCTTAAGTATAATTTCTTCAGAAGAAATTTTATTCGTCATTACCGATTTTATTAAATCACACTGTTTACAAGTGGGTACCAAGCAAACTGTATCTAACGGTAATTTTTCAATATAATTACATACTTCTTGCAATCTATCATGGTATGACAATGAAGAATCAATTGTAATTTTTCTTTGTTCTAATGATTTAATATCGTCAACTGTCATTGAGCCAACACGCACTCTAGAGAGTAATTCACCGTAAATTTTATCAGTTTTTTGTCGCATATTAATGGTTAGTTCTTCATAGCTAAATAACTCACTCCATAAATTCACAGATGTTAACGACCCAATATACTTTTGCGCATCTGCTGACGACAGTGTCATATAACTTGGGTCTTCATGTACAGGAGGAAGTTGGAGTAAGTCTCCGAAAACAACCACGTGTCTTCCTCCAAACCAGTCATCAACATTGAAAATTTCTATT
The DNA here is from genome assembly GCA_964016945.1 of Microplitis deprimator. Taxonomy (NCBI): domain Eukaryota; kingdom Metazoa; phylum Arthropoda; class Insecta; order Hymenoptera; family Braconidae; genus Microplitis; species Microplitis deprimator. The sequence continues at coordinate 16,604,346 of OZ024706.1, read as the reverse complement.
ACTCTCAAATTTATGTATATTAAAGTTATATTAGAAATCATTAATATTTAATCAATGATAAATAATGTAACGTCTTTTAATTGATCGCGTAATACTTTTAATGCATTGTCTGATAGTTGTTTATGAGAAGGTGTAAAACCGTGTTCAACTGGTAATTGAAATACTCGATGTACAGTAAGGCCATTGATATTAAAAGCTGCAATACCGGTTGGAGCAATTACAATAACATCTTGATTCATTTCTTCTTTCATCCAACGTTTAATTACATTTATCAGAAAACTTTTTCCGGTACCTCGATCTCCACTAACATACAATCTAATTTTTGTATCGTTAGACAATACCTTATTTTTAATTTTTTGAAAAACTTTATTTTGATCAACGTTCATGTTATTGATCATGTCGGTTAAGGTACAATTATTATTTTGTTTTTTAGCTGCATCATCTAATTCTTTAGCTATTAAATTCAATTCAGCAGCATTACAATCTGCTGATTTACTTTTTAAATCTTCATCATCATTGTCATCCTTACATTTATTTTCAATTAGGTTTTTTATATAATCTAAACCTTTTTGAAAATCTTCAGTGTATTCATGGTATTCTTTAGCTTGTTCGAGTATATGTTGTTGATATCTAAATGATTCAGCGTAAGTTTCAAATCCATTTTTCAAATCTTCTACATCTCGCCATGGTTGAAATAATAACAACAATGAATAAAAATAATTTTCTGGTTGATTAGCAATATGATATCTGTAATGATTAATTAAATAACCTCGCGTCCTTCGTTTTAAATATAATGATGGACCTATTTCATAATATTCGGTGATATTATTTTTCTGCTCAGCTTTAGTCGTGTCATACCATCTAGCAAAATCATATAAACATAGATCTTCTAACTCTTTAGGGCGATTAGGATAATAATTATCTATCCATGAAGGACAAAATATATCAGTAGATTTAGGGTTGATTTTTTCCAATTGTTCAATTTCATCTTTTGTCTTTAATTTTCTGTTTCTTATCATTCGAACATCTAACCATCTTATAACTGTGTCTGCATCTGTTCCATGCAAAGAAATACCCAGCAAGGTGTCAGCAGCTTCTAGAGCTCCAATTTCTCGATGATTTAAACTACGAAATCCTATACTCCATAAAAGCTGAGGTAAAGTTTTAGTTGACTTACTTTCGTCTACTGTTTTCGATTTAGTTGAAACAATTTCGTCGATTGCTTCTGATGTTTTAGCAGTTTCTGTTTTTGTAGCATATTTAGTCACATAATGTGTCAGTAACGTCGATTTTTCTCCAATAAATTGTATATCCATGTTTCCTTCCCATACACATAAAATTGAAGGATTATAATCGTTAATGTTAGCTTCAATATCAGTACGAGGAAGATCATAAAGCCTACTTTTGTTTCTTGAATTTCTACGTCCAGCTACTGAAGTAGCATTGTCACAAAGTACAAAATGTTCTGTAGTAGGTCGTGGAAATCCAAATCGACAAGATTTAATAACTCTACCTGATTTTGGTTTTTTTATTCGTAAGCAATAACTATTATGATGATGTTGTTGATGTGTAGCCACACGTCTGTGCAGTGTTGGTGAAGTTTTTTTGTTAGGTAACTTACAAGTTATATATTTCATTATAAATTCAGCCACTTCTTCATTGGTATTTAAACCAATGATTGGAGCACCTTCCACCCAAAGTATAAGATGAAAATGCTGAATTCCTCTTCCTTGATATTCCCGTCGCCAAAAGTAATGGGTTATTTTACCAAGAGGTTGACTATCTGACAGAATAAAGTCAAGAACAGCTTGAAATTTATTGTCTATAAACCTTGATACTGATACTGGGTCTGCTGCGGTTACTGCGCTAGCAGATAACTTGTCGAAACGTGGTGCATTTACTTCTTTTACATATTCTATTAAATCATCCCAAAGCCATTCAGCAGGACTTACTGTCAAAAACCATGCTGCAGGGCCATAGTAACGTGACATACAATGTAAATTATTCTTAGGTTTACTCCAAAATTGTTCTGAATTTCGAAGTCGAGCGAAAAGAGTTGTTAAATTTGCTTCAAGTTGACCACTTTTTAAGTGCTTTAAATAACCCTCAGCTGTATATTTTTCACGAGGATTTGTTACATTCAATGTATGAAAGATACCTTGACCAAGTTGCCGAATATTAGAATCATTCAATAAATAAAAGAGATATTGTTGATTTAAACGAAAACGTGGATCGGCTGACATCAATCTTGCTTTAATGTATTCAAAAGCAGTTATAGGTACTTTCCTGTCTTCATATTGACCATTTCTACCATAAGGGTATAAATCTGGATAACATTGTAAATCGAGTGTTTTCATTCGGTTATCCAATGCTTTATCATTGACTTTTAACATTTGATACATATTTGTTGAGGAGTCGTTAATTCTTTTATCATGAAGAGGATATATAGTGTATTGGGCATATTGCGATCCATCTGGATCTGATACTGGAGTTAATATAGCTCGCTGTCGAGTATCTTTACACTCCTTAATTTTATCGACTTCAATTTTTTCATCCATATTTTCGTCGTCGTCTACTGGCAAAGGTAACTTATCATCGTAGTGATCTTCAACAATATTTTCATGTGTAGATAAAGATAGTTTGGTATAGCTATGATCTTGATCAATATCTTCTCGCATTGATCGCAATGAATTACTATAGGAATGATCTTTAACAACTTGCATTGTTGATAAAGATATCTTTCTATTTTCATTGATATCAATTTTTTCATTTTGCTCTTCTACTCCAATATTGTTTTTTTTTTTATTTATCGTATCATCAATTTCCATTTCTTCTTCACCAGCATTTTTAACACTCACATTAAGTTCAGAAGTTTCAATATTTTCAATATTGATTTCGTTCACGTAATTTTCATCTTCACTACCTTCGATATGAAATTCAATATTTTTTTTATCCAGCCAATCACGTAAATTGTTGGAACATTCTGGTAATTTGATTTGAGCGTAGAGAACATTATTTTTCTTTAACCATATTAATGTTTTAAAAATTTTTTCTAAGTTAACCAAATTTTCCCATATGGTTTTTGATTTTGTAGGTATACTACGAACTACAATGTATAATTCGTGATTCATGTTTATTGGATCCGTCGTAGAACAAATTCTTTTTAACGTTTCTTCTATGGGTAAAGGTAGATGGAATATTGACCTTTCAGTTTCTGTATTCGCATAGTATGTGGTAAATTTTTTTTAGCAACTGTTCCTAACCTTTGAACTACTTGAAATGATTTCGCTCGTTGAATAAGAATTTTTTCTACATCATTTAATGTAACTATTCCATTTTGCATTGTTCCTACGTACATATTATTTAATATGCAAGGCGGAGGTAAAATTTTTGAACGAATTTTCAATAAGCAATAAGAACAAATGAAATTACTGTTCAGACTTGGGTCTTGTTCATTAATGGAATTAGTTAAATTATCCCATATTTCACCTGACATCGGCTTACGCATTTTATCCAGATTATTGACATTTTTTAAAAAACATAATTTCTGACAGAATATGCATTTGTAGCGAGGTAATTCCAAGGACCGCTTTGTAAAGGCTGTAAATGCTGATTTGAATCCACTTTGTATTTTATCTTCATTCAAACATGATTCATCTTGTTCTTTATCTAATAATTTTCCTTCTTTTTTCATTTTATTTATTGTACTTATTAAAAATTCTAAGTCCGCGGTTTCCAATGCTTTATCCAATTCACTTAATTTATTCAGGATTTCTCTCATCTTATATATAAGTCGTTGAATATACCTTACAGAAGGAAAATGAGATGATAATAATTCGATACTAGTGAATTGTGATTTACAAGAACTGAAATCCTCATAACAAAAGTGGTAATGACCTAATTCATCAACTGAGTGATTCAAAAATAATTGATTTAAAAATTGCGTAAAATTATTAAAATTTTTTGTTTTTAAGTTTTCCAAAAAGTTTTCATATTGTTGATATACTTCGACTTCGAAATTAGTTCGACAATAGCTATTGCAATGCCATTTTTTTTCAACTTTTTTATCTTTTATTAATGGTAAAATATTCACAGACTGACCTAATGAGTCATTTTTTTTATTATCTAATAATGATTGAGACAGATCATTATTTGAAATTTTTGAATTTTCTCTGCGAATACGGGAACGGAGAGCTCTACTTTCTGCTATTTTAATTTGGTTTAGAGTTTTATGTCCTGATGAATCGGTATTATTAAGAGTTGGAAATGATTTTAGCACATTTGTTTGAAATATTGTGAATAAATGTGAACGCATAAGACGATGATCATAGACAATATTCTCTGGCTTTTGTTTATATAATAAAGATACTGCAAATGCAATAGCAAACACACCACAGTCACTACCATTTGGTTGGTTTTGTACTTTAAGATACACAACTGATGATACAGAATTGATATCTAAGTATGGATATAATTTTTGTAAAAACATTTTTTGATCATTATTTAATGAAAATTTATTTAAAGAATCATAAATATAAATTTTTTTTGTGTCATAATATGTACATATCCAATGTTTATCGTTGCTAAATAATATTTGAATGTGTTTTTCAAGTCGTGGAACAGGTACGATTTTTTCAGGTCTTGCTAAATACAGTGTATAACGATGATCATAATTTGAACAACTGGCTAAGATTAATTTAAATTGATAGATGTGTTCATCTTGTAGTTGATCTCCATTTAACACCATATTTAAATAGTTTTCATGTATTAGCGGTAAAGTATTTTTGTTCTTAGTTTTTCTACGTTTTGATGGTGCTAATTGCTTTAATGCGGTAATTTCTGTTTTTCTTTTGAGTGAATTCGTTAATAACTGTTTATTAAAATTCAATTGTTGCTGAAGTTGACAGTTATTGTTCGAATTTTCATCTTTAATATTTACATTTGTATTGAATTGCTTATCATTACTAAGAATTGGCTTTATTGATTGATTACATTCACGAATATCTAATTTTTTTCGTTTAGAATTATTATTGTTTTTACCCGATTCATCTTTCATATTCAAATTTTGTCTGGATTGCTTATTATTACTAAGAATTGACTTCATTGATTGATCACATTCAGAAATCTTTGATTTTTTTCGTTTAGAATTATTATCGTTTTTGACAAATTTATCTTTAATATTCGAATTTTTCTTAGATTGTTTGTCATTGCTAACAATTGGCTTCATTGGTTGATCATGCTCATGAATATTTAAATTTTTTCTTTTAAAATTATTTTCTCTTTTGACCGATTTCAATGTACAATCACTGCCAATTTGTAGATTACATTCGTTCGTAATTGTTGAATACACCCTATGCGTAATTGGTTTGTTAATCGTCTTTGGAAAACCAGAGATAATCTTTTTCTGAAATATTCCAATCAAATGTGGGCGCATTTTATTATGATTATAAAGAAAATTACTTATTATTGGCCACTCGCCCAAAGCTAAGGACGTAGCGAATGCTATCGAATAAACACCACAGTCAAAATTATTTGGCTGCGCTTGTACATCAGGGAATTCAATCGTACTATCGTTAAATACATATTTACGGTAAAATCTTTCTAGAACAATTTTATAATTGTTGTGAAGAAGATTTTTTTCGCTGAATCAAAAATATAAATCTTTTTTGTATCATAATAACAGCAGACCCAATAATCAGTACCAAATTTATCATTTGCATCATAATCATACGCTGTATCACGGCTATGCAGTATATGAATATGAGCTTTATTAGCATCTTATTCACTAATTAATTCTGGATATTGAATATACCAACTTTCTAAAAATGGACACCTAAATTTTTCATGAAAAAGAAAAGCAAAATAATCAATATGATGATCTTCTAATAAACCATTATTTATTATGATAGAAAAATCTTGTTAATTTAAAGGTTGCATGTTTTGTGAAAAGGAGTTGGATAAATAAAGATAATAAATAAAATTGATTTGTTAAATGTAAATATTGCTTTATTATTTTAAAAAAATGGCTCAGAATAAATTAGCTAAATAATTAATAATATAAATAAAAAAAGATCTATTAATTAATTTAATTAAATCATGCAAGATTAATATTAATTAAATCACGCAAGATTAATAAAAATACGTGAATGAAATGGAATATATTTCTTCATAATTTAATTATATTAAATATAGACTTAAATATATTTTTGAGTCGCACAGCAGACTATTCTTAAGTGTCGCACAGCAGACGATTTCTTTTCAGTCGCACCGCAGACTATTTTTCAATGTCGCACAGCTGACAATTTCGATTGAGTCGCACAGCAGACTTTTTTTAGTGTCGCACAGCGGACAATTTCTTTTTAGTCGCACAGCTGACTATTTTTTAATGGCGCACAGCTGACAATATCTATCGAGTCTCACAGCAGACTCTTTTTTTGGTGTCGCACAGCGGACAATTTCTTTTTAGTCGCACAGCAGACTATTTTTTAATGTCGCACAGCTGACAATATCCATCGAGTCGCACAGCAGACTCTTTTTTTGGTGTCGCAAAGCGGACAATTTCTTTTTAGTCCCACAGCAGACTATTTTTTAATGTCGCACAGCTGACAATATCTATCGAGTCGCACAGCAGACTCTTTTTTTGGTGTCTCACAATAGACAATCTCTTTAGAGTTAATCAATGAGTTAGAGAAAATTTTTTTTCTATTTATGAAACTCTTTAAATTAATGAAAACTATTAATGTTTAAATCCAAAATTGCAACTTAGTTGCAAATGTTTTTGGATAATTATGATTATTATTCACAATGATTATAATAATTATTCGAAATTAATAATCATCAAAAATTATTAATATGGAATATGAATAATAATTATTAAAATCCAAAATTGCAACTTAGTTGCAAATATTTTTTGATGATTATGATTATTATTCAAAATTAATAATTATCAAAAATTATTAAAAGTAAATATGAATAATACTTATAATGATAATTTAAAATATTTATGATTTATTTTTCACAAATATAATAAAAATATTATTTAATGTGAAATCACAGGTTAGAATAGCGTGTTGTAATTAACGTTATAACTAACTATAAAGGTCGTTTTCACGAAATCACTTGTTGCAGTCATGGCGGCTGCGCTTGTCCGTCGAATTTCTGAATTGAACGTTTTAGGTCAATTTGACGTCAAGTTTTGGACAAAATTTCGACTGAGGAACTTTTTTGCATGAAAATGTATGTACATCGACAGTATTTAATTTTTGTTCTACCTAAAGGGTACAAGCAATCTTAAGTTAGTTGAACAATAACTACAGTAATGGTAGACATAATTAATAATGATATTTTATTGAAACAAAAACAAGTGATTATTCTAAATTAAACTAATAGAAAAAAGACTACCAATCATAGCACAGTTTGCTTTAGCAAAAGGTTACTTTACAAAAGTTTCCTTGAATATTTCTTCAAATTTCTGTTGACTTCGGACTTTTTCGTTTTCGACGACAATTTATACACAACTTGCTGAACAATTTGTGGTAAAGTTACTACCCGAAATAGAACGCAAGTTCACTTCAAAATTTAATTTGGAAAAAATTTTTCGTCAATTTTAACATTAATTTATGTTTAATTGGACTTGAAAAATTGTAGAGTATTTTTTTTTCGTAAAATTGTAGACAATTTTATGTATAAATTTGCTTACTTTTTGAAAAGGTAAGAACGAACATTACCGACTTTTTTTTTGTAGTAAAAATTTACCTTTAAATTGAGAAAAAATTAATGGCAAATTTTTCTTTCCAACTTTTAGTGTTAAATTGTTGGCAAATTCGGGCAGCGAATTTCAGGAAATTTCAATATCAAATTACAGTCAATTTCAAGCTAAAGTGGCTATTAAGGCTAAATAGCGTACTAAATTTACATCAAATTGTATAGCAAGTTGTGTATAAATTATTGTCAAATACGGAAAAGTCCGAAGTTGACGGAAATATGACGAAAAATTCAAGGAAACTTTTGTGAGTAAACTTTTGCTACAGCAAACTTTGCTATTAGGGTTCTTTCAAGACGTATTTGCCATTAAGGATATCAGCTCTAGTGAAAAATGAACATAAATGATATATATTGATTATTTATGTGAATAAATTATTACAGGAGACATTTTCATAGCTTCTAAAACAGATCATAAAATAAACTTTCAATGATACTTCAAAATTCTTGATTCAAAGACTTACTGAAAGAATAATTAGTGAATTATACTTCGAAATTCTTGATTCAAAGACTTCCTTAAAGAATAATTAGTGAATTAAAATGATCAGGGAGAAATGTGAAGAAAAAACTACTACACTCCAGCTTTGATTGACAATGGACATGTTTGACCGAATGAAATCTTGAGTGTTATGTCCTGGGACGTTACTCAAGTCGAAGCTGACGCCACCTTTTGGACAGTGGGCAGTTCGTTACCACGCAGGACAAATATTGAATTTGAAATTAATAAATAAATTTATTGTTGGCTACGATGATAATGGTTATTATGATTAGTATGATTACTATTTCATTAAATAATAAAATTATGGATAAGGATAAGGGTAGTTGACAAAATAATTTTTTTCTGAAAACTAAGTTTCATTATAAAATATAGATGAGATCATAAAATACCGATATGATTATTCTAATGCTATAATTCTATGTTTCTATTAATTTATTTTTATCATACAAGTCACTCTCCATTTAATATATATATGTCTTTATATGTGTATATATTGAGACAATGTGAATTGTCTTCGTCGTCCTCAACCTTGCGGTTCCCGTTTTTCTCCGTCTCGTTGCCGTCTGAATTTCGTACGTCATAGTGCCATGGTCACATGACTTATTTTCACGTCGACGCATGTCCGTAAGGGTGAAGTGGGGACAGAGTTCAGAGGCGAGTCCCAGGCCCTCAATTATCGGTCAATCACTTCGATCCTGGATCCGTTAACGTTCAGACGTTATTAATTGTTATACTTGCGATATTTTGTAGTTTGTAAGCCGCATAATTTTCCGGGCAATTCACTTGCGAAATAGTGTTTTTTTTTGTATTGTTTATTAGATATTAATTATAATTAAAATTTAAGCATATAAAATATTATACGTTACCGGCGATATATTCGCGGTAATATTATTAAATTAAATAATAAAATCAGTGTGATAAGGATTCATTCCACGTGGTCACTACTGCCTATCCTGCGTGCCAGCCAGGACCACTATTCTTGTAGTCTGCGTGAACCGTTATTGTAAGTAATTGATTCTATTATAATTGGCAATAAACTTGCACATTATCCTAATAAATTCCCTATTTTATTCACCACCTTATTCTATTCCTATTTTAATATACTGGTGAGACCATTTAATACGATAAATTATTATTAATTAAGTTAGAAATAATAAGTAAGTCAGCTGTAAGAAAGTAGTATAAAAATTATCAGCCGTGAGGTAAGTTGATAAACCTTTTTTATATACGGTGCCGAGTTTGAATAAGTGCGGGTCTTCGCTTTGCAAGAACCCCAGCCTACTGCTCTGTCCAGCATAAGAATAAAATTTGTTAGAGGCCAGCCTAAGCCAGGGTTCAACCCGCGAATTCTGGTGGCTGCTGGTGAAAATCGATAAGAGAATAAGCGATTTGTCTCAATATATATATATATTAACAGTAATAGTAAAGTTTTTGTGATATGATTTTCAGTTGTGAGTAACATTTATTTATTACACATTTCATATTCTTATTTCTTTATAGAATATGCATTTGATCTTAATCATATTAACTGTTAACTAGAAAAGGGCCCATTCATGATTTTCTTTGCGTGTGTGTTATTTAAATTTTAGGTATCGGGTTACAGGAAACATTCGAAAACAACTCAAACTATGTTTATATTATTTCGAATATAATATAATGATTTATTTATCTATTTATTCTAACTTTCTTATGATCTAAATATATAATTTGATAAGTATGTAATATAATAGATTGACTGATTATTTCAATTATTGACTTATTATTGACAAGATGCAATAAATGTTGTGTGATCTCAATATGTCAATTACAAATGGAAGTTCAATGCGCGCCCATTTATGTTTTCCAAGTTCACTAATTGATTAACAGGTGGAGGCACTTAAGGCCACTGAGGACATAACATGAGGAAACCTCCCTAATAGCACAGTTTGCTTTCACAAAAGTTTACTTACAAAAGTGTCCTTGATTTTATTGTCAAATGTCCGTGAACTTCGGACTTTTCCGTTTTTGACGACAATTTGAATACAACCTGCTATACAATTTGGTGTAAATTTATTACCCGAATTAGAATGCAAATTCCTTTCAAAAGTTAACTAGAAAAATTTTTTGTCAATTTTCAGGTCAATTTTTACATCAATTTATTGTTAATTTGACTTAAAAATTGTAAAGTTTTTTTTTTACGTCAACTCTGATAGTACGAGTTGCTCGTCAAAAAGTTGGTATTCATTAGTTTGCGACCAACTTGCCGACAAGTTGTCGACAACTCTAACTTTTGCAACTTTTGGCTACAAGTTACCGCCAACTTTCTGAGAAAGTTGAAACCACGGAAGAGCCGCAATCGGAAAGCAGGCTTCTGAGACAATTGAAGGCAACTTTCTGTCAACTTACGGATTGCCAACTTTTGCAACCACCCTAATAGCAACTTTGCATTGGAATTAACGGTAATTTGATGTTGAAATTACCGGAAATCTGCTGCCCGAATTTGCAGACAATTTCACAGCAAACGTTAAAAATAAAAATTTGCGGTTAATTTTTCTTCAATTTTAAGGTAAACTTGTACGAAAAAAAACGGTCGGTAATGTTCATTCCTACCATTTCAGAAGGTAAGCAAATTTATATATAAAATTGTCTACGTTGAGCGTAAAAATATACTTAAAAATTTTTCAAGTCAGATTAACGATGAATTGACATAAAATTTGCCTGAAAATTAAAGACAACTTTTTTCTAGTCAACTTTTGAAGTGAATTTGCATTCTGATTCGGGCAGTAAATTTACCTCAAATTTAATAGCAAGTTGCATACAACTTGTCGTAAAAAATGAAAAAGTCCGAAGTTGACGGAAATTTGAAGAAAAATTCAACGAAACTTTTGTATTGTAAACTTTTGCTCAAGCAAACTGTGCTATTGGGATCCTTATACATATGTCAGTAATAGTAATGATGCGGAATGGCTGTTATTTTGAGTTTCGGTCAGAAGACAGTTTGCTAATGGTCTTGTGACCGATGATTTTAAATGACGAGTCTTTTCAAACGCGAAATGACCGCTACACACATTTCGCCATAGTCATAGCCATACTCTAAATATAATTGCTCAGCAAGTTCTGCGGTGAAGCATCTACCGCTAACTAAACGACAAGTTTCTGGTAAGCTTCGGCTGGATAATACTTGCGTGCAAATTGATGCAAATTTACTGCCGTCATCTGAATGTAATTTGACAAAAAAACTTGCTATGAATTTTAAATGAAACTTTTCATCAACTTGACGTCATTGTCTGACAGTAGCACTTGTAGTCAAATTGAATTCAACTTCCAGACAATTTACTGTCAACTTAATAACTGCAACTTTTTTGCTGTCCAACATTTTCCTTCAAGTTTGCTGCAGAGTACGGCTGCAGCTAGAAGTTAACTTGCGGTTATGATGGCTATCAGGGATAATGTTTGTTCACGCATGAAATCGTTGGTAAAAATTTACTGATTTGAATTGTCGACGATTTTCCTGACAGCAAGACTTTATGGTCAGAACGTTAGTGTTAATTAAAAATGAGATCAAGTTGATTACGAGTTGTTATGAACTTTCCCAGAAAGTGGGCACAACAATCTATTGTCATAACTCGTCGCCAACTTCCTGAAAGTTTGAAGGCAAATTTTCATCAACTAATGGATGCCAACATTGCTACTAAATTTTTCAGAAAGTTGGCGACCAGTTGCTATAAACTTGTAGAATTGCCGGTTTTTTTTGCCAACGTGGTAACCAGTTCCTGCAGTAAATTGTCACCAGCTTGTCTAACAGGGCTGTTGTCAAATTCAATGTGATTCTGTGATACTAAACATTTTAAGTAAACAACTCTAATGGTAACAACTATAGATTATCACAACAGCCGACTGTTCAATTGATCAAAAGAGTCGACAGTTCAATTAATCTATTTATCGATGTAAATTTTCAAAGTTGAGTGTTAAAAGAAAAACAAATTAAAACAAAGGAACAACAATTACAAAATAATTACTCAACGAATGCATATTGTCGCTCAAATTGGAAAGTTGACGAAGCAACCTCGATAGCCAAGCTGGTATAGCAACCTACTGCAGCAACTTGTCACCAAGTTGATCGCAACAGTTGACATTCCATTAGGTGACGAGAAGTTGCCTTCAATTTTCTCAGAAAGTTGACGACAACTTGAAATGAACAGTTACATTTACAATTTAAAAAAAAGGCCATTTGGCAGCCGAAATGGAAAGTAGATTTTTCAATAAATTGATATAAAAAAATAGTTTTATACATACATATCTTGTTAGTGTATAGTCATGATATGAAATTAGACTCGTCTACTAGGAGTGAGGGTAAAAAAAGACAACGATTATTATTGATAGAGAACTTCAGATAGTTGATTTGACATAACATTATATAGGTAATGTACCAAACTAAACTTCACATAAATAAAGTATTGAAAATTTAATTAGTATTAGATCATAATTGTAATCGCTGTTACCATGACAAGCCCAGTTAAAATAACAGTAATACTTTTATTTAAAATATAAAATAGCTGTGAAATTAACAGGTTATTTTGTTTACAATAAAATACACGTGACAAAATTGTAGTACAATGGGAAATTCATAAGTTATGTGGAATGAAAACCATATTTTCAACATTTTTGATTTCATTAAAAAGTTCAAGGGTATCAAATTATTAAGAGAAATAGTCAAAACATAAAGCTTAAGGTCATTAATGCGAGATTATTAGTCAAGCTTTTAGATACTTTTTACGGAATTTGTGTATAAATATTAGTTTCGACGTTATATGAGCTTTAGCGTTGATTAAAAACTGATTTTTACGAAAAATCATGAAAATTTCAAACAGCCATAATTTCAAAACTATTCGAGGGATTCAGCCCATCTTCGAACCTAATCAAGGTAATCGCCTATAGAATAAGTGTAAAAAATTTCATCAAGATTCGATAAGAACTGTGAGTGCTATTGTAATGACAAGACAAGTGATAATCATTGGGAGTAAAGGTACATTTGATACATTATAAGTAATAAAAGAAATACTTCTAAAATATAAGATAGCAGTGAAATTTACAGGTTAATTTGTGCACAATAAAATACAACTGACAAAACTGGATTATAATGGAACAAGCATAAGTTCTGTGGACTGAAAACCATATTTTCAACATTTTTTGATTCCATTAAAATTTTCAAGGCTATGAAATTATTGGAAGAAATGGTCATAATATAAAGTTTGAGGTCATAAATTAAAGCTCATTAGTCACGCTTTGAAATACTACCTGCAGAAATTATCTATGAGTTGTAGTTTAAAAGTTATATGGACTTGAAAGTGATTAAAAATTGATTTTTTCGAAAAATCGTTGAAATTTCAGACAGCCATAACTTCTAAACTATTCGACCGAATCAGCCCATCTTCGAATTTAACCGTGGTAATCACACATAGAATAAGTGTAGGAAATTTCATTATGATCGGATGAGAATTGTAGACGCAATCGTGTCCTCAAAAGTCGGTTCTATGAAATAAATATATATATATATATATATATATACATACATATATAAATTTTTCAACGAGTGGTATTTTTGAACTCTACTCAACTAATTATGATAGTTTCTGACGAAATCCCTTGTAAAATCGACCATGAGGACAAATACAATAGTTAGATTTTTAAAAAAATCTACCTAAAAATTACCACTCTAAGAAACAGACAAAAAATTTATTTTTAATTCATTGGGAATCATTTGTGTAGATTTAAGAATATAATGTTATTATTTAAGACTAATTAATAATTAATTAGTCCTACATAATAAAGTTACATTCTCAAATCTTTCAAAATAAGCCCCAATTGATTAAAAATAAATTTTTTGTTTGTTACATAGGTTTAGGGTAAAAAAAAAAAAAAATTTTAATAAAAAAAAAGTCAGTTTTTGCTTTTTTTTTTATTCAAATGACAATTTTATTAATTTTTTTTTTTAATACATATAATAATTTTTAATGTAATTTCCGCTCCCGCGGCCGCCCCTACGTCCCCTCCAATTTTTTTTGGAACCACGGTACCGCCCTCTCTGTCCCCTGGCTACGCCTCTAGCGGCCCATCGATTTGGAATATCTGAAAATAAAATAAAATGTTTAGATT
>OZ024706.1:16523853-16589751 GCA_964016945.1 Microplitis deprimator | reverse complement strand
AATTATTTGTTTGATAAAAAATTTTCTTCGGTTAACGCACTTATTATCGGTATGTGTAAAAATATATATGAATAAATGTACATATCTTTACACAAATGGAAAATGAGACTATCTTGGCCAAAAGTAATTTTTTGCCAAACAAATAATTTTTAATCCAAGGTAGCCGTTTATTCTGCATCAATATATATATATATATATATATATATATATATATATATATATACATATGAATGACAACGAGTGTACTTACCGTTGAAATTTTCTCTGTTGCTCATCGTTTTCTGTAAATAAATAAAAAAATAATTAATAATTAACAAAATTTCGGGCTTTGCATTAATATTATTATTTTAATTCAAACATATGCATAATAATGAAAATAGCAGACATTAGAAATTTGTTTATTTTTCAATAAGCATAAGTTGATTGTAAGTAAATAAATGAAAGTTTTCGACATATAATTTAAACAAGTTCTTTTTATAAGTATTTTAGTTGTTTATTTAAAAAAAAAAATTATTAAATTGTCTTAATTTTCAGAATTATGAAAAAAATATATTTAAATGTTTGAAGTAAAAAATAGAAAAGAACAAGTGTACTTACGCGTTTGTTGTTAGCAAATGAATGATGACCGTTTCTTCATAGTAACATTGTTGGTCCTTTGTTTTAGTTATTTTTTTTTTGGCGCGCAACTTATAAAAATTAACATCAATAAAGGGATCAATTGACCGTTCAACTTGTACGGTAATCTATAGTTTTTACCGTTAGAGTTGTTTATTCTCAATGTTGGTATCACAGAATGATAATAAATTTGACAACAGCCCTGATAGCCCAGCTGACAGCAAGCTAACCTGGTGCAACAAATTGTCTCACCAAGTTGGCTGCGAAAATTGGCATGTTCATAAGTTGACATTATCTACTCGCCAACTTTCTAAGAAAGTTGGTGGCAAAAGTTAACATTCTATTAGTTAATGAAAAGTTGTCTTCAATTTTCTTAGAAAGTTGGCGAGAGGTTGTAGCAGTAGATTGTTGTCAACTTTCTGGGACAGTTAGTAATAATTGTAGTCAACATGCAATTACGAGAACTGAAAAAATTTCATGACCACTTGTCTACACCTTGATAGCAACCAATTGACATCCTTTGTTACCAAACAATTTGGCTATCACGGAGCAACTCTACTCCATGTAACTATTAGTTACATGATGACTAAAATGAAATCTCTCTCATATCAAATATATCTCAATGACCTGTTAAGCTCAACCAACAGTCACATTAAAGCAGATGAGAACTCTCTCAGTGATAAACATTTTAACTCGAAAACTAAAAGAAAAGATTTGACATCTCGGTGACGTCTAGTACCCATAAAAAATTTAGTTTCAATTTTTTTCTCTCTCACACATAAAATTACATAGAAACTTGAAGTTAAATATCAGTTTTAATTTTCCGTCAAATTTATAAGCTATTTTACGTATAAAAAAGCTAAAAAGTTAAACTAATACTTTTTATCTATACTTTACGTCATTAAGATGTTAAAAGTTTCATTTCAATTTCAATTTTTCAGCTGAAACTCTGGTTTCCTGGGTTTCCGCTAAGATTGGAAATCTTGACGAAGCACGAACATTTGTATACAACTTGCTATATGATTTGACGTGAATTTACTAATCAAAATGGAATGCAAATTCACTTCTAAAATTGTATACATACTAATTGTGGTCAAAAAAAGAAAATGCCCGAAGTTAACGGATACTTGATAAAAAATTCAAGGAAGTGGTTACGTCCTCAGTGGCCTCAAGTGCCTCCACCTGTCAATCAATTAGTGAACTCGAAAAACCCAAATAGCTTGTACACTCGTTGTCATTAATGCCTGGTCCCCAGACTATATAGAAAATTTTAGCCAGGTAGGAGGCCAGGCATTAATGACATCGAGTGTACCCTAATAGCCACTTTGCATAGAAATTGACGGTCATTTAATGTTGAGATTACCTGAAATCTGCTGCCCGAATTTGCAGACAATTTCGCAGCCAAAGTTGAAAATAAAAATTTGCGGTTAATTTTTATTCAATTTTAAGGTAAACTTGTACACGAGAAAAAACAGTCAGTAATGTTTCTTACCATTTCAGAAGGTAAGCAAATTTATACGTAAAATGGTCTACAATTTTAGCGTAAAAATATACTTAACAATTTTTCAAGTGAAATTAACGATAAATTGACATAAAATTTGCCTGAAAATTAAAGACAACTTTTTTCTAGTCAACTTTTGAAGTGAATTTACATTCTAATTTGGACAGTAAATTTACGTCAAATTCAATAGCAAGTTGCATACAAATTGTCGTCAAAAACGGAAAAGTCCGATGTTGACGGAAATTTGACAAAAAATTCAAGGAAACTTTGGTAAAGTAAACTTTTGCTAAAGCAAGCTGTGCTATTAGGGTATACAAGCTGTCATCAGTAACGAAAAAGCCCGAAATTGACATATTTTTAACCAAAAATTCAAGGAAACTTTTATTCCAGTTTTGCTGTCGAATTGTCGGCAAATTCGGACAGTAAATTTTAGTAATTTTATTTGTCAAATTAGCGTCAATTTTAAGCTATAGTAGCTATTGGGCTATTTACTAACTATATTTACTATACTAAATCTTACTGACCCTACCCTGATAGCCATAATCACCGTAATTTAGCTACAAGCTACTGGCGTATTCTAAAGGTAACTAAAAGGAAAGTGTCGAAGAGCAAGCAGTTACTTTTAATTAATTTGACCGTAAATTGTCTGTAACTTGAATTCAATTTGACTACAAGTGTTACTGTCAGACAATCACGTTAAGTTGATTGAAAGTTTCACTTCAAATTGACGGAAAATTTTTCTGTCAAATTACATTCAGATCAGGGTAATAGCACAGTTTGCTTTGGCAAAACTTTACTTACAAAAGTTTCCTTAAATTTTTCGTCAAATCTCCGTCAACTTCGGACTTTTCCGTTTTTTACGACAATTTGTATGCAACTTCCTCTACAATTGCACGTAAATTTACGACCCGAATTAGAATGCAAATTCCCTTCAAAAGTTTACTACAAAAAAGTTGTCGTCAATTTTCAGGCAAATTTTATGTCAATTTATTGTTAATTTCAACTTGAAAAATTACTAAGCATTTTCTTAGCGTCAAATTGTAAATATTTTTATGTATAAATTTGCTTACCTTCTGAAATAGTAAAAATGATCATTACCGACTTTTTTTTCGTAAAAAGTTACCTCTAAATTGAACAAAAATTCGCTGTAAATCTTTCTTTCTAACTTTTGCTATCGGGCAGTAAATTTCAGGCAATTTCAATGTTAAATTACAGTCAACTTTGAGCTAAAGTGGCTATCAAGGGAGGTTATGAATCAGGACTTAGTTCGGCCAAAGATGGCCAATATCAGGATAACATCTGTATCCGTCATTCCGTCATCTTACTAAATTACACGATTTTGATACCATCTAGCGGATTTACTTAGAATAGAACTAGAATAGAATTTGAGAAAATAAGAACAAACATTTTAGCAACCCACAAATAATATTTTTGTGATACATATACATGTATGCAAAATCGGGAAACATTAAAAAAATACAAGTAAACTCTGAATACAAGTAATGAATACAAGTAAACTCTGAATGTGAAATGAATAAAAAAAAAATTCATCTTAGATATTAAGAATTAACAAGGATTTATTTATGTTTAATTAGATTATTGAAATCTAAAACGTTCTTACATTCGATTGATCGTCACCTCCTGATATGATATCGATAATAATTTAATTATGGATTGTTTAAAATGATATCGACAATAATTTAAAAATATAATATCAATAATAATTTAATTACGGATTGTTTAAAATTTTATATCAGAATTTGAATTTCACTCAATGAAACTATAGTAAAAAATACAGACTGAAGCACCGCTGGTGGCGCATAAATGAATCATTGCTACAATAAAATTTCAATGTTTTATTGAACCATATCATTTCTTATAACTTTTTATTCTCTGGCAGTGCCTTTTTTGCATAAAAAAATTTATAAAAATGTCTAAATTGGGGATGCTATAGTATATGCTGGCCTAATTTCATTATTTAAATTATTTCTCATAACTAAAATGAATAAAGTTTCATAATTTTAAGACAAACAATCAATTATCTTTCGAATATACAAGGAATTTTCTAAAAATTTACTATTTTATAAAAGTTTTTAAAAACGAGAGCTAAAAAGAGCCAAAAACCACTATGTCTACGGTATAGATACACGGTAGGCTCGCGCCATGACACTTCACACATATACATGTGTTTGAACGTGTACTTGGCGCGAGACACGACCGTGTCTCCTGATTTCTGATGAAGATTATTCTTTTGCAAATTTAGTTTGGGATAAGTTTAACATTAATACTCTCGGTGAGTACTCAGATTTATATCTTAAAACTGATGTACTATTGCTAGCTGATGTTCCCGAGAATTTTCGTAGCAGCTGTTTTAAAACTTATAGTCTAGATCCGCTACATTATTATACTGCACCGGGACTTGCTTTTGATAAGATGCTGAAACACACTGGTGTTGAGCTTGAGCTTCTGACCGACCCTGAAATGTTACTATTCGTTGAAAAAGGAATCAGAGGCGGAGTCTCACAGTGTACAAACCGGTTTGCTGCTGCTAATAATCGGTACATGGGTAAAGATTTCGATCCTAGCAAGGCTGAATCTTATCTCATGTACTATGATGTAAATAATTTGTATGGTGCGGCAATGAATATGCCACTACCGAAAGGCTCATTTGAGTGGGTAGAGAATGTAAATAATGTAGATAAATTTTTTAATGATGATGTAAATATAGGATATATATTAGAAGTAGATTTAGAATATCCTGAAGACTAACACGAAGTCCACAAGGACTTACCTCTGTGTCCTGAGCATTTTGTACCACCAGGAAGTAAATATTCTAAACTATCAACTACTTTGTATAATAAAAAAAATTATGTAATACACAATAGAAATTTGCAACAGTGTCTAGAGTTAGGATTAAACTTGAAAAAATTCACAGAGTTCTTAAATTCAAACAGTCTGCTTGGCTTAAATCATATATAGATAAAAATACAGACTGCAGAAAGTTAGCCAAAAATGAGTTTGAAAAAAATTTTTTTAAACTAATGAACAACGCTGTATTTGGTAAAACTATGGAAAACGTTAGAAAATACAAAGATGTTCAATTAAAAACTAAATGGACCGGAAGATTTGGTGACAAAGCTTTGATTTGTAAACCAAATTTCCATAGTCTTACCATATTTGATGAAGATATGGTTATAATTGAACTAACGCAAGCAAAAGTCTTTTTTAATAAACCAATTTATGTTGGCTTTGCAATATTGGATTGATCGAAAACTTTGATTTATGACTTCCATTATAACTATATCAAACAAAATTTTAAAAATGACGAGTCTAAATTAATGTACACTGATACAAGTAGCTTAATTTATCACTTTACTGTACCAGATATATTTGAAACCATCAAACGTGATATTTCAAAGTTTGATACTTCAGACTACCCTGCTGATAACATTTATAACATGCCGCTAGCAAATAAAAAAGTTCTGGGTCTAATGAAAGATGAAAATAATGGTGAAATTATGACTGAATTCACAGGGCTAAATTATATGCATTTAAGACATATAAAAATGAAAAGACCAAAAAGCGAGCAAAGGAAGTAAAAGGTCCAACTTTGCGAACAATCACGTTTAATGATTACAAACGATGCTTGAAAAATCATGTAAATTTAACGAAAAAACAGTATTTAATTAAGAGTGATAAACATAATGTTAAAACTATTGTACAAAATAAAATAGCGTTAAGTTGGGCTGATGATAAGCGCCAGCTTATTCACGGTAGCCACGACACTTTGCCATGGGGTTACAAAGTGCCGAGTGTTGATGATATAATTATAGATGAAGAAGGAATAACTATAAAAAAGAGAAAGCTAATGTGAATAGTTATAATTTATCTTATAAGTTTGTAAAAAATTGTTATTAAAAATGGAAATTTTATGTAAATAATTATATATATATATTTATTATCTAGTTTGTAAAATTAGTTTTAAGGTTTGAAAAAAAAAAAAAAAATGTATATATACAATTAAAAATTTTGTTTTTATTTATTAGAATACAATATAAGTTTTACAAGTCTGATTTATCAATCCAGGTGTTGTGAGAGCTGTCGAAGCCGAGCCACTATAAATATAATTTATTTCCACGTTTTTTTATAATTTTTTCTATTAGATAGACGTCTGGATGCTTGACTTTGCTGAGTTCTTCAACATAAAATCCACCTTCAATTGGCTTATCCTGATAGTCTACAAGTTTGTATGTTGTTGGATTTGTATTCTGCACTGTCTTGATTGTAAAAATTTCAGTGGTCCAGTTGGGTGTGTAGCCTTTTTCAAACACATGTTTGTACTTGCTGATTCGAACTTTGTCTCCAACTTTGAATTTATTTTTTCGTGCTTGTCGCTGAGCTTGAAGAGGTTTGTATATTTTTTCAAATATCTGCTTTTCATTTTTAGCAGTTACATCAATAGTATCAAATCTTCCAATATATCAATCCACTTATAATTGCCACGAGCAGTGAATTGACGCCACATGTTATTCTTAAGTGTTCGATTAAAACGTTCACATATTGATGCCTTCAAGTTGCTGAATGTTGAGTACATGTTGATGTTTTTACGTTCCATAAGTTCTTGAAATTCTTTGTTATAAAATTCTTTGCCTTGGTCAACATCCAGATTTTTTGGTACACGTCCTTGTTGAAATATAGATTTCATTGCACTAGTGACATCACTGCCACTTTTACTTTTAATCGGTACAGCCCAAGCATACTTTGAAAAAATATCTATGACAGTTAGCAGATATTCGTTTCCTTTATTTACTGTTGCATAAGGAATCATTTCAACTAGATCAGCTTGCCAAGTTTCATCAAGTGCTCGTATGTCAACATGACGACGTTGGTAATTTCTGCGTGCTGGTCTATGCAGCTCATACGCTATTACTGATTTTTTGTCCTTCATTGTCAACAAAAATTCTAGCTTCCAGTTCTTTTATTCGCTGTGTATTTCTACTAATTAATTCTTTTCGTGACTGTATACGTTTTATTATATTTTTTAATTCTTGATTTTCTTTTTTTAAAAGCGTCACAGCAGAGTCTAGTGTTACCTCTTGAGAGTGCAAGTGTGAAATGATCTCTGACTGATCATTCCTCATACTATCATACAATAGAGACAGCTCTTTGTGTACAAGATCACGTGTAAATTTGACAGTTGCTGCATCACTGTCTTCAGCTGGTTTGCCAACATGACACAGTCTCTTGCTCTCAACATCATACTGTCCATCAACAGTTATTTGAAATCCTCGTCCAGGGGGTCCTGGTGGTCCACTTATTGCAGCACCAGTTGGTAGTGACCGTCCAAAAATATCGATACTCATTTTGCTTTTTTTACTTCAATAGTCGGCGAGTAAATGACATAAATTTGATGCAGCGATTGCTAATAAATAATTCGAGCTTCTCGTAGCTCTTCAATAATTGATATAATTTCAATGATGTGACTTGGATTCCCAGCTGCTTGAGATGCCATGAGTAAACGAAGATGGTCAACTAGTTCATTTGGATCATCCCAGTAGACATAATCCATACGTGCTTTTTTCTTTTTCGCAATCATAAAATCAGGTAATCCTTCACCTCTTGATAAGTTTGCATCATTAGCAAGAAAATCAGCAATATAATTATTATACTTGATTGTCGATTCTTCATAAAAACTACCATCTGGCTTATAATTTTTTCTATGAACATTTGTCATCTTTATAATTTCGAGATATTTATTTTTATCATTCTGTGTGACTTTTGAATCATCAGGTGATTTTTTGAATAATAATTCCAATAAACCAGGAGTCACTGAGTAATTTTTATTTTTTATATTCATCTCAGTATCATCAAAAGTTATTTCAGAATCACCAATATAAAAATAATTGTAACGTCGACGAACACCATATCTCATATCAATATCTTTACTTTTTTTATACACTTTATTTAAATAAGACTTTATTTCACTGCTAACTGGCTTCACAGGGGTACTTGATGCAGCAGGAGATATTTGTGTTTCTTCCATCGTTCTGCTTCTATCTTCAGAGACAATACTATTATAATTACTTGCATCATCATCATCATCATCATCAAGCTCTGTATCATTATTCACTGTTGAATTATTTTTTTTAACTTCTTCTTTGACTTCTTGTTTGATTTTTTGTTTTGATGACTCGACTAGACTGTAGAGGTGTAACAATAGACTTAAACATTTCACCCATTGCTTTTTCAGTTGTGTCTTTACCCAACTTGAGCATTCTATGCTTCCGTCGGATAGCATCACTAGCCTGAGATATCTGATGTAAGACATCTCGTTGCTTTGAAAGTTCCTCAGTCTTCATGTTGATGCGTTAGAGTTCACTTAATCTCTGATTGCTATTCATCAAGTACAAGTTAATTTATACTAATAAAACAGTCAAATCCTTTTCTATATCTTCCACTATTTAGCTCACTGTCTTTGTCAATCACTACAAAACCATATTTACCATCATCATTCCAACAAGCTGAACACAAGTCTGAATAAATTGTATGACATGTCAGTATTTACATGATCATCATACACATGTTTCATCTCATCTTGACGAAAGAGAACTATAAAATTTGTATTGTCGCGTATCAAATGTTTAGGGATTCGTGTATAAGTCTGACAGAGATAAAAACTATCAACATCTTTATGTCGACCCATACAAAAGTATGCTCTGATATGATCTTGTTTTTCACAAGCGACATCATCAAATATCATCAATGAGTTTGGTTTTGCATCTTCAGGTTTCAGTACTTCTTCATGTTCGTTAAATGTAAAAAATTCAATACCTTCTATTGGTTTAAGTAGTCATTCTAAAAATTTATATTTCGGCTGATTTAGAGATTTTGAGTAGAGATAAATATTATCAAATCTCAAGCGGTTGGGGTGTATGATGAGTGACAGCAAAGCATTTGTTTTTCCACAATTTGATGGACCACAAAATATAGCACGCACACTGTTTGGTAATAAAGCTCCGTGTCTCTTAACTTTTTTCACTTCTGTACCTTGAACAATTTGATCGAAATTTATTACTGGCAGCTTGACCTCTTGACTTTTAAACTCCATGTTGACAGTTTGCGGTTACATTATCAACTCACTCAGTCAGCTATAAGTACGAGGTTTTATATCATTTTAAGTCAGTCATGATGCTGCTACTATGGAGAGCAGACATGTAGAGACCAGTGGTAGAGGTTTCGTAAACAGTATAATCAACAAGCTACCATTTGAACTACGTATACCTGGGTATCAGTACTGTGGACCAGGCACAAAGCTAGCCAAGAGATTAGCTCGTGGAGATCCTGGAATTAATCCTCTGGATGCTGCATGTAAAGAACACGATATCGCATACTCATATAATCGTGAAAATTTGGCGGCACGTCACGAGGCTGATCAAATACTTGCTGAGAAGGCGTGGCAACGTTATCAAGCAAACGACGCTGGTATTGGTGAAAAAGATGCTGCGTAGAGTGTAAATAAAATCATGAAGATGAAAAAAAGATTCGGTATGGGGTTGAAGAAGAGAACAGCTGGCAAGAGAAAGTCTAGCAAAAGAAAGACTGGCAAGAGAAAGACTAGCAAGAGAAAGACTAGTGTAAAAAAACAAGTAGCACTAAGAGAAGTTGTCACAGCTGCTAAAAATTCTATGACTCCTGGTGGTGATCCAATCAAAATAGCGTTGAAAGGAGCTCGTCAGGCAGTTAAAAAATCTGGTGGGAAAAAAAATATTCGACTACCACGAATTTTACCAGTTCCATCTAAAGTTGGTGGTGTACTACCATTTTTAATACCACTTTTTGCTGGCCTGAGTGCAACAGGAGCTTTGGCTGGAGGTGCAGCTGGTATAGCAAAAGCTGTAAATGATGCAAGTGCTGCTAAAAATCGATTGGATGAGAGCAAACGACATAATTTAAAAATGGAACAAATATCCATGGGGAAAGGTTTATATTTGAGGCCTTAAAGACGTGGTATGGGTTTATATTTGAGACTATATCCAGCAGGCAGAGGATGCAAGTCAAAAAATAAGTAGAGCTACCACATCGAGCACTCACAAACATCGATTTACTGAAATATGCTAAAGCTCTAAAAATACCATACTTTCGTGGTGTTTTTATGAGAAATGATTTACCTGAAACTGGACCAAAAAAAATGAATCAGCCATTATTAATCTTGATGATAAACTTGAACCTGGTACTCATTGGGTTGCATACAAGAAAAATAATGATAAAGTTATTTATTTTGATAGTTTTGGTAATTTACAACCACCGCAAGATTTTATGGAATATCTCGATGTTGGTAGCGTAAAATATAATCACAGCAGATATCAAGATTTTGATACAATTATATGTGGACATTTGTGTCTCAAATTTCTCACTGGACAACTATAAATTGATGTGACTCTGTGTACAACACATCAGTCATGGCTGAGTCATTCACATTAACGCTGACGGGATCCACTTCCGTGTTGGAGGCCAACTACTTCCCTCCAATAGAATTATCACCAACTAAAAGTTATGCTCTGGGACTTGTAGAGTTATTAACATTTAACTCAATACCCAATATTGATGTTGGTGCTAGTAAATTCTATGTCTCTTATCCTGTGGATAATATTGATATCGAAAAAATTGATACAAATAATATTGATGAGAAAAAATTAGTCAAGAAAAAAAGAGTTAAAAGAAATGCCATAATAATAACAAAGTTTGATGACAATGTCTCAGTAACTGAAAATAACTCAGTGAGTGAAAATATAGAAGCTGAAAAATATGAAACTGTTGAAGAGAGAGTCTTGACAATACCTACAGGAAGTTACGAGATCAATGACATTGAAAAATATATTCAAAAGAAATTACGAAGACTCAGCATCAGCATAAGAGCCAATAATAATGAATTGAGAAGTGAAATTAAATGTGATCAATTTGTATATTTTACACCCCAAGATTCTATTAGTAGACTACTAGGATTTACAAGACGAAAGCTGACACCACATAAAACTCACTCATCAGATTTACCAGTAAAGATATTAAAACTCAATGCTCTGAGGGTTGAGTGCAACATCACATCAGGCGCTTACATAAATGAGCACTAAGTTCACACTATTCATGAATTTTTTCTAAGTGTACCACCAGGATATAAGATTGTTGAATTGCCATCTCACGTCATTTATCTACCGATCGCCGTACAAGCAATACAAAATCTCAGACTGAGAATTGTCGATCAAGACGGAAAACTGGCTAATTTCAGAGGTGAGACGATAACCATAAGACTGCATATAAAGTCTATAAAATAATGGGTATCGTGTATGAGACAAAAAGTGGTGCTGGGTATAAAATGACAGCAACATGGTCGAGCAACATCAGTCACCGAGTACCTCACAAGGTGTTAGCACATCAGAACGCTCAGTTTCTGCAGAGCCTAGGACTAAAATTACGTGGAAAATTAAGAAAATAAAAATTTATTTTTGTTGTTTGACGTGTACACGACCATGGCAGCGGAAATCTTAAATATTCAACGACAAATTATTTTTGATGATTCGATTGCACACTATGAAGCTCATGCTCATCTTCCGTATGCTTCATCGACATTCAACAACAGCGATGAAATAAGAATTGCAGTTCAACATCAAGATTTGTGTCTACTTCCAAGTAAAAGTACATTACATGTGTACGGAAAATTCACCAAGTCTGATGGTACAGCTGTAAGTGCAACTACTCACATGGTCAACATGACAATTTGTCATATGTTTGAAGAAATATGCTACGAACTCAATGGTGTTGAGATTGATCGTAACAAAAATGTCGGCATCACAAGTCTCATGAAAGAATACACATCACTGAGTCCAGCTCAACAAAATACACTTGAAAATTCAGGCTGGATTGTGGATGAAGCTGTCAACAAATTACACAATGACAATGGCTACTTTGATATATATATATATACCGCTGAGTCTCCCTCTTGGCTTTGCTGAAGACTACCATAAAATTGTCATCAATGCAAAACATGAATTGATATTAATAAGATCAAATTCTGATTTGAATGCATACATTGTCGCCACACCTGCTGCTGGAGCTAATGCTGAAGCTGTTAAAATTACTCTGCAAAAAATCAAGTGGATTGTACCATATGTGACTATGGCTAATAAACAAAAGATTGAAGCTTTGAATTATATCACAAGTGATCCAGCTATCTCAATTAGTTTCCGTGCTTGGGAGCTGTATGAGTATCTACTATTGCCGAATACTTCGAAGCACATTTGGGCAGTCAAAACATCTACACAGCTCGAGAAACCACGTTTTGTAATCCTTGGATTTCAAACAGCAAGAAAAAATGATGCAACTAAAAATGCAAGCGTGTTTGATCACTGCAACATTAGAGATATAAAATTATTTTTAAACTCTCAGAGTTATCCTTATGGGAATTTAAACCTCAAAATTGCAAACAATCAATATGCTCTGTTGTATGATATGTATATAAATTTCCAAATTTCATACTACAACAAAGAACCTGAGCCACTGCTAACGAAGAAGATATTTTTGGAACAAGGACCACTGTACGTTATCGATTGCTCGAAACAAAACGAATCGATAAAATCTGGACCAGTGGACATTCGTCTGGAATTTGAATCTACAAATCAATTTCCTGCGCAGACATCAGCTTATCGTCTTGTTATACATGATCGCATAGTCGAATATAATCCTATAAGCAGTATCGTACGAAAACTAATATGATGACTGTTAAATTTAATCCAACGCCAACCATACATTACATGTATGTATGGAGATTTGCACACGAGCAAGCAAGAAGAGGCGAATGGGAACAAGCAGCAAGAGATCGAGAACGATTTAAACAAAGAATTAATCAATTAAATATAATTATTGAACCTGTATTAATTAAAAAACTTACATTTATAAATGAATAAACTTTAATTATATTGATATATATTGTTTTTATTACTTATAACCTAAAAATAGATTTAAGTCTTCCATAACCTTAAACATTTCTCATAACCTCAAATACAATAAAATATTTTTCTTAACCTTAAATATTTTTTTTTTATTTCACATAATTTTATATATATTATAGATATTATTATTAACCTAAAAGAGACATTTTAGTCTTACATAACCTTAAATATTTTACATAATCTCATATATACATTTAGTACTTACATAAAATATAGTCTTTTTTTCTTAACCTAAGAATATACAGTTAGAGTAATCTTTTCGAAATGGATATGCAAAGCTATCAGGAATATCATCACGGAAAATATAATGATCCCGACACCTTTAATAGCCAATCAATTTTTCATTATTTTTTAATTCTTCTGGTAGTTTGTGCCAAACGAAATCAATGTGCTGGGCTACATTTTCAAAGATAAATGTATCATCAAAGCATGCGATGTTTCGATCATCCATGCACAGTAAATTCCTCAACTGATTGAAGATCTGAACTGACTTCTCGTAGGATGGTTGAATTCCATAAAAATGCCAGGACCATCTCTTGAACTCTTGGACATTTTGAAATGCACATGAATTATCCAATTTCCTTAAGTGATAAGCATAATATGGACATTGATATTTTAAGAAATCGTTCTTTTGATAGAGTGAGAAAAATTCCATTTTTTCTAAATCAATAATTGGTACAGCCGTGTCAATTAGATCTTCAAGCCATTTCTTCTTCTGTTCACCTTGTACGTAAAAGTATCGTGCATGTTTGACCATAATTTCAAGAATATTTTCAATAATTCATATGGTAGGAAACCGGCTATCCATGACATTGAATGGTGATGCTTATGGTGATCAACACTTTTCTGCATTACAGCAACATCAACTTGATCCAAAGGTGGTTCAAACAACCAATGTTCACATCGCGCAAGTCCATTTGTACGCACTTCATCACAAATATCAGTAGCACACAGTTCTTTTATCACAAATCTACCATCAGGCATCTCGAAACCCGCAAAATCAATTATTAATTCCATTATTGCGGTTTGTTAGCGTTAACCAATAACTTAGTTAATATAAATGTGATTTCATGACACGCTTGTTCGTAATCTTTGCGATCTTTAAAGTTTAATAATATTTCCTTCCAGTGAGACAATTGTAATTCGATTTCTTTCCTTCGGATAGCCAATTCTTTGTCGCTTTTCTCATTCGCTTTCCTAAGATAATAGGAATCTGGAATAGCAGCAGCTTCGTCGTCGTCGTCGTCGTCGTCGAAAATATCACTTTCCTCGCTTATGTCTTCGAACTCGATTTGGGCTTCGTGGTTACACTCGTTAGTACATACGTGAAGTCTATAGAAAGTTAATAAATAAATATTCATAGCTAAGTTAATGAAAAATATAATAATTTTTATATACCTTGAACCTTGAGGAGCCATTTTTTTTTCATGATTTTCTAAGCATACGTAATTGCAGTTTTTCCGTTCTTTCACTAATTTCAAATAGATTCTTTGCTAACTTTCTTTTTTTGGTACAGCCTGGACACGATACTTCTCGCGCACTTTCAATAATTTCAAGATTTTTTGCAAACGCAACTATATCATTAACAAATTTACCAATTTCCTCAGGAGGTACGTCACCAAATAACGATTCAATGATATCGTCAAGATTATCAGTGTATGGCCGGTTATGTAAGAGAAAAATTCCTTCACTTTCACTGAACTTATCCATTAGTACAGGCTGTTAACTAGAACGTTTCTCGATGTAGACTGAATGCTGCGAGCTCTCGAGCTCAACGCTCAGCTCATTTCCCCCACCCTAGATCGAAAACAAGTTCAGACTTGTCTGATGACGTCATATACTAAGCAGGTAGAAATAGAAAAAACCAGTTCAGACTTGTTGAATGACGTCATCATCAGCAAAAAAAGAGGGGAGAGAAACTATACCACTAGATGGCATGTCTTCTCGCAAGTACCCGTACTACCCCTAGTTTGAATATATCAAACTTCATACATTTACATGTACATATTGCGTTAATCAGGGTAGGCTACGCTAGTGTCAGCTCTGGGGTTAAGCACAAACATGATGCCAAGACCTGTAACCTGATAGGCAAGCCGAGAACCCACTCTAGTCATGAACGTAATTGTACATATTTTTTCAAACTCAAAACATACATGAGTCGCCATCTTACGTTTAGCACGAGCTCAAAATGGCCGTCAACTAGCTCAAAATGGCGGAGATAAGCTCAAAATGGTAAATACGAGCATTAAGTGGCAGACAAATACTCGAAAAGGTCCTAGATAAGCTCAAATAATCTCAATTAGCGTCAAATAGTAGACAAGTGGTCAAAAGTCCTCTAGATAAGCTCAAAATGATGTCAATTAGCGTCAAATAGTAGACAAGTGGTCAAAAGCCCCCTAGATAAGCTCAAAATGATGTCAATTAGCACTGACTGTCAGCAACGCACCATCAACCGGTAAAACAGTTTAGCATGGACACGAACCCACAATCTGTTTTACCGTGGAGTTAACCGTCCCTACTCATCTACTGACATATAATAGCATTTGACTATCATTTGTTACGATGTGGGATCGTGAACCGTCGATCGCATTCGGGTGCTCGATGTCACGTGCCCTAATATGGCGTTGCTGCCTATAAAGGCACGTGAAGTTTTTTGTGTTAACTCAAATTTAACACAAAATAACAGTCGACTAAGTTCCGAGAATTTATACGGCGCAAGTCGAGGATTTATCACATGTTGTTGTAATAATAATTAAATAAATAGATGCCAGGACTGGTTAGTGGTTGGGATATTAGAAAAATACGCATATTAAAAAATATATCAATATTTTTATTTGTCACAGCACATAATATCACTGGGTTACACGATGAAATCGTTGATTTAATTATTTGATACTGTTAATTGTCTGAGCTCATGAATGCGTAACTAATTAAATGCAAATAATAAAATTGAGCTCGAGTAAATGCTTTGAATAATTAAAGTAATTAGTTTGAATTTAGTTGAGCACTGATTTGAATGTAAAAAATGTAATGGAAAACAGTAACATGAAATCAGAGGTTACTGAGCGAAGTTAATTATTGAACACTTGAATTACTATTGTTAATAGCACAAAATGCATGAATAATTGAGTTCATTAATTTATAATATTATTGATCAATTAATTTAATTAAATTGAATGAGTTGATAATAAATTGCACTGAATTGAATTTATTTTATGAACACGTGGTAGCATAATTGCAGAGGCTACCAAGCGAGAATTTACTTTTAATTTTATTAAAATATTGAGCATGTTGATAATTAATTAATTATCAAATAGAGTCTTTCAATAATTATGAACACTGGATATAATTATTTATTGAATAAAAGGGCACTTGTGATGTCTCCCGTTTGGATAACCTCTTGAAAAACGTGGTCGATGATCACTGGACGTCTTGAGTTTTTTATTAATTTATTTATGAGCTTTGGTGCTTGCGATTACAAAAATAATTATATTTTTAATGAGCTTATTGAGTTCTTAATTAATTTTGATTATTATTTTTAATTAATTACTCGAGATGAGCGCAAAATGATACGATTTGTTATAACGCGTGTTATCACTTGAATGGATATAACGAAAGATAATGGCGGCCGTCTTCTTAACACGAGGCAGGAAAAATCGATGCGCATGCGTCGCACTGCGCTAGTAAAGTTTTAAATTTAACAGCCACGAGGCCCCAGTAGGTGCTGCCTCTATCTGTCGAAAGTGCAACTATATTTAACTTTAAATATAGTTCGATTACGCAACATTCCGCCCGCCATCAGCAACAGAGTTGATGATTGATGAGTTCTTGAGTACGTGATCTTTCGTTGAGCATGTCATTGAACCAGCTGAGTTAGTTGTTGTCATCTTCTCGAGGTTCTGGTTCAACTGGTAGGAGTGCGAGCTTCGTGATTAGACGAGTGATTGTAGAGTTCACTATTTTGAGCGTAGCAACCCTGGTTAATCCATCTTTGCCGGGGTGGAGTGCGATGATACGAGCGAGAGGCCACCTGGTTGGTGGAAACCTTTCGACGGTGAGTAATACAAAAGACCCAACTTGAATTCGATGAGTTGGACGTTGCCACTTGGTGATTGCCAGTTGTCTCTGAAGATAACTTTTAGACCAATGTTTCCAGAACTGTTGAACCCGTTGTTGTAAAAATTGCCATCTTGACAATTGAGAACTATTTGTATCGATGAGTGCTGGTTCAGGAATCATGTTGAGTGCTCGTCTAATTAAGAAGTGACCAGGAGTGAGTGCATCAATGTCATCTGGATCTTCTGTAATAGGCTCCAATGGTCTTGAGTTCAAGATAGCTTCAATCTGCGTAAGAAGAGTTGTGAATTCTTCAAACGTGAATGAAGATTCTCCCACTGTTCGAGTTGGGTGGTGTTTAAGTGATTTGACAGCAGCTTTCCACTTTCCACCCATGTGTGGAGCTGCTGGTGGATTGAAGTGGCAAGTAATACTGTTCACCGTGATGGGATCCAGTATTTCTTCTGATTCTTGAGTTCCTTGAGTAAACAGACGGTCGAGATCATTTTCAGCGCCTTTGAACGTCGTTCCGCAATCGCTGTAGAGTGCTGTGCAGATGCCTTGTCGGCTGATAGATCTGCGAAGTGCTGCTATGAATCCACTAGAGCTGTAGTTGCTGACTACCTCTAGATGTACTGCTGACGTAGACAGGCAAACAAAAACACAAATCCAGCCTTTGTATGTTTTTGCTACTCTACGTCTCCAATTTTTCAGTTTTATTGGACCAGCATAGTCAACTCCAGTGTGGGTGAATGCAGATGATGGAGTGACTCGTGATATTGGTAGCTGACCCATGAGTTGTTGAGCTCTATCAGCACGATGTCGTGCGCATTTTATACATTTGAGTATAACTGAGCGTACTGGTTGTCTGCCGCCAATGATCCAGTACTTTTGTCGTATGAATGCAAGAGTAAGTTGAGTACCACTATGCATGGTACGCTGATGATTATCAGAGATCATGAGTTTAGTGAGTGCCGCATTCCGTAGTAGAATAGCAGGATGCTTACTTTGGTCTTGATTTGGAGAATTTTCCAATCGTCCACCTACTCGTATGATGCCGTTGGTGTCAATGAATGCAACCAATCGAGCAAATGGATGACCATTAGGCCATGGTGCGTGTTTGGAGTGCATGTTGATCTCGGTTGCAAAATGAATACGTTGAGTTTCTTTGATACAGAAGTTGAGTGCGTAAATTACTTCACCAGAAGTAAATGGAGTCTTGAGTGATGAGTTCGGTGATTTCTTGATCATGTCACGGAGTCTAAAGCAGATTGCAGTAGCTCGTAACATGCGTAGTAGTGATATTAGCCGTTCCATAATAGGCCACCTTGATTTCAGTGATGACTTCGATGAGGATAGAGCCAATCCAGGCCGTTCTTCTGCTTGAGCTCCTGTATCATCGATTGATGGACATTTAGACCAGGACGATGAACTTTTGAGCAACCATGGTGGGCCAGTCCACCACAGTTGATGATCACGGAGTTGGGTAGGCGTCAACCCTCGTGTTGCGCAGTCTGCTGGGTTTTGTGTGCCCGGAATAAAACTCCAGTGGCCACCTGGAAGTAGATCTTGAATATGTGACACCATATTCCGAACAAACTCCTTCAAGCGAGACGGATGAGATTTAATCCACGTGAGAGTGATTGTTGAGTCCGTCCACAAGTATGTTGGCGATGGAGTGAGATTTAGGATGCTCTGGCAGTGTTTTATGAGTTCTGCCAACATGTGAGCTGCGGTGAGTTCTAACCTTGGTATCGTTAGTCGTTTTAACGGAGCTACCTTGGTTTTAGGGCAGAGCAGCGTAACTCTGACTCCATGAGCAGGTGTGTGGACTTTGATAAACACGGCAGTTGCCATTGCCAATTGTGAGGCGTCCAAGAATCCATAGATTTCGGTGGTTGAGCACGTGGATGAGTGGATTCATCTTGGACTTTTGATTTCAGAGACGAGTTTGAGTTCATGTTTGAAGTTTCTCCACTTATGCCGGTGATTAGCTGCCAATGGAGTGTCCCAGCTGAGCTTTTCGAGCCAATCCTTCTGCATAAATACCTTGGCTCGAATGATGAGTGGTGCGAGAAATCCAAGAGG
Organism: Microplitis deprimator; assembly: GCA_964016945.1. Classification (NCBI taxonomy): domain Eukaryota; kingdom Metazoa; phylum Arthropoda; class Insecta; order Hymenoptera; family Braconidae; genus Microplitis; species Microplitis deprimator. The sequence continues at coordinate 16,570,488 of OZ024706.1, read as the reverse complement.
ATCAAAGATTTGGGCAATCTCTGATAAAATGATCCTTTTTTTTTAATTTTTGAGTTGATCATAGTGGTGAGTACGTGAAATAAAACTGACCTCATGTGAGGACCAGTACATGTCCAGCATCTTGGTGCTGGAATCTGAATACTCGAATTTGTGATTTGTGATCGCTTTCACATGATTTACCGGATGAGCGTGGTGGTTTTGAAGCAGACGCCTGTTCCACTCGTTCTTGAGCACGAGCACGACTGACCAAGAAGTCATTGAGTGCCTTGAGTGTTGGGTATTCAGTGGAAGCACCCATTTTATTCTCCTAGAGCTCCTGAACCTTTAATAGTTGTATATGAATGCAGCTGCCCACTGATGATGCTACCGACACAACCAACCAACCATCCGGATCGAAGGACCATAAAATTGGAGCTTCATGCAATTTTGTAATTATTTTCTGAGCTCTGGTGCCCAAAATTATAAAAATAATTATAGTTTTAATGAGCTTGATGAATGCTGAATTTAATTAAATTATTATTTAAATTATTTACTCTGAGATGAGCACAAAATGATAAGATTTAGAATAACACGTGTTATCTGTTGAATGTATATTGCGAAAGATAATGGCGGCCGTCTTCTTCACACGAGGCAGGAAAAATCGATGCGCATGCGTCGCACTGCGCTAGTCAAGTTTTGAATTTAACAGCCACGAGGCCCCAGCAAGTGCTGCCTCTATCTGTCGGAAGTGCAACTATATTTAAATTTAAATCCAGTTCGATTACGCAACAACGTTCCATCATTACTTTTGGCCTTTTTTTCGGATATCATTAGCTCCGAAAGCAGCTTGAGTAATAAAGCAAGTTAATTATCAGTCATTACAGTAATCAGTATAACTCAGATTTTTGTCAGTAGTAATTAACGTTATAGTAAATTACAATTAGTTAATTTGGTGAATTACTCCATATATTTATCACATTTAGTTAATAAATATAATAACCAGTTAGTCTTGCTGTTGTTGTTGCTGTTGTCTGCGATTAGGAAAGTTTTGAGCCACAATATTCGCATTGACGAAAGGTTGTCGTCGAACTTCTCTAACAATTGCCCGATCATCGCGGACATTAGTGACTCGATGGCGACCTTGTCCAGGGCGACGATTGTGTTGGCTCGTTTGTTGGCATCTGGCATAAACTCGAGATACGACGGATTGACTTACACTCATCTGGGAGACAACTGCACGTTGACGGTAACCTTTGTCAATAAGAGTCACTAACCGAGCAACATCCACCTCCGATAAATGTCGTCTAACCATGATTAAAAATCGACAATTAGAAACTTTCAATTTAACGAAAAAAATTAAAAAAATTTTTTTTGTACAAGGGGATTCGTTCTGAAAAAAAAAACGGTTTAATTAAGCGATTTGCTAAGGATTCACGAAAAGTATAGAGAAACAATCTCTGAAAAGCGTGTGAAAAAGGTCAAAATTCAGCCAGGGGTATTAACTTTTTTTTTTAATTTAATGAACGAGAAATCAGTTAAATCACGGAATGCAGCGGCGGAAACGTGTTAAGAATGATTGGGCGTTGGTTTCTTAAATGTCCTAAAGTTGTTCAAAAAAAAAAATTTTTTTAAAAAAATTTGTTTTTTGAAAAAACAATTTTTTTATTTTTTGAAAATTTGAGCACTGTTTGAAATGAAAATGTTGACGAAGCTCAGAAAATTGTTTTTTTTTTTTCATTCAGTTAAAGATTATGAGCTTTTCAGCGCAAAAAACGTGATCCTTTAATTTTTTTAAAAAATCCGATCGAGTGAAACGAAAAAACGGCTGGTTGGATTATTTTGGCTCTTTGTAGGGTTTTCGTAGACATATTGAACTGTAAAATGCAAACTTAAAATTATTGATTTCCACAATATTTTCGATCCAGCGCTTGATTTTCCAAAAAACCACCAAAAGCCCTTTTTTTGTTGCATTTTCAAATTCATGTGACGAAAGGAAAAAAATTTTTTTTTGAAAAAACAATGGCTTATTGTTCAAGGGAATTTATTCAAGTTTTCGAAACCCAACATTAACTTTCTGTGCGATCATTGTTTGCTGAGATTACGGCCATCTATTAGAACAATTTTCTGTTAATTAACACTCATCAGTCATTCGGGGCCATGGCAGAGGTCCCCTACATCGAATTCTATTGAGATAATAGCGGGGTAGTTCCACGCCCTCAGAACTTTCCTTTAAAAGGGCCAGCAAACAGTTCCTCGAAGACTTAGGCTCTGGCTACCACTCAGAGTGGACCAGTAGGGTAGTGGACTGATGACGCTTAGCGAAGTTCCTACTCAACAACCAGAGCTCATGATAATTTACTTGAGCCAGCCTTACGATGAGTCTAGTCATATCTAGTCATTTAGTCCAGTGTTCGGTTTTATTTAATTTATTTTATATCTTTGAGTTTGGTCGTTCAGTATTAATAACTGCAGTAATTATTTTATAAATTATTTATTTGAAGAACGTTTTGATTGACCACATTTCGAGTCAAATTTCTACACGCGGTCATTTAGTAAAGTTGAAGTTAAAATTGATTTGTGCCGATAAAATTTGTGAGTATTGCCGCATCATTGCTGTTCATCTCCTGGGGTTTTCGACCACCGAAGATTGGGCCTAGGACGTTGCTGCCACGTTTGCTGCCTACGCTTATTGAGGGTCATTTTCCATCTACAACTACAAAAGGATGGAGCATGCAGTAAGGTACAGCATAAGTGGGATTCCGTTTTACCCAAATTAAAATCATACTTGGTCTCCTCCCGCGTAAAATTTATTTAATACTTGATTGCTATAACTTTAATTCTAATTAATTCTACTGGAGAAATTTCCATATTGTAAATGGGTATTTGGTTAAACAAATATAATATTTTCTCTTTGATAATGCAAAACTATATCTTTCACTGAATAAACCACCAGGCATTCCTTTCATTTAATAATTTATAAGCTCAAATTTCAGGGAACGCGGCGAGCCCCCTCCAGCTCATAAGATTAAATTAATTAAGTTGATTATAAGTAACCGTGGCCAGGACAAGAGCTAGCCAAACCAGGCCCACCGGTTATATTCGAAAAAAAAATCCTGTCAAAAGGAAGGTTTTTTATTTCAATTTTAAAAAGTGGCGCTCGCTCTTCGAATTTTCCCATGCTAACAGCATGGGAATTTTACTTTTTTTATAAAAAATCTCATAACTTCATTTGACATTGAGAAAAAAATTAGAATTATGGATATTTTTGTAAGAAATTTTATGCTCTACAAAATTGTTCATGGGCTCATAAGCTCTAAAACTTACGATTCAATAGTTACAGGTATTTGAAGTTATTAACGTTTTAACAATCAATTGTATGGTTGTGATCGTGTTTCTAACATAATTCTTACATAAATTGATTCTAAGATAAGTGAAAAATATGATCATAGTATGATGAATATGTTAAAATAATAATTCTGATTGTAGCTAAAAGGGCTGCACTCAAGATCGAAATTTTATTGATCTTGTCTTGATCTCGTCTGACTCGTCAAGACGATACCAAAACGATATTATAGATTGCAATATCGAGACCAATTTCTTGACAATTATCAATACAATGTAATAAATACAATGTAATAAATACATGTGAAATAGTTTTATCAAGATTATGTGTTTACAAATGACTATAATTTGACAGTTTATAGCAGAGGGATTAACCTTGTCAAGTCTGGTCACACCTAAGTATTATGATCGAATCTTAAGGCGCCACTGGAAGATGGACTCGGCCTTCCAGAACCGGATGATGTAAAACTTTATTGTAATTAATTTAATCTATCAGGGTCGGTTGTAATATTTTGTGAGAGAGGAGAGGAATAGTGAAGTAGGCTGGAATAAATTATCGATGAAAGTTAATTTTGATTATTATTTATTTAAGCACCTTGCTTTAACCTTTTATTTTCCCTTTTACTCATGACAATTAATATTTTCTTATGATAACTAATATTTTCCTTATGGCAAACTTAATTCGTCCTCTGGACGTTTCCACACTCACACATACTCTAATTTAAGCGTCTTCACGGACGTAACACACTCACACACACGTTGAAAAACCGTCCACCAGATGTTAAACCTTAAACCTTTGAAAAAAACGCGTCCACCCGACGTTAACCCGCATTTTTCTTAATTCCTAATGTCCACTGGACATGATCTTAAACTCAACTCAAATTTTGTCCACCGGACCCATATCACAAACACAGTTTATTTTACCTAGCATTAACTTTGACTCTACTTAAACTTTACTTGCATTGTACTATAAATATCATCACTATCTTTTCCTCGAACTTTTCTAACTCTCCATTAAACTCTAATTTTGTTCTGTGTTGTCAATATCACCACTATCTTTTCTCGATATCCTTATGATTCTAAATTTCCAGTATAAAATTTCCAATATAAATACTTACACATTAAATTTTTCTGACTACAATTTAACTAATTTATTTAACTCACTTAATTTGTATTTATTAATTAATTAATTTTTGGTTTAATTTAATTATTAATTAATTAATTATTCACTGATAAATTTCACTATTTAATTTTCCACAAAATTCTATACACATATTTTGCTCACGACAAAATAATCCATTTCTTTTATTTTACTCAATCTCAATTTTTCACAATTTTCTATTGTTCTTTTATAACTCCAATTTATTTTATTAAGAAATTTTATTCATAATTATTTTATAATAAAGTTTTACGGCTAGAATTACACTTATAAATTGTTAGCGTCACCTGGCCTGAATTTACGGACGGATTCGAGTGAATTAATTAGTAGATAATCAATTCGGCCAATGGAATAAATTCCGACCTGAATCAAACAAGAAAATTAATTAATAGTGGCCGATGGACCTGGAATCAATTAATAATTTAATAATGAATTTACATTGAATAATATATTGGATTATTCACGCGGGAAATTTATTTTATTTCGGCCGATAGGCCTTAAATAAATAAATTCAGAAATACAGACACAATTATGGCGGCAACAAGATGCGATAGAACGTTCGAGAACACGAGAGGACGCGTGATTGAGACGGCCGATGGGCCTGAAACTACCAATTTATTTGCACGAAACCAACGGAAAGATATTACGTAATTAATCATAATTTACCGCCAGATATTATTACAGCAACCTGATGATGTCTGTTTGCTGTGATCTGCTGCCGTCTTATAGAGGGTATTCGGCTATTCTCTCGTTCCTTGGTTTTGATGTTCATGGTTTTCCCCGGTCTCTCGTGTGTGGTCTCTCTCACGTTCTTGCAATATTTTCCGTAATTAATTAATTATGCATATCTAACCTGTCAATGAACCGTAAGCATTAGAATATACAATTAACTAGTCAATTAAGATAACGGCCTGATAATCAAAGATATATAATAATCGCCTCGTTCCACGTAAAGCGGACGTAGACTTATATAAGGTGCATTCCACGCCAAATTGGACGGTTTTAAGAATTTTAATTTTTAATTTCCGTCATTTTTTGATATTTTTCAGAACTCATATTTTGATTTTCCTGAAAATTTGTGACAACAAACTACTATCTATTCCACAACTTTTTAGGTGGTTCCGGTCATGGGACCTCCGTGGCTATTATTTTTTTTCGATTATTGAAAAGTGAAACAATTTTTTTTTCGCTATAAAGTATTATCCGTATCGATTTTTCCCAGTTCCACCAATTTAATAAGTGGAAACCTAAACATGCAAACCTTCTCAATAAGACAATTTATAGATAAATTGAGAAAAATATAGATAGCCCGAACTGGGAATCGAACCCAGACCATGTCGGTATCGCGCCGAATGCTCTACCAGTTGAGCTATCCAGCACTATACTATATTCCGTTCAATTTAATCTATAACTTATCGAGCCACACCGTCCATCGTACGGTAATACACCAATTTAATAAGTGGAAACCTAAACATCGGAGCAATAATAATAAATGTTTGAGAAGAAACTACTTTAAAGCAAAAGAAACATTAGAATTAGTATACAATCCAGCAAAGATCATTACAGGAGCTAAAAAATATCATATAATTATTCGATTAAGTGACGGAGCTATATTAACTAAGGAGTACTCTATTTCATAAAACAATCGTTAATGTGAAATTTTTAAAAGAACACGGAAATAATTAAAAACGTTTGTAATACAGTTTCGTCGCTTTTTCGAATAATTATAGGATATTTTTGAGCTTCTGTAATCGTTTTAGCTGAATTGTATAGCAAATCTAATGTTTCTTTTACATCGAAATAGTTGCTTCTCAATAAATAAAAACATTTATTATAACTGCTCATAAATAGCATTGACTTTTGCTTACTGCTTTGAAATCCCGACGAAGAACAAAAAAATTTCGAAATCAATTTTTAATATGTAAGAAAAACCCGTGTACAGTGTCAAAAATCGGTGCGGATAATAATTTATAGTGACAAAAAAATTTTTTCAAATTTCAATAATCGAAAAAAAATAGTAGCCACGGAGGTCCCATGACCGGAAACACCTAAAAAGTAGTGGAATAGCTAGTAGTTTGTTGTCACAAATTTTCAGGAAAATCAAAATATGCATGATTTTCAGAAAACGACTTTAAAATTTTAAAACTTAAAAATAACGCGGAAAAATTTTTTAAAAAAATTATTTGTATTTATTTTCTAAAAGGACATGGAATAACGAAACTTTTTTATTCGTTGAGTTTTTTCATTTAAACCATTTTTCAAAAAGTTATAAGCAAAAAAACATAAAAAGAGCGGATTTTTTGAAAATTTCGTATCTTTTGGAAAAATGATCAAAAAAATCTCAAAATTTAGGAGGATGTTTTTTGATGAGTTCTTAAAAAAATATCAAAAAATGACGGAAATTAAAAATAAAAATTCTTAAAACCGTCCGATTTGGCGTGGAATGCCCCATATTTACCTGATCGAATTATTTGTGTCCCGTCACTTTAGTCGCCTGACTAACTCTCTCGATTTTTGGTTCCGCACTCCCTGATATCCTTTTCGATTCGGGTCTTTTCGATTCACCCCCAGAAAACTCATCCCTACTAATTTCATTAGCCAGGGAGAGGGACAGATGTTCGGGTCTCACTGATCAGCGACACCCTTTGACACATCAAATTACTTAATTTAATAGACTGGGTAGTAATTAGGACCCGTTATCGACCGTGGACAAATTCATTTAGATATTAATAAATAGCTATGGGAATCTTTTCAACCCTGTTACAAGTTAATTAGGGTCTATTGACTTTTCTGAAATACTTTAATTTAAAGTAGAGATATACGAGTAAATTCATATCTATTCAAAATATCATTATACAGTTATTTTTAGCACTTAAAAAAGTCACTACATTGTCCTTTATTTTACTCTAAATCGAAAAAGGGACTAATCAGATACTGACGATAGTAGTGATAATGCTTGTGAATTTAGCTATCTATGTAATATCTATTTAAATTCACATATTTTATTGGAAAATACTGAATAGATATTTTAGTTTTGATTTCTCAATTTTTCGCATTAAATAAATCAGAATTTTGGTCTTACTACTGTGACGTTTCCGTAATATTTTATTTAATTAATTGATTTTATGTAATGTAACGGAAATCAGTTACGATAAGAGAGTCGCCGTGGCTCGCGGGTAGTCAAAACAGATGACTATGCATGAGACTCGGGCCACGACGATTCCCTCACAGGGAACCTAACATGCAGAGTCAACATTTTGTTAACTCTGTTGGCTTCATTATTGTTGGCGCTGCCACCGGCTGTCGAGGATTCCCCAAATCCCGCATCCTCATAAATTATATAGAGATCGGTCGGATCACAATTTTGAATCGTGAAAAATTAATAAAATTGATAATTAATATAATAATCGACGACCACGGCCCACCAGGGGTCTATAGACACTCTAACGAGGCCAAACCTGGACATAAAAAGACAATTAAATATTTAAAAATATTTTAATTAATATTGAAAATTTTCCAGTATGTAACAGTGGTACTGTGACCAGGATGGTCTTAGATTATTTAAATTTATTAAAAAGTAAATTTTTGTGATACAATTTACAATGACATTGAGTTAACTTATCTAAATTTTTATGACAGAAATTAATTAGTGGATGTGAGTTTAAAAACCAATAATTAATTTGTTCATAAACTAATATTTTTGTGATGCCAGTTATTATCAAAAATGTATTCTAACTTAAAGAGTATTTTGCTTGTCACGATTGGAGATCGTGATCGGCGTAGGTACAAGATTTCGTATAAAAGTATTGAATAAAAGGGTACTTACATTGATCAAGGTCCCTTCGTATGCCCGGCTACCGTTAACCGAATGCTCAATTTATTCTATTTATATTTAAATCGCGCCTACACAATATTGTTGAAGACAATATTGATAGTAACCCAAAACGATTTCCAATTTATGATGCGACTGATTATTTTCCACAATCAAACGTCAAGTGGTAAGCGTAAGATTGTGTACCCCCTACTGTGAACTATCGGTCTGAGCGGCTAGACAGGTAGTAAAATAAGGGATAAAGAAAGGTGGGCTGCCGAAAAGCCTCGTGAAGCTAGTATCTCATTGTTAAAGTAAAATTCTCTGGGAAATAATGCTTTTCAATTGTTTTATGTTAACGAGTGTTTATTTCTTGAGGACCAAATATACTCAAAATACAAAAGGGTTACAAATGTCAATATTTAAAATAGTAAATATAAAAGTAAATGTTTTATGCATATATTTTACAAATATTTCAAAGTAAATTTAGAAAATACCAAATAATGGTGACAATGTTTAAAACTTACCGTAAACAGGTTTTTGGTGAGGTGTCAGGACTGTCAGCGGTAACACAGGACACTTATTCACAACGCGTTCTCGCGGTTAATTAATATCATTCTAATTTATCGGTTTATTTATTTATTTAGTGTGCTTTTGTTGTGTCAATTCAAATGTTTATGCGTTTCCAAATCTTCGTTGATTAAAATGAAATGAATGTCTTCGCGCTTCTCGCGGTAAAATAATTTCAATGTATTCAAATTCCTTGCGTCTTCGCGGTAAAATAAAATATAAATTTGTTTATAAAATCTTCGCGTATTTTCACGGTAAAATAGTTTCAAAATATCCAAATTCTTCGCTTTTTCGCGGTAAAATATTATTCAAAATCTTCGCGTATTTTTGCGGTAAAATATTATTTATATCTTTGCATTCATCGCGGTAAAAAATTCTTTGATTCTTCACGTTTGTCGTGGTATAATTCAATATTAAAATAAAATTAAATTAAATGGATTAAAAATAAGATGAAGATAATTAAAGCTACGGGTGCTTCCGATTGATATTAATTCACGACTTACAACAATCAAGGTCCGGTTCGTATGCCTAGCTACCGTTGACCGAATGGTGAATTTAATAACGCTAATTATTCTCCTGAGACTAGTAGAAAATGATATACCAATTATTCGAGTGCTTACGACGATCAAGGTCCGTTTCGTACGCCCAGCTACCGTTAACTGAATGCTCAATCGGGATATCAATCCTCTAGCCACGAACACTGTCAAGTGTCCGGAGTTCGGTATGGTTCAGAGTTTGATTCCTAAAAGAACTGATGAGCTGAAGTCCACGGTATTTTTATATGGTCTTCACATATGAAAAGTGGTGGTAACTTATTTTTCACACGAGAAGACTCGGACTCGCCCGAAAGTTCTAGGCCCATGCACACGAGTAATCCCTGGGAAATAGATTTTGACTATTAAGTGGGCCGATGACCTGGCGCCACTCTGCCGCCCAGGAAGCCATAAATTTGTTTGTTTCCATTAGCTTTCTTTGATTTCAAAGAATCACATGCAGGCGCACACGAGTTGGGTGGTCTATAGTTTTAAGATGAAAAATCAAAGAAAAGATAACCGTTCTATGCTTAGATTATTAAATGGGAACGAATACATAAATTTTAAAAGTACGTTAAGTAAAAATGACGAAATCTATAGAGCAAGAGAAATCTATAATACACGTGGTCCATTAGTACAATACGACTTAATTGTAAAGCGTTGACAACGCTCAGGTAGGTATATTTGTCCGGTACGACTGCTGGCGTCAATAAGTCGGCGTTATATATTAAACGGCTTACGTACAAGAGATCTTAGTGCGTGCTAATTACTAAAGAAAAAAAAAATAAAATTTTGGAATGTAGCAGCCGTGACACGCTAATAACCAGCTAAAGTTATTTGTAAAAGTGCATCTAACTTTTGAAGCGGAATTTACCAAATTTAAACTTTTCAAACCAATCGCTGGGTGACATTTAATGAATTCTTTGAAAAAAAAAAAAATCGTTAACAATTGTGGTAATTAAAACATTTATTTTATTTAACTGAGACATTTTTGAATTACTTCATTCATTCGTGAGAGTGACAAGTGTTACCATCGATTCAGTGCGCGTTTTTAATTTTAAACATCAAATTGTGATTAAGTAACAATGGCGAATACTCGGCAATGGTCAGCTCAACATTCTGAGATAAATTAAACCGCTATGCCACCAGAAAAAGTAAGATTATTCTAATTAACGTTATGCTTTAATTTACACGGGAGTGATTGTTATTGCCGTCGGAAGATGTATGTGCACGCAGCAGCCAACTAATTAATTAATTTTCCTGACGTGCGTATCGATTATCGGAAAAAATGTTATAAGTAAAAAAAAAAGTTAAATATGCAAATTAACGATCATAATATATTACGGCGTAACATGCTAAAATACGAAAATAACGTATAATTAAATAATTAAAAAGAAATTCTTATAAACTAAAAATTAAACATATCCAAGGTCATATAAGTGGTAAGAACTTGTTGATGTAAACAAGGAATATCATAAATTTCCTTTTTTATTACTTATGAAGAAATAATAATCTAACTAAAAATATTGAGCAATCAATTAAAAAATGATAAGCTCCCCAATGCTTGCAACCCAACAGTAATACCTTCAACTAGTGCCACGCGATGCTTCTCAGTTTTTTGTTTCTTATTAAGATCAAGTGTCATCACCCCGATAACCTTTACTTTTATGCATCGTTGCCTTATTTTTAAAAAACTATCAATTCACTTGGTCCCTTCGCATTTGCTTCTAGTATCTACTAACTCAACTAATATTGAAATTCATTTAAAATTTCATATAAACTATAAAACAAAACTGATAATTATTAACAAAAACAGGGTAATAAAATCTATGACTGACATAATTGAAAGTAAACAACATCATCAATAACACTTAATACGCAACAGTAACTATTGCACCATAACCCAAGAAACTTATTAATAAAATAAATATCAACTTAAGACGCAATATTCCAACGTACTGATAAGGAATTAAATAAGACTGGACAACCATAACACACCATAACGGAGTAGATAACCATAATAATAAGGTTTTACAGAGGATAATCAATGTCATTACCACCTATAACAACACGAGTAAATCATAATCGATCAGTGGATAAAAACAATTAGAATCCGATATTAGATAAAAACTCATATATTTTGTCACGATATTTAAATATCGCGGCAGTCTCACATCAGGTCGGTGAGCAACAGATAGCGGCACACGCTGCTCACACGTCTCGCCATGCATTAATATTATGATTATTTTGTTTATATATAAGATTTTATTTTAATTGTTGCGCTATTATTATTTAATTGTTTTATTAGGTAAAATTTACTGCTAAATCAGGAAAATTCTCTGATTTGGTAAATCATAAAACTGTAATTTTGCATCACTGGGAGCAATAATTGCGCAGTTATTTATTTAAACATGAAATATTATTATTATTATTTTGAGAAGCGGGTACAGGTGTGTTGATGTCACAGTTGGCATCAATAAAGTTATTTGTTATAGATGAATTTATGATATGGGATTAAATCATTGGTTGATTTATCCTGAACCCGTATTTATTAGTAACTATGATATAAACAATTGGCCATTCAACGTCGGGAATAAGCGAAATTACACAATTGACATCAGGTCGTTTGTTGTTGGTACTGGTCATGTGTAACATGCGACAGAGATAGTTCTCCATTGGTTGAAGTGAGATGCCTATAAAAAATGGCACCAGCCGAGGTGCCGGCATGAAATTCACGTGCTGCCGTGGTCATACGTGGATAATCATTTGTACGAGCAGGGTGTGTGTGCTTGTTGCTATATTAAAATATTAATACGCCATTTGAGTATAATTGAAAGAGATACAGATATAATTGATATTAAAATTTGCCATTAGAATTGTTGGCGTGATATAAAGTATCTGATTAATTATTGCTATGGAGCTGGTTCGCAGATTATATTACAACGACGACTGTAAGTACCTTTGATTAGTTCATTGGCGTGTAATTTTGCGTACCGTGTTGATGGCCATTTGTTGTCTTATGAGAGTGAAAGAGATAGCAAACCTCGGGTATGATTTTGTCAAGTATATGATAAGGCTGCGTAATTATCGAGCTCAGAATATCAATGCGATAATTACAGTTATTATTATTATTATTATTATTTATTGGTTAAATACTATGTTCAATAGTTGAATTAGTTAATGGTTGTTTATAATACTTAATTATTATTAATAGTATTGGTATTATTTTGTTATACACGGGAACGGTGCGGTGGATATAATTGCTGACCGATTCCAGGACTTCTCTCTCTTTACTCGCACTGAGCGTCGAGTGCGACGGAGTTATAATTATTATTATTTACAATTACTGAATTATTATTTTGTGATTATTATTTAAGAGTACTAAATGATTATTTTTATGATTATTATTTACAAGCACTGAATTATTCTTGTTTTGTGATTATTGTTTACAAGTACTAAAATATTATTGTGCGATTATTATTTACATGTGCTGTATTATTATTGTGCGATTATTATGTACAATTACTAAATTATTAAGGTTACAAATAAGTTTCCGCCGTTTTTTAACACAAATTAAATATTTATTATAGAAGAACGGTAATATAAATTTATTTAAAATATTGCCCATCACTTGCAACCACTTTTTCCCATCTCTCAGGCAGCATTCGAATCCCACGTCTGAAAAACTCCTTGTCTTTTGAGGCTATCCACGAATCAACCCAATTTTTGGTATCCTCATAAGATGTGAACAGCTGCGCCGTCAGAGCATGTGCCATGGACCGGAACAGGTGATAATCGGACGGTGCAATGCCTGGTGAATACGGCGGGTGGGGTAACACTTCCCAATCAAGTGTTTCCAAGTACTTTTTCACGGGAGCCGCGTTCCCTTTTTTTTTTTATTTTTTCTTTTTTATGAATTTTATTTTTATTTTTATTTCCTTGCTTATAAATCATTCCTAATGATTTTAAACGATGTGAGACTGCTTGCTGAGTGGCTTCTAATGTTAGAGCAAGTTCTTTTTGTGTTTGAGATGAATCTTCCTCCAATAATTCCTCCAATTCTGCATCCTCGTAAATTTTTGGCCTTCCACTGCGATCTTTGTCTTCTACGTCGAAATCACCGTTTTTAAACTTTTGAAACCACTCTCGACACGTTCTCTTACTTAAAGCACCCTCACCATATGCTTCTTCGAGCAATTGATGCGCCTCAGCAGCAGATTTCTTTAAATTAAAGAAGTAAACTAATATTTCCCGCAAATGACGCTTACTTGACTCGAATTTTGACATTTTCAACTTATAAAAATTATATTTTACCAATATAAAATCAATGATATTAATAGGTTATGTTGTTCTTGAATGTCCAAACTATTTTTTAAGCCGGTTATCATCTGCGAAAGCTAACCGAAACTCCGTGCAGCGCCATCTACAATAAAACGGCGGAAACTTATTTGTACTCCTAATATTACTCTGTGGTTATTATTCACAAGTAATATAATATTATTTTGCGATTATTATTTACAATTATTATATTATTATATTGCGACAATTATTTATAAATACCGAATCATTATTTCGTGATTATTACTACTTACACGGATTTATAAATATAACGTGTGTGTGTGATATATTATTATTTTGTTTTTTTGGAATTCGTACATATCACATGCGAGTGATAGTACTGTTTAAATAATCTTATTTGTGTTTGTTGGATCATTATTATTTTGGAATTAAAATTGAATGCAAATGGTCAGCAACCCGGTATTAGTTTAAATTTATTATTTTAATTACTGCTATCTTTTTCTTACTTTCCTATTCCTAACTCTGGAATTGCTATTCTGTATTTCATTTATTTTCATTTTCATTTTTCTCCGTGGTATTTTATTTTTATTTGAATTTTGAATTTGTTTGTGGGGCACACGAACTAGCGCCCAACTAGGATTTCTAACCCAGCCTGAGCAGAGCTGTGGGTCTAGTGGAGATTTTGGTCGTCTCCCAAGGCAATTTGTGTTGCTATTATTTTATTTTCAGTTTTTCACCATAGGAGGGCCATAACGGCTATTGAACACCGCTCACACTCCGCCGTGAGACGTGCGAAATAGTAGCGAACGTTATAATTTACTAACTAACTATCAGAGGTAAATCAAGGAATCTAACTATTCCGCTATCACATTCTTCTCCCCTGAAAACTTACGTAAGCGCATGAGTTCTCTCTTCAATAACTCAACTAGTAAATAAAACCGTGATTCACCAAAATTACCATAATAATTCAGTGGTGTCCCTTTATCGATGAGATTAATTATAATCGCAATTTATTGAATATTTCGAATTAAAATCGGCATAACTTTTAAACTACTAACGATAAGGATAAATAACCATAACCCATCGATAGACAAAAAAAGAATAGATTAATAATTACTAACCACTTATACTCTTACCCTAATCAATAACCTGTAATTAACCCTTCAAAATAAGGCCACCTAATAGCATGGGATTGTATATTTTCCTTCCACTAACAAAATTGCTACGGCCTGCCTTCTCGCGTTTTCAAGGTTCTTCTTGTGACGTACCGTGTGACATATCTCACCACTTCTCTCTCTAACCCATACGAATATATCGATAATTTCTAATCTGAATAACTGGATAAATAATTAAATTAATGACAAACTGACCACATCATAATAATCCGATAAAATACCTTACCTAATCGAATCAATAAAAATTCTAGATTACTTAAGAATTACTCCGTAAAAATTAAAATAAGTATAATATCTTAACCAATAACAGTAGAATGGAGTGACTATAATCAATCAAGAGAGAATAACGAGAGGATTAATAATCTATAACCATCTATACCATAAACCTAATTAATAATTTGTAATTAACCATCCAAAGTAAGGTTCATCTAATAACATTGACTCGGATCTAGAACCTTCTTTCAAGGCGTGCCTCATGACTGATCCTCATATGACCACTTCTTGTGACGTATCGCGTGACATATTTTTTCACTTCTCTCTCTAACCCATACGAATGTATCGATAATTTCTAATCTGAATAACTCGATGAATAATTAAAATAATGACAAACTAAGCACATCATAATAACCCGATAAAATACCTTATCTAATCGAATCAATAAAAATTCCAAATTATTTAATAATTATCTCATAAAAATTGAAAATAGGTATAACATTTAAACCACTAACGGTAGACGGGAGTGACTACAATCAATCAAGAGATAATAATGAAAGAATTAATAATTAATAAACACCTTTACCTTAACCCTAATTGATAATCCGTAATTAACAACTTAAAATAAGACTCATCTAATAAACTTGATTCGGAACTAGAAGCTTCTTTCTAAGGCGTGCCGCATGACTTATCACCATCACTTATCTTTCTGATACATACGACGATATCGCTAAACTCTACTTTAAATAACTCGACAAATAATCAAAATAACGAAAAACTAAGATTATCACTATAATTCTCTAATGCACTTTTATCTTTAAACTTGATAATAATTACAATTTATTGAATATTGTAATTAAAAATAGGTGTAACATTTAAATCGCTGACGATAGAAAGAAATGACGATAACCAATCGAAAGATAAAGACATAAGGATCAATAATCAATCACCACCTATACCATAAATCTAATTAGGGACCCGTAATAAACAGATTAAAATAACCCCTATCTAATAACATGGGGTCGGATCGCTTTCTTCCACCCGTAGTTCCTACCATCTTCTTTTTTTTAAGTCTTTGTCATTGTTCTAGAAGTTTCGATCCGAGATCGTCACATACGCCTTTTTTTACAACACACCCCGCAAGTATTCAACTCTGCTCAATAACATTAGTTTTCGGTAACAAAATTAAATCTAGGTCACGCGTGCTACCCCTCGCCTATGATGGCGCCTATATAAACCGCCCCAAATCGGTCCTCGATGCCCATTAATTATCAAGCTCTTGATTACGTATAATCTTATTATTTGAAATATTAAATTTGAATTCTTCTTCGAGTCATTGAAAATTAAATTCAGAATTTATACAATTTAAATAGAATTATATTAAATAAAAGAGATAATTTCGATTATTAATTCTTTTATTCAATTTAAAAAATAATTTAAATAATTAAATTATTTCTATTGAATATTATTGCTGTTTAATTATTATTATTCATATTTAAATAAATTTCCTCATTTTAAAAGTATATATTCCGACTGATTGTCAATTACCCAGTATAAGTACACCCCTTGCTCATTTACATCAACATTTCTCAACGTTCAAGAATCGTAATCAACTATCAAGCTACCTGATAACAATTTATTTCAACCAACAACAATTTAATTCAACCAACTACCATTTAATTCGAATCGAATCTCAACCAACAATAATTTGTTCTCCAGCTCAGTCAAATCTTGTATCCTGACACATTATTATATTGAATAAACCAACTGTAAGTTCAATTAATTGTTCATCTATCTAGTGATAAGACACATCCATTCGCCTCACACATCCTATTTTCGTATATTGACATACTCGACACTAAATAGCGAGGTCCTCGCTACCCGAGTAAATGGCTTAAGTGCTTTGACTCAAAATTAAGGGACTGAATAACTTGTGTTCGTCATTCTGGACGTAACAAATAACTGGATGAATGAGTTTAACATTAATTAAATTATAAGCAATGTTGCTACGGACTTAAACTAATTTTTCGCAAGTATATATAAATATATACGCGATACTATTAACATTAAAATTATGTGGAGAAGAATTGTTACGTTGCTGAAACGAACTATTTTACCGCTGGATAAATCATTAAAATATTATAATTGATAATAATTTAAATAATGATTTTCAAAAATCAAAACGTTGCTACGGATTTTTAATAATTTTCCGCGAATATTGTGTGGGAACAGTTGTTTATTTTATTGAAACAATTAATTATTTGATGACTGCCGGACAAATTACAAAAAACATTATAATTTGAATTAATGATTATGCTTTGAGAATTTTATAATTTTATTTAAATTAATGTTTAAAAGATTAATTATTTTTATATTTAAAAAAAAATGAAAGTGTTGCTACGGATATTTTGAAACTTATATCGCGGATGCATTTGTACGCGATCACATATGATAATTCTTATTAGAAAATATTTACATTATTGTAAAACTGTTGCTACGAAGTTTTACAGGTGTTTTCACGAGTGTATTTGGATATATTACGCGATAAAGATTATTTTATTATTATGCGAAAAATACTGCGGGAATATCTTAGGTAAATATTTCAATTATGGTTTCTTTATCAATCACTTTAGTTTCTTTTGGTATCAGTCGAGATTCTCGTTGCTGATTTAGCGAAGAGTATGCCGGTATATTGTGAAACCAAGACGTAGTCGTTATATGACGATCAGGTCTCAAAGCTGATTCCAAGTAATTGTTTTAACATAATTGAAATATTTTCCGACCGCCGGCATTTAATGGCCAAAGCTATTAAAACAGTATTTTATATCATGCATCGCGACAACACCTTTACAATTAACTTTGAAAAATTAAATTTCGAATTTATCTTTATTTAAGTTCAAATAAATGTATTCTGAACTTATGTCAAAGTTATTGGATCATCAATTTGGGTGTCTCCATGAAAATGCATTGGAATTAATGCTTATAATAATGTGCATTGAAATATATTGTAAGTATTCGCAATGAATGATCAACTAAATGTTCCGATATTGGAGACGGAACTCCAAACAGCAATGGAGAAACAAAATCGTTTACGCGCTCGATTACTTGCGTTCCAGGGATAAGAATCGAGCCGATGTAGAACTTTACCGGCAGTAGAATCGGAATCTACAGAATTGAAAGCCCGTCTCTTAAACGAGACTGCGATAGGCGAAAAACAAAATTATTTACGGGCTCGATTGCTTGCATTTCGAAAGCAAGAATCAAGCGGATGCCAGATTCTACCTTTAGTAGAATCTTAATCCATTAAGATGAAGGCTCATCGTTTAAATGAAGCTGCAATACGTGAGTTCCGAAAAAGGTCGGAAATCAATATCGTTAATTTCGATAGATCAAAAGGATCTAATAGAGTCATGACTGTCCATGAGAAGGCAGTATTAGATTCAAATAAATTTGTGCCTGAAAACGTACCACTTACAAATATTTTAAATGAAAATTCATATAATTTGAAGCTAATGATTGATTTAAATTGTTTAAGTAATAATTCTAGTCACGCGCATGTGATAAGGAGCTGTCTGTAATTGTAATGTCAGGAGCTCATTCGGTTCGGTCTGCTCAGTTTATTGCGAGCCAAAAATTTAAATAACTGGGTTGACGAGCTTGTTGTTGCCGCAACAATGAAAAATAAAATTATGCCGATCCAAGCCAATAGAGTATTTGAGATTGGGCATACGTTTAAAAATGACCGCATCGATTTCGGGAATTCAAGAACAATTAAAAATAAAGAACTACTTTACTGCTCAGAAGAGAGTAAAGTAGAAAATCATTACAATCAATCATTGGGCTTAAAAATCGATTTGCCATCGTAGGTCGTTTCAGAAGGAAACAATCCACAAAATGATAGGCAATGTACGTTTTATAAACATTATTGTAATAATGTGAGCGATAAATTTCGTGGTTCTACGTTCTCAAGCTCAGACTTCATAATAAATATATTTTACATTATGTTTTGTATTTAAGGTTGAGACAATGTAAATTGTCTTCGTCGTCCTCAGCCTTGCAGTTTCCATTTTTCCCCGTCTTGTTGCCGTCTGAAACTACACAAGTCATAGTGCCGTGGTCACATGACTAATTGCCAAATTTACGCATGTCCGTAAGGGTGAAGTGGGGACAGTCCCGAGGTGAGTCTCAAGCCCTTAATTATCGGTTAATCACTTCGATCCTGGATCATTTAGCGTACAGACGTCTTTCTAGCAATTTACTTGCGATTCTGTAATAAATTAGCAACCTACTTGCGACTCTGTAAACCGGACAATTAACTTGTGATATTCTGTACATTACTGGCAATTATCTTGCAACATTATATCTTATTGTTTAGTTATTAATTATTATAAGCAAAGTTCTAATAAATTTAATATTACTGTACGTTACCGGCGATATACTCGCAATATAAACTATACTGTGCCACGCATCTCTCTATATTACATCCAGCGCTTGCATTTTCTTGTAAGTGATTTTTATTATTATAATTGGCAATAAACTTGCACATTTTGTTTATCATTCATCTTATATATTATTTGTCCATTCTATTCATATCCCATTTTACTGGTAAGATCCTTCAATAGATTAATAAAAGTATTATTAATCAAATTAAATAGTCATTCGACTATCAAATAGAAAATAATCTATAATCTATAAGCCGTGAGGTAAGTTAGTGAATTTTAAGGTACGTTGCCGAGTTTGAATAAGTGCGGGTCTTTGCTTTGCAAGAACCTTAGCTCATTGCTCTGTCCAAGTAAAATAAAATTTTGTTGGAGGCCAGCCTTAGCCAGGGTTCAACTCGCGAATTCTGGTGGCTGCTGGTTAAAATCGCGAACCTAAAAAGCGATTTGTCTTGAAGTATATTTGACCTGTCAATAATGATTAGAAATTGTTTACGATTTTGTATCAACATAACTGCAGTTCAGAACGGTATATTTAAGATAAGATTAAAAGTTCCTCCAGATAAATATAAATTATTGGAGATTAATTTTGATTATCATAATATTGTATACCTGAAAATAAGCGCTAATTTCGACCGAAAGGGGTTATTTTTGATCTTATTAAATATAAAGAAACCAAAAGATTATTTATGGTTAATTTATGATATGAATTTTATTTTCATTGAAGCAATATCAAGGCTTCGTATACAACTTCATGAAACTGATTCAATCTAGTGGTGTAATTGGGATGATTAAACAAACTTTAAATATCACCATCAGAGCCCGACGGAAGAACACCGTGGTGTGTAAAATAGATTTCCTAAAATAATCGGCAACGATACTTCCAGGTCTACGTATGATGTCAAGGCACCTATAATCAATTTACTCACGTGTATAAATATCAAATTTATACACGTCGAGTTATTTATTTTTATTAATTTTGAAGACTTTCACTGTTCAGCAGAAACAGTTAGAATTTCGATTGCAACTATGTACATGAACGCCTTCAAGGTCATCGCCGAGTTAACCAAGAATCAAGGTTTCGATCTTAAGAAGTGAAGATTAGGATATTAGTCAGCCGATCCAATGAATCACAGTTATTATATTGACCGCGGAATTGAATCAGTAACATGAAAGTACGTTATTTTTACTATTTTGTTAAAATTAATTGAATTCCATACTATAAGATGTTTAATATAGGAATAGTAACCGACTTATGTCGGGTGGCATTGAAAAAAGTGAATTTAGATTTCATAAATGACTTGAGTCATAAAAATAGTAATAGTTTTAATTAGTTGAACATTATATAATTATATACAAAAATAGCTCATCTCAGGTTTAGGTTTGAATTCAAAAGCCAAGAACTTCTTTATAGTCCAGTCATTATAGTAAGTTCACCTCGGAATTCGAGATACCCAGCTGTAAGTCTGTAAATACTTGTATATTGACACCCTAAAAGTTGTCTCAAAACCTAAATATGGTAGAGTGTACGCAACTATTAAATTTCAAGGTCGAAGGTCACAAAAATCGGTTTTTTGCGCTTTTTTTTGTAAATATCTTATTTCCTATAAATTTTTTGCTATTTGTATTTATTATCAATATACATGATCAAATGATCTGAAATTTTCAGGAAAGTTGATGGCCAACAAGCTCTTTCGATTGTCACCTTAACCATTAAAATCAATTTATTAGTTAAAAGTTACTAAGAGTTTACACACACACACACACACACACACACACGCACACACACACACACATATAAATACACACACACATACACATACACATAAACATACACTTACACACTCGGACATCATTCTGAAAATAGTCAGAATAGCTTCCTAGGACCTCAAAACGTCGACATCTGATGAAAACTCGATTCTCGAAAATCGGGGTGAAAACAATATCTTCCCGAATTTTTGAAAATTTACAATTTTTTTAACGGGAAGTTAAAAAACGTTTTTTTTCGTTTTCCGTGAATATTTCGGAAACTAGCGAATCGATCAATTCCAAAATCTAATCAGCTCTAAAACTTGATAAAAGCATTCGATTGCTGCCAAGAACGTCCCAATCAGATAATCCGTTCGAGAGATATCGTCGACGAAGTAAAATCTGTATCTACTTTTTTCATTGAATAACATCATAATTACTGAACAACATAACTCAAAACTAAGATGTTCATCTTATGTGTTATTGGAAGTGACTGCTTAAAAATCATCATGTTCACTCGTACCCCGATATACTTACACGATATAGATACAACGTATCACGTAAACTTATTTGTGAGCTAAGTATTGAATATAATTGTGAATAAATATGGAAAAAACGCTTATTTATTAATTATTTTGAATTCTAAATTTACAATCTTAATATAAAATGTAACCCTTTTGAGCTTGAAAAGCTCATAAAAAAAAGGGAACCAAAGATATTTTCTATCTCGAAGACCTCGAAAATATATTTATACTAATGTTTTCGAGCTCTTAGAGCTCGAAAACAGCGGGAAGTTTCAGGGCTGGCCCGCAGGGCCAACCGATGCCCAGATTTTTATATTTGATTTTACTTGCTTCACTTATCGGGTTTTACAAGACTCGACATTCAAATCCTTCCCTATTAGATATTTTTTCTTCCCTCTCTTATTGTTTGTTTTGCCTATTGTACAAACTAAGTCTCTTTCACTTACTGATCGATCCTTACTTAAACTTTCAATTTTTCCGAAAGTAGGCACGTGTTGCGTAATCGCACTATATTTAAATTTAAATATAGTTGCGCTTCCGACAGATAGAGGCAGCACCTACTGGGGCCTCGTGGCTGTTAAATTTAAACTCGACTAGCGCAGTGCGACGCATGCGCATCGATTTTTTCATGTCTCGTGTCGAGAAGACTGCCACCATTATCTTTCGCAATATACATTCAACAGATAACACGTGTTATAATTTAATCTTATCATTTTGTGCTCATCTCAGTCATTAATTTGAATAATAATTTAAATAAATCCAGCGATCATTAAGCTTAGCAATAATAAAATTATTTATATAATTTGGAGCACCAGAGCTCATAAAATAAATATTTTCAAGAACTCAGAATTCAAGCGATCAACGACCACGTTTCTGAAGAGGTTACTTCTACGGAAATCATTACAGGTGCCTTTCTATTCGATAAATAATTATAACAGGGCTCAATTAAGGGGTTAGGGGTAGTCAGGATTTTCAAAAAATCGATTTTTTTTTTTGCATTTTCGTTAAGTGTAATATCTTAAAAATATTCTCTGAAAATTTGAAGTTGATCCGATAATTATTTTTCGAGTTATTCGACAAATAACAAAGAGCGCTCGGGCACTCCAAAACGCTCGGGAGCAGGTAGCTAGCGGCAGTTGCAAGCAACCGGTTTCTCGGGTTCTATTGTCATCCATAAACTAAATTTTGATGTATGGAGTAGTACCTAAATTTATAAATACCCTACTATATATATTTACAATTTCTAGGTAGTATAAGTACTACAAATTTTTTGTTTTTCGCCACGTCACTAGTATGCCTGTAGCAGTTGCGGAGAGCAGTCGATAGTTGTGCGTTATTAAAATAAATTATTTTTGAAGTTATTTATTATAGGACGTGATACGAAAAAAGTTTCGAGAGAAGTTCGGAGATCTGAAAATATCCGTAAGTCGTATTCAAAGAAACGAAAAAATGTATTTAACCCAAAAACGGCGGAACGTGATGAAAATGTTCGGAGTACATCGTTTAAAAAACTGAAACAAAATACTGAAAACGATGTACCCGAAAGTTGCACCACTAAATTTCGAATAATTAATTTTATTACAGTATTCACTGCCATTTCTGCTCTTGTGAAATGTAAAAAATGTGATGGAAACATTGCATTTCAAACAGCTAGTACACGTGGGCTGGGATTTAAAATTGTAGTTTCTTGTAATAACTGTGACAATGAATATATTCCTTCGTGCTCTTTCATTGGGCATTCCTATGAAATAAATAGACGCTTCATTTTTGTGATGAGAATACTAGAGATAGGATACGAAGGTTTGTGCAAGTTTTGTGGCCTGATGGACATGCCGTCTTTTTTAGATAAAACTACGCATGCAATATTATTGAAGCACATTTTAGATTGTGGTAAAACCTATTCTGGAATTATAAAAGCAGATCCTTACAAAAATACAACCGTAAATAAAAAGGAATGTATAGGCCATGTTCAAAAGCGGGTGGGGACTCCCTTACCTCCTGATGTTTGAACAGCTATTAAACCGATTTACGACGATATCAGTAATGATAATTTACTTTCAAGATGTGAAGTTGGATTCAATCAGAATAATAATGAGAGCTTCAACCAACTTGTGTGGAAAATATGCCCAAAAACCGTGAATACTAGTTATACTATCGTACAAATTGCTGCATACATAGCTACTTGTATATTTAATAAAGGTATACATTCATTATTAATGATTATGAATACCCTAGGACTTGATTGTGGGTCTAATTCCCATCGGTATGCTGAAAAAAAGGATGCTGCATGTGTGAAAGTGGCAGATCAGCGCGCCAACGACAACACTCGGGAAGGCAGAATGCTTCGTAGGCAACACCAAATTGACGTTTTGGAAACTTCCACAATGGCTGAAGATCTATTATATGGCCAAGGAATAGATGACTCTGTGTAAGTAACTAAATAATTCGTATTTCTGTACGTAAATCTAGTGTGAAACTTTAAATGCGTTTTTCTCAAAACTATGTTTTTTGAACTGGTGACAACTGTAACTCGATAACCGCTCAGTAGATTTTAATGAAATTTATACAGCTTTTAGAATACATAATAAACTCAGGCCTGATCGAAGGATTTTTTTTTTTTTCAAAAATTTCGATTTTTTAAGACCAATTAACTGTTGATTTTTTCCTGAAAATCTAGAAAAAAATTTCCTGAGGCCGCCATTTTGTTAATTTTTGAAAAAAAAAAAAAAAAGCTTCGATCAGGCCTAGGATTATCTATTTATAGAACTAATTTTTCTCATCCGATTGATTTTAGATGAATCTCCAAGGACTTATGACAGTCACCGCAAGGACCTTTTTTTGAAACTGGGTCAACACAGACAGCTATAACTTTGAAAATTATAAATTTTTTTTTTTCAAATTTTCGTGACTTCAAGTCAAAACATTGTTTAATAATGCCATATTATTACTTTTGTAAAATGAAATGATTTAATAGCAAAAAAAAAATTACTGAAAATTCTCATTTTTTCGTGTCTCTGACTACCCCTAACCCCTTAAATTAGAAGACTCAATAATATAATTAATTAATTATCATTATGCTCAATATTACAATGAAATTAAAAATTAACTTTCGCTCAGTAGCTTCTGCAATCATGCTACCGGGTGTTCAACAAATAAATGCAATTCAGTGAAATTTATTATAAACTCATTTAAATCAATTAAATTAAGTGATCATAAATATTATAAACTTAATAATCTCATTTATTTATGCATTGGTGCTATTAAAAATAGTAATTCAAGTGTTTGATTATAAACTTCGCTCGGTAACTTCTGATTTTATGTTACTGTTTATCATGACATTTTTTACAATCAAATCAATGTTCAACTAAATTCAAATTAATTACTTTAATAATTTAAATCCATTACTCGAGCTCAATTGTATAATTTGCATTCAATCAATTACGTATTCATGAGCTCAGACAATTAACAGTATTAAATAATTAAATCAACGATTTAATTGTGAAACCCAGTGATGTTATGTGCTGTGACAAATAAAAATGTTTTTATATTTTTTAATATGCGTATTTTTCGAATATCCTAACCACCAATCAGTCCTGGCATGTATTTATTTAGTATTATTACAACAGCACGCAAACTTTTTTTTTTCTACTTTGACTCAACCACTTATTTTTTTGTTTGCGACTGTCACCAGACTTGTGCTTATAACTGTACTGCATCATTACGGTGATGTCATACTACCTCCCGTGTAGAATGGGGGAGCAGTGGTGTAGGAAAACCATAGAGAAAATCTAGCCAGTACAGTTTCGGTTTGAGTGAAGCTCCAGTAGTTGATAAAATTCCCATTTTACCGATCACTGGATCTTCATTTCGCCCCTAACGGTGAGAGATCTTCGTTTGAGCCCGACGCGTGGCTAAGCGGTCACCCAGCCAAGTATTAATGTTCTATGCTACTTAACTTTGGTGATCGCCCGAGCCATGTGCGTGCCGAACTGCTGCTTCAGCCGCTTCTATGAGTCTTATAATTGTTAATATTTTCAATATGAATAAATGCACGTTAGTGCAAAAAATATCTCATTTTATTTACTGTTTCGGTATTAGGAAAACCGAATTCCGATATTGGGACAAGGCTAGTTCATCGTTTCGGTATTGGGTCTTTGGGATGTAATAGAAAAAAATTTTCATTTCATATTAAATGTAGAAAAAATAAATTAATTTGATGATTTTTGAATAGGTAACTGTCTATTCTATCTAATGTAATACATTTGTTTGGTTTATAATCTATTCGAATATTTTTGAAGCGATAAAAATCAGTCTTATACCCTTCGTCGTTCTGGTATTGGGACATGTACCTTATTGAAAGCTAGCGAAAATTTCAACTATTCGTTCCATTCAAAAGAAAAAGTTATTCATGTTTAAAATTGCGCGGCTATACACTGGAACAATTAAAAAAAAAAAAAAAATATGTTAAAAATATTTATTTTGAAATGCTCTGATTGTTTATTTATTACGTAAGTAGAATGAGATGTCGAAATTAACACGATTTGGCTAAATTTCCATAGTTCTACATGATCTTCTTAGACGTATGTTTCGGTATCAAACACCATTTTTAACTCCCCGCTAAGAAAATCGATAATTTGCGAAAAGTCGGGAAGTTATTATTTTAAACCCGAATGCGAAAATCGAAATTTCATCAGATGTCGAAGTTTTGAGGTCCTAGAAAGCTATTCTGACTATTTTCAGAATGATGTTCGAGTGTTCGTATGTATGTGTGTGCGCGCGTGTGTGAGGGTGTGTGTGTATGTGCGTGTGTGTGTATGTGTGAATAGTTTATGACTTTTTAACTAATTAACCGATTTAAATGGTTTAGTTGGCAATTGAAAGAGCTTGTTGGCCATCAACTTTCCTGAAAATTTCAGATCATTTGATCGAGTAGACTTGAAAATATTTGCGAACTACGAAAAAAAAATTGTTTTTTTAGTTTTTTATTGATTTCTCAGAAACGAGTTGAACAATCGACTTCAAAATCTAATCAGTTCTAGAACTTTATAAGCCGAAAGCAACTTCAACTATATCAATTAGTTAATTCGTTCGAGAGATATCGTTGGAGAAAGAAATAGTGAAAAACGGGTATTTTTAAATGTCTTCGAAACGGCTGAATCAATCAATTCCAAATTTTAATCAGCTCTAGAATTCAAGAAAATGTACTGATTGCTACCTCAAACTTGAAAATCGGTTAATTAGTTCAAAAGATATCGGTGCCTAAAAGTTTAAAAAATAACAAAATGTTATTTTTTCTGGATAAATCAAAATATAATGTGATCAAATGTGTCTGAAATCATACCAACTATTTCTCTTTATAGTCTCTTTCGATCATCATATAATGTCATCTTGTTCTTTAGATTTAATCATATTGTCAGCAAGAAATTGAAAAAACTCAGTTTTTGATATTTTTCTCAGATATTTCATATATTATTGCTCTGACCTAAGTCACAACTCATTCAAATCTTGATTTTGATCACTGACATTGATTTCTGCTTCAATACATTTACCCGACTAGAAATTTGAGTTAGGCAGTGAATTGGCCCGAATAAGGCATGCCAAATTCCAGACTTGCGCCAAATAAGGCAACCAAACTAGGTCAAGATCCCAAGAGTAACGAAGTTACAAGGCCCTGCCTAATTTGGCTTCCTTCTTGGCCAGCGGTTTGAAACCATACTTCCTGGTGATAGCTCGGATCGAGCTCGCACTATATGAGGCAACCAAACTAGGTCAAGATTTCAAAAATAACACAGTTCCGAGGCCCTGCCTAATTTGGCTTCCTTCTTAGGCAGCAGTTTAGAAACCATACTTCGCGTACCATGCATCGCATACGAGCCTTATGTTTATACATAGAAATTAGCAATATATGGTCATATATGACTGTAATGGTCATATAATTTTGTTTAACTGAATTAAAAAAAATTTTTTTTTTTTTTTATCGTGTAAAATTCATTTTGCAGTGCAATTATCATCAGATGTGCTGAATTAATGTTATTTTAATTTCAAATCAACTTAGAAATTTTTAATTCAAGGAAAAACGCGAAACTCATCGAGGACCGATATTGTGGGGTTCGAACCCGAGATCCTACGTACGAAAGACCGACGCTTTAACTACTACGCTACACTACCGATTGTGGTTCCTAAGTTTATTTATGCTATTTAAATATTATTTGGTTCCAGTCAGGAATCCCAAAGATATACCTAACTTAGTCAATGACGATGACTTTCCTAATAATAACCAAATTTGACATATCTAACTTTAGCAAGCCTTCGGTCATCCTAATCCGATTTGAGTCAGGAATTCCAATGTTAGGCCTGAGGGCGGCCTTGCCACAGAAGTTTCTAGTTTCATCTGACTCTTGCATACCAAACTTCAGCAAACCTTTGATTACCATTGCTACCTACCAGTCAGGAATTCTAATAGTATGCCGTACTTCGGCAATGCCAAAGTATTTCGTGATCACAATCGAATCTGGAATTTTTTCGGCATGCCGATGTTCGTTTTGCCTCAAAAAGATCTGATAATATACTTAGTTAGGCAAGCCTAGTTCGGGCCAAAATGATTCTCCGGCGAGTCTCACCAAAATTTCTAGTCGGGTATTTCATAGAACATAATCGGGAATAAAAATTTAATAACCGCTTCTTCATTAATGATTTTCGATTCTTAACTTTTCAAACTCTAGTATAAAACGTGACTTGTTAGAGCTTGAAAAGTTCATACAAAAATAATTGCATTAGCATTATAATTGCTATAGCATTTTCGGGCTCGAAAATATATTCACAATGATGTTTTCAAGCTCCTTGAGCTCGAAAACAGCGGGAAGTTTTGGGGCTGGCCCGCAGGGCCAACCACCGCTCAGATTTTTTTGTTAAGTAAAGTTGAGCAATCACGTAAATTAGAAAATTTCAGCAGTCAAAATGTCACTTATTGATACAATAATGTCAAAATGACCATTATTGATGGTTACATTCTTACTTATTGGATAGATATCGAATAAATAAGAATATAACCGTCAGTAATGGTCTTTTTTTACATTATTATGTCAATGAGCAAAATTTTTACTGCTGAAATTTACAAAATTGATTGATTTCTTAACTTGAATTAACTAAAAGTAAAAGAAAAAAAGTTATTTAATAAAGTTCAAAAATTCAGATTCTTTAAAAGCAAAAAATACAGTCGATTGATATCAAATGAACAAGAATATAACCGTTAACAATAGTCGTTTTCACATTATTATGTCAATAAGTGAAATTTTTACTGCTGAAATTAACTAAATTACGTGATTGCTTAACTTTACTTATCAAAAAAATAGATAAAAAAAAATTTTTTTTTTAATAAGATTCAAAAATTCATATTTTTACAAAAACAAAAAACTCAGTTCTGATAATTTCAGGATCTTTTAAAATAAGTACAAGGTGTTATACAAAAAAAAAAAAGCCAAGAATTTAATGTCGATCGTCATTTTTGACCAATTTCAAGAATTTAAAATTTGACAAATTTGTCATCTTTCAAAATTTTTTTTGGAATATTTTTTTTTTCATAGCTTCAAGTATCCCTTTGAAAACAAGCATTGAATAATTATTGTAACTATCATAGTTTTTAAGATCTTTAAAGAATAAAGTTGAAAAACTGGAAAAGTCGCGAAATTTTGAATTTTGCATAACTTGTGAAGAAAAATTTTTAAATTTTTTTCCTTTGGCAGAATTGCGTTATATGGTAATAGAAAAACTTATGACCAATCATTTCCAAATCGAACGGGGTCGATTCCGACTATTGGTCGATTTGACATGGAATGACCCATATATAAGATTATAAATAACTACATATGATTATATATAAAAAGATTTTCTCGGAATAGTATTATATATAATCATATATAATTATATATACTTATATATAATTCTATATGGATATATACTGTAACGGGGTAAAATTTAAATTATTCTAATTTAAATATTTGATTTTTCCACGGTTGGTTAGTTATTCTGAGTTCCAAGTACACGTGATCTAGTTTGTCGACTTGTCCCCTATCGCGCCAATTTAAGAGGTTCGTCTACCAGAACCAATTAGAATTTAAATAGGAATGGTTAATTTACGATAATTGCCGAAGGGTCGCGAACTTACAATTTTATAAGTGAGTTACAAAGGTGAAACGACACACAGTCGGACGGAATGGCATAGCCATCAGACAGGTGACCGCACGAGAAAGCTACAGGTAATTATACAAGCTTGGAAAAGGTTATGAGTGGAACCTTCCAGAAGCTATAAGTCTTTTGTAATACATAATTTCTTGTATCTGGCAAGAAACCGATACAACCAAAATATATAAATAATTATATTGAATTTCTACAGGTTAATAAATACAAAAAATGAATCTGGGGAAAATTGGGAGGTGAAGATTAAGAAGTCAGCGGACACGGAAATCGGCAGGAGGATTCGAGAGACGCCACGATATTCTTTGGACCAAGAAAAATTAAAATTCTTTGATCAGCGGTAAATAGATTTTCGGCGGGAAGTCAAAATTTATTATTAATCTAAGAGGTTCGTAATTATTAATTAATTAAATCGTAGGTAATCACCATTTCCGGGTTAAAATTTAATTGAAAAAATTCTCGGCAGGGAATCCAGAATTTACTAATTATTAATCATAAATTAAGAAAACAAAATTTCTCGGCAGAAAGGCCAGAAATTATAAATTATAAACTATTAATTAAGAAATCGTTAAAAAATAATTCAATTATAATTAAGTCATAAAATTTACCAAAATACAATAAATAATAAGACTGATGATTTAAAAATTAATAAGAAACTCAGTGCTGTGAAGGTAGAGATTAAAAGAATATTTAATTAAATAAAATTATTGATAAATTAATGCCAGTTCAAGTTATAAATTGTTACTAGTTGTAAGTTAATATGCAAAGACAACAAGCATGTGAATTAGAGAAAGACAGAATGAGACGCTCGAAGTAGAGAAATGTTACGTCCTGGAGTCGTGTCGGCTTGAGACCTGCCGGCGCGAATTATTTGAATTGGACGTGACTGTAGATCTTCGGATACTTGGGTAGTTCTCGAAAGCTCGAAATAACTTGGTCGTTTATTAGAGAATAAATATGTTTAATTTATTCATATAAAATAGAATAGTCGAAGAATATTGTTGAAAATACACTTGATTTTTACAATTACTATTTAACAAATAACTTCGTGTCAAAAGAATAATATATTTTAATTAAACCGGGAGTTTACTTGCGTGTACTAAACCGCACTACTATAACTTCTAATTGATGTGTGAGAATCTAAGAGTGTAAGAGTAAGAGTATCTAAGAGCGTAAGAGCGTAAGCGAGTCGGAGGGGATGCATTGGGCATCGGCTTTTTATATCATCTCGCGAGCCAACACCCTAGAGAAAAGTGGGATAAGGTATTAGGGCCTTATTTCCAAAAGTGGGAGTTTGTTATCATCGTTCGACCCTGACGCAGTTGCATCAGCAGTCGGACGATGTTTTTCGGTGTTTTCACTTTTTCGTGGAATAACTAATTTCACTTTTTATTCTTTTGATGTTCGTTATTTGTCGTACAATCGTTCTTATCTACTCTTATTCATCGATATTCTTTGAGAGAAATCGTTGGCGATGAATAAGTATTCTAATGCATTAAAAATATCTTATCTATTTGACTATTTTTAGATGCATACTTATTAATATAGTTTAAAGAAAATATATTATTATTAACAATTCTATTATTTAAATATATCGATTTGGCGGGTCTCAGGTAGGTCTCTGATTATTTAAGATTTGAAAATTGGCAGAGAGCCATCTGATGAGCAGGTTGGGACGTAACAGAAAGATAGCGCGAGCGTGTGTCGTGATTTCAACACCTACAAAATCTCTTTTACCCAAAAGTTGGTGGTTGAAAAATTGTAGAAATTAAATTTGTCATGTCGGAAAGTAAATTATTATAGATGAAAGAGTAAATTTGTATAGTCAGTAAATTTATAAAATTTAGTTGCGTATATGAATCGCGTCCTGGGGACAAATAATTAATTAATTAATACGTGTGTGTGTGTGTGTGTGAGTTCAGAAATAAAATTGTGTCTGTGTGGATTGGAAATATAATTCCAGGGGAATAAATTTCAATTAAGTATTTTAAATAAATAATGTTCCGGGGACTAATTAAATTAAGATCCAGGGAATCAGGCAGGTTGCTAAATTTTGTATAAGTCCAGGGGACTCGTTTCAATTAAGATCCAAGGAATCAGGCCGGTGGCCAAAACTTTTTAATAAAAGTCCAGGAGACTCGTAGTGGTAAGAATAAAAAGTTCGGTGAATAATTGTGTTATAAATTAATTATAAGTAAAAAAAAAATAAAAGCCCGGTGGGCAAAATTTTTAAGTAATAAATTAAGTTTCATAATCATATTAATTAAAATAGTGTGTATGATAAATTTAATCCCTCAATTATCCTCACTCCTAAATATTTCAACGACCCTTAGTTTTGAAATTAACATCTCCGGTTTTGGAAGTCCAAGCATTATCTGCCAGTGGCGCCCTTAATAAGATCAATTAATAAAGGGGTCAAACTTGGCATGGTTGAGAAATACCCTGTTACAATATACAAGATTATATATCTAATATATAAAATTCTCGTGTCGCGGTGTTTGTAGTTAAACTCCTTCGAAACGGCTTGACCGATTCTCATGGAATTTTGTGTGCATATTGGGTATGTCTTAGAATCGAACAACATCTATTTTTTATCCCTCTAAATGTTAAGGGTAGTCCACCTCTAAATTATTTTTTTTTAATTTTTAGATAAATTTATTTTTTTCATTTTTTCATGAGACTGCATTAAGGCCATTCTCCAAGGGTGCCCCCCACTTTTTGTAAAAAAAAGTGGCGCCGCCTGGCGGCGAGCAGCCGAACTAAAAAATTCCTAGCGCAAAAAAATTTCAAAATTAAATTAAAATTATTAAAAAAAATGAACCATATAAATTTATAATTTTTAAATAAATAAAAAAATACAGATTTTACTTTAAAATCATAATTCATGATAAAAATGTCCTGAAACGTGAAATTAAGAAATTAAATTTTTAATGACCTTGAACTGTCAATCTCGTATTTATTTTACAAAGGATATTACAAATTAGTGAAAAAATTTATCAAAAAAACGGCAGCGTACTCGTAATTTTAAAGATATGCAGAATATTTAAAAAATAACTCACAGTAATTATAAATTGTCTGCTAAGCGTAATATCTTGAATAAATTTCAGCATGAAATTCACCATCTAGTAATATTTTATTTTAACAGATGTAAACAACAGGTCTGTACTCTATTTGGGGCGCATGAAGGGCGCTTGAATATAGTCGCGGGAAAAATTAAATTTGAAACAATATTTATTTTTTTCAGAAATAATATATAGAATAATGTATGCCTGCTTATGAAATATATATATATATATGGATTTATAAACGGTTATATATACTCATAACAATCTTCGTATATATATATATATATATATATATATATATATATATATATATATATATATTAGGGTGCGTCATTTCGGAGCAGTATTTTTTTTTTAAGTGCATGTAGAAAAAAAGTCCATTCGGCACCGGAATGGAAGGTAGATTTTTCAATTAATTGATATAAAAAAATAGTTTTATACATACATATCTTGTTAGTGTATAGTCATGATATGAAATTAGACTCGTTTTCTAGGAGTGAGGGTAAAAAAAGACAATGATTATTATTGATAGAGAACTTCAGATAGTTGATTTGACATAACATTATATAGGTAATGTACCAAACTAACCTTCACATAATTAAAGTATTGAAAATTTAATAAGTATGAGATCATAATTGTAATCGCTGTTACCATGACAAGCCCAGTTAAAATAACAATAATATTTTCAAAATATAAAATAGCTGTGAAATTAACAGGTTATTTTGTTTACAATAAAGTACACGTGACAAAATTGTATTATAATGGGAAATTCATAAGTTATGTGGAATGAAAACCATATTTTCAACATTTTTGATTTTATTAAAAAGTTCAAGGATATTAAATTATTGGAAGAAATAGTCAAAACATAAAGCTTAAGGTCATTAATGCGAGATTATTAGTCAAGCTTTTAGATGCTTTTTACGGAATTTGTCTATAAATATTAGTTTTGAAGTTATATGAGCTTTAGCAGTGATTGAAAAATGATTTTCACCAAAAATTATGAAAATTTCAAACAGCTATAATTTCAAAACTATTCGAACGATTCAGCAGCCCATCTTTAAACTTGATCAAGATAATCGCCTCTAGAATAAGTGTAGAAAATTTCATTAAGATCTGATAAGAACTATGGGTGCTATCGTAATGACAAGACAAATGATAATTGGGAGTAGAGGTACATTTGATACATTATAAGTCATAATAAAATTGTCTGTCAATGTTTGTTTTAATTTTATATGAACTTCAACGGTAAATGCAAACTGACTTTGACAAAGAATCATAAAAATTTCAAACAGCCATAACTTCAAATATAATCAAACAATTTAGCTCATCTTCGAATTTAATCACGATAATTACCTATATAACAAATGTAAAAAATTTCATTCAAATCTGATAAGAACTGTGAATGCTACCGTAATGACCAGTATTAATCTCCGAGCGTACAGGTACGTTTGAAACATCATTAGTGATAAAAGAAATACTTTTAAAATATAAAGTAGCTGTGAAATTTACAGGTTATTTTGTTCACAATAAAATACACGTCACAAAATTGTATTACAATGGGAAATGCATAAGTTATGTGGTATAAAAACCATATTTTCAACATTTTTTGATTCCATTAAAATTTTCAAGGCTATCAAATTATTGGAAGAAATGGTCATAATATAAAGTTTGAGGTCATAAATTAAAGCTCATTAGTCACGCTTTAAAATACTACCTGCAGAAATTATCTATGAGTTGTAGTTTTAAAGTTATATGGACTTGAAAGTGATTAAAAATTGATTTTTTCGAAAAATCGTTGAAATTTCAGACAGCCATAACTTCTAAACTATTCGACCGAATCAGCCCATCTTCGAACTTAACCGTGGTAATCACACATAGAATAAGTGTAGGAAATTTCATTAAGATCGGATAAGAATTGTAGACGCAATCGTGTCCTCAAAAGTCGGTTCTATTACATAAATATATATATAAAATTCTCATGTCGCGGTGTTTGTAGTTAAACTCGTCCGAAACGGCTTGACCGATTCTCATGAAATTTTGTGAGCATATTGGGTATGTCTGAGAATCGGACAACATCTATTTTATATTCCCCTAAATGTTAAGGGTAGTCAACCCCTAAATTATTTTTTTTCAATTTTTAGATAAATTTATTTTTTTTTTATTTTTTTATGATACAGTATTAAAAAATACACAGAACCCTAAATTTTCAACGCCCTACGATCAACCCCTATTTTTCCATCGTGATTTTTATTTTTCTTTATTTTTAATAATTTCCTTTAATTATGATTTTTGATCTTTTGATCTTCCGCCTTCGCCGGTCGATAAATGATCAACTATTAATTGATTATTTATACCCGCTAGATGTCCACCGTTATAATCTTTTATCCAGCAAACATTACGGAGTAAGGATAAGAAAGAAGCCGGTCTCCTGTCTTACTCACTATACAGAGTTCGGCCATTTTTTTTTTTTGTTTTATTTGTTTTCTGATCGTAGCAGTGACTGTTATACGTATTATTTTAATTTTTTTCAGCAGCTCTTATGTTAATTTTACTCTCATCGTAAATTTATTATCAATTTCCAGTGCAATAATTATTTATTTACAATTTATTAATAACTGATAAAGACAGTCTTAACTATAAGTTAATTGAGTGATCTCATGTGAATAAACACGTGTTGTAAACGCCCACTATCAACGGCCATCACCGTACCTGTATATATTGTAACTATTGATAATTTAAATTATTTGAAGACAATTTTAAAACCTAACTTAATTCGTCTACAGGACGTAAATAAATATTTTTTTACATTCAATAAATATTTATTTAGAAATAAAGTACATTTATCAATAGTTAACAAATATTTATGTTACAAATATTTATAGTATATACAATCAAATATTTATTGTGAATAAAAATTTTTTTGAGTTAATTTGTTTCGCTTGCAATGTCATATGATATGAAGATTGCTTACAGACAAAAATCATCTTCATAAATTATTTGAATTAATTATAACATTTATTGTAAAATACTTAATTCTATCACAACTCATAATTATCTTTTATATTTTAAATATTAAAAACGTTAATTAATTTAGTGAATTAAATTATTATCATGTACTCCAGCTATAGAAGTATGAAAAGTGTAAAAAAAATCGGTCTTTCAGTTGACCCTGCAGGCCAGCCTCAAAACTTTCCGCAGTTTTCGAGCTCCTTGAACTCAAAAACATCGTCGAGAATGCATTTTCGAGCTCGGAAATACTTTTGAGTGCCTTTGTTTTTGAAGAATAACGTTTTTTACTATTTTTTCTCCAACGATATCTCTCGAACGAATTCACCGATTGCAACGGTTAAGGTAGCAATCGACGCGTTTTATTGAGTTCTAGAGCTGATTAAATTGTAAAATTGATTTATCAAGACGTTTTTTAAAATAGCAAAAAAACTAAAAAAAAAAATTTTCTTTAATTCTTTCGTTTACGATTTCCCTTGAACAAATAAACCAATTTTGATGGCTGCAGTAGCATTCGACGCGGCTTATAAAGATTTAGAGCTGATGAGATTTTGGAATCAATCCATCGAGCCCGTAAAAAGTTATCCGAAAAAAATATTTTTGAAAAAAGTTTATTTTTGAAATATCTCCGAACGTACCTTACTGATTGAGCTCAAATTTTCAGTGATTATAGTAAGTAACAAGCCACGTCGAATGACACCTTGACGATCAAAATCGGTTCATCCGTTCAAAAGTTACAGAATATTTACATACGTACGTACATACATACGTACATACACTCGGACATCATCTTGATTTTAGTCAAAATAGCTTCCTAGAACCTCGAAACGTCGACATCTGTTGGAATTTCGATTTCCGCAAATCGGGGTGAAAACAATAACTTCCCGAAATTTATGAAAATCTTCGATTTCCTTCGCGGGAAGTTAAAAAATTTCAATTTTTGCATCTTACTTTAAATAAATATTTGTTAACAGTTAATAAATGTTTATTAACCATTAATAAATATTTATTAGATCCTATGATGATGAAAAATCATTTATTAACAGTTAATAAACCTTATCAAATATAAACAAATATTTCTATCAGTGTAAGTATTTCAGCTCATTTATTTATATGTTCTATGTACAGTAAGCAACGCCAAGAAAACGCAAAGGGAGCAATTTGAGTCGTCGAACGATCAATTCCAGATTCGTGCGAGATATACGAGCACGAATATCCGGCGAACAAATACAAGAAAAAAATACAGATGTGGGTGCGAGCATGGCGCAGTTACGTAAATCAGACTCGCAAGAGGCGCGAGAAAAACGCAATCAACAAAGACAATTAGAACGAAGAACCAATGTAATATAGTGGGAACCTAAACATGCAAACTTTCTCAATAAGACAATTTATAGATAAATTGAGAAAAATATAAATAGCCCGAACTGGGAATCGAACCCAGACCATATCGGTATCGCGCACGAGTGCTCTACCAGTTGAGCTATCCCGCACTATACTATATTTGTGTTAGCTAAAGACGGACTAACCAAGAATATTGTACATTTTACTTGCGCTGAAAGATTGATTTTTATTTTCTTTCAACTGCCATAATATATAGTGAAAATCTGAATAATTATTTTTGATTTTAAGATATATTTGTTATTTTAATAAAGATTAATTCATAAACCTAAATAAAGCATACTTTCATTGTCAACGACGCTTTCGATTATAAGTGAATCCCCGCGCACTTATAGTAGATAGTTATTTTTATTGAACCACAAATATGTTTCCTAGAAATAATATATATGGCAAAACAACGTTTGCTGGGTCAGCTAGTATATATATATATATATACATACATACATATATAAATTTTTCAACGAGTGGTATTTTTGAACTCTGCTCAACTAATTATGATAGTTTATGACGAAATCCCTTGTAAAATCGACCATGAGGACAAATACAATCGTTAGATTTTTAAAAAAATCTACCTAAAAAGCGGTTCCGATTGGTTTCAAGAGCTTGACATTGAAATGTAAATATCTAGAAAACAATGCGGAATTTGAAAAAATTTTACTGGAAATAATTAGTAGAGAGTAAAATTCTTAACAAAAAAGATTCTACAATATTTTGTGATAAGTCTGATAGTTTCGCCGTAAAAGCGAAAAGATCTCTAACGTTACTTCGAGCTCTAATAACTTGTGAGCAGGTAGATTTATCAAAAAACGATAAGAGACCTTTTTTGTAGAGCGTTCAATTTCCTACAAAAATATTATAAGTCTATTCAATCTATTTATTAGTTAATGAGTTGAAATTATTTAAAGCTAAAAATAAAAATTTTCCCGTGTTATTTAAATGGGAGAATCGAATTTTTCAATGAGCTACGTCTGTAATCGACATAGAATTTTTTTTTCTTGCGCAAAAACTTTTTTTTTGTCATGAACTATGATTTTTTTCACATGCACTTAAAAAAAAAAATGTTGCTCCGAAATGAAGCACCCTAATATATATATAATTATGCATATAAGTCTTCGTGTATATATATATATATATATATATATATATATATATATATATATATCATGTCTGGCTAGTACATTATATCTGGAGCTATACACATGAAGCTACGCATAGGTCTATACATGATTACATGTAATCAGATCTGATTATGAATCCATGTACAATTAGATACAGGTATATATACATATAATTAGGTTCGATCAGGCTTGACCGACATAAACTCGGATATACGTATGTATAAGTCTATATATTACGACTGCCCAATTTCAAAACACAGTAACTGATAAAAATAAATTTTTTTTAATATGTATTGAATCATGTGCAGAAGACTCTACTGGAACTAAAAATACTAAAAAATCGATTTTGAAAAATTTGTCCCTTACTGTGTTTTGAAATTGGACAGCCGATTATTCGTTCTGATTCAGCTTGTTTTATATAAAACCTGAATAAATTTAAAACTTATTTTTTTTTTTTTGGCTCAAATTTTTTTTAACTTCCCGCTAAGAAAATCGATGATTTTCGAAAAATACGGGAAGTTATTGTTTTCACTCCGATTTTCGAAAATCGAGTTTTCATTAGATGTTGACGTTTTGAGGTCCTAGGAAGCTGTTCTGACTATTTTCAGATTGATATTTTCAGTTTTCGAGCACAACGACAAATCGATAGTACATGACAAAATAAAAATTCTGTCAGAAGATTAGCTCAAATTCAATTTTTAGACGAATCTCATTGCGATTTTTGATTTCCCATTTAAATAACATGGGAAAAAAAAAAGTTTTAGTTTGAAATTTTTTAACTCGGCAATGGCTCATTATACAGATAAGCCCAGTATACATTTTTGTAGGTAATTTAACGCTCTACAAAAAACGTTTCTCATCATTTTTTGATAAATCCATCTGTTCAAAAGTTATTGGAGCTGGAAGTCAAATCTATAATAAATTTCCAGATCTTTTTACGTTTCCAGCAAAACTATCAGACTTATCAAAAAATGTTATAGGATCTTTTTTATAGACAATTTTATTTCCTACAAATTATTTGTCATAAAGTTAATTCAAATTCCGCATTGTTTTCTAGTTATTTTCATTTTAATGTTAAGTTCTCAGAATAGATGAGAAGACTATTATTTTTACGAGCTTGGCATTAAACTGAAAATAACTAAAAAATAATGCGGAATTTAAAAAAACTTTATTAAAAATTATTTGTAGGAAATAAAATTGTCTATAAAAAAGATTGAATGACATTTTTTGATAAGTCTGATAGTTTTGCTGGAAAAGTAAAAAGATCTGGAAATTTATTATAGATTTGCCTTCCAGCTCAAATAACTTTCGAATGGATGGATTTATCGAAAAATGATTAGAAACCTTTTTTGTAGAGCGTTAAATTCTCTACACGAGTATGCTATAGACTTATTTATATGAGGTGCTGATACCGAGCTAGAAAAATAAAAATATTTTTTTCCCATGTTATTTAAATGGGAAATGGAAAATTAAAAATAGGCACCTCTAAATACTAATATTAAGAGCTCCGCTTTTAACAGGCTTCTTTTCTCACCTTCTTGCGAGTTTTCAGCCTGTTTTTTTGTTGAAAAAAATAGTGGCCTCAAATTGGCACACCCTAGTATATATACTAGGGTGCTCCAAAAAAAATCGATATTTTTTTTTCTTTCAGCTATTGTAAAAAAAATTTCTATACATCGAAAAAAAATTCTGTCAAAAAGACGATTTTTTATTTCAATTTTAAAAGGTGGCGCTGGCTCTTCGAATTTTCCCATGTTAATAGCATGGGAATTTTACTTTTTTTATAAAAAATCTCATAACTTCATTTGACGTTGAGGAAAAAATTTGAGTCATGAATATTTTCGTAGGAAATTTTATGCTCTACAAAATTGTTCATTAGTTTATGATCTCTAAAACGTAAAATTCAAAAGTTACAGGTATTTGGAGTTGATTATTCTTTAAAAATCAATTGAATGGTTGTGATCATGTTTTTAACACAATCTTTACATAAATTGATTCTAGAATAAGTGAAAAATATGATAATCGTATAATAAATATGATAAAATAATAATTTTGATCGTAGCTGAGTTTTATTTTAAGTGAATTTAGTTAAAACTTTTATTACCTTTATCTCACATAAGAAGAAAATTATAATTTCCATGGAAAAGTATTTATTATACATATTAATTAATCATTAAGTACAAAATTTATATTGATGTTTTTGAAGCCATTCTGCAATAAATAAAATTCATTACAAAGCCTTTGTTTGATACTTTTCATGAGAGTAGCAGTTTTGGTGTAAATACCGTTTGAACGGGGATTTTCAAAAACTCATCAAATTTAAAAATCTGTAACTTTTGAACCGTACGTTTTAGAGCTTATGAGCTTATAAACCATTTTGTAGAGCATAAAATTTCCTATAAAAATGTTTGTGACGCAAATTTTTTCCTCAACGTAAAATAAATTTATAGGATTTTTTATTAAAAAAGTAAAATTCCCATGCTATTAGCATGGGAAAATTCGAAGAGCCAGCGCCACCTTTTAAAATTGAAATAAAAAATCGTTCTTTTGACCGAATTTTTTTTTTGATATATAGAAACTTTTTTTACAACAGCCGAAAAAAAAAAAATATCGATTCTTTTTGGAGCACCCTAATATATACCTATATCTAATTACACATGGGTTCATAGTCAGATCTGATCACATGTACTCATGTATAGCTCCTATGCGTAGCTTCATGTATAGCTCCAGATCTAATGTACTAGCCAGACATGATTAAATGATACAAATTAATATTTGCATGATGAACAATATCATGCATAATTATATATATATATACACTCATGCCATGAATTAAAGGAACAGAAAAATTTTAGAAATTTCTTAGTGATTTTTGAAAGGCTGTAACTTTGTGAAAAATAATCGTATCGAATAACAAAAAAAAGCATTTTGTAGCTTGAAATCTCTAGTTTCAAC
Organism: Microplitis deprimator; assembly: GCA_964016945.1. Lineage (NCBI taxonomy): Eukaryota > Metazoa > Arthropoda > Insecta > Hymenoptera > Braconidae > Microplitis > Microplitis deprimator. Next base: position 16,528,960 of record OZ024706.1, on the reverse strand, counting down.
TTATTTTCATCAATTTTTTTTTAGACCTCCAGCCATTGCGCAAACATGAGAAATACCGCGAGAAAAAAATTTTCTAAATTTTTCCTTTTCTTTGAGAGTCCACGGGCTGCGAAAAAAATCGTTCAGCTAAACCAATGCATAGGTCGGATAGCAAATTTAATCAGCTTTAATTTCCATTTTTTTGGAGATTCGTACAATAACTTGTCGCTGAGATATCAGCCTTCAAACGGAAAATGATCCTTTTGGGTTTGATCGTCGATATTTCAGGTACTAATGAGCGCACAGTCAATTTGAGGGTTGCGTTGAAAACTTGAATAATTTCCCTTTTTTTATCCTTAACATCCCTATGAAGGGAGTACAAAAAAGTGACTTTTTTTGGCTAAACAGTAAATCAACCGCTACTTTGTAAATATTGTTAAAAAAAATAATGTTGCCAGTGGAATGTTTTAGCTTAATGTACCCCCAATAACCCTGTAAATTTTTAAATTGATCCATCGAGCCGTTTTTCGGGGTGGATTGATCAAAATTTTCCAAAACAATTAAAGGAAACAAAACTTGTTCCTTTAATTTTGTTATGACTATCGAAATGAAAACAATCATCGTTTTTTCATTGTTTTGGTCAATTTGGTACTCATTAGCGGTTAAAATTAAGATAAAAAAAAAAATTTTTTTTTGAATTTTTTTTTTTGAATTTTTTTTTTTTTGAATTTTTTTTTTTGAACTTTTTTTTTTGAAATTTTTTATCTGAATTTTGTTCAAATTTTCTTAAAATTTTATTTTGATTTTTTTTTTTTTGTGTTTTGAAATGTTTAAAACATTTTAATGCTGTGAAATGCCCGTGTGTGTGTATTTGTGCGTGAGTGTGTCTATGTGTTCTAATATCGTGTGTTGCCTCCTCTACTTCTAATAACTGCACGCAACCGATTTCGCATACTAATGCAACGACGAATTTCCAATTGCGGAATCGTTTGCCAGATTCGCTGCAATGCACGTTCTAATGCAGCTAAAATCGACGCCCCATTATATCCCACACATGCTCAATAGGATTGAGATCGGAACTCATTGGTGGATGTCGTAGCAACGTTATGTCATGTCTCTCAAAAAATCGTCTAGTCACGTTAGCTGTGTGAGGGCGAGCATTATCTTGCATAAAGATGAATCTCCTCACAGCTTGTCGTCGAGGCAAGACAACTGGCCTCAAAATTTGGTCAATGTAGCGTCTGGCGTTGAGGGATTGACGAACGATTACTAGAGGAGTTCGCCACAACCATGAAATCCCAGACCAAACCATCACCGATCCTCCATTGAAGGCAGCAACAGGGTGAGTGAAGTTTTGTAAAAAACGTTCACCTTGGCGACGCCAAACTCGGGGCCTTTTGTTGTCACCGTACAGGCAAAACCGAGACTCATCAGAGAACAAAACATTGGTCCATTGCCTCCAGTTCCATCCAAAATGTTCGCGAGCGTACGCTAGACGAGCTCGGCGATGTCTGACCGTCAGCATTGGTACCCGAACCGGATTTCTGCCTCGCAACCCAAACTCACGAAGACGATTGATCACTGTTTGGCGTGAAATGTTTCGAGGTTGTCGTCGACGTCGTTGTTGTTGTCGTTGTTGTTGTCGCTGTCGTTGTCGCTGTCGTTGTTGTTGCTGTTGCTGTCGACGGTTTAAAACATCCTGAGCAATGACTCTCGCATAAACAAAAGGTTCTTGCCGAGCACGTCGAACTATTGCTCGATCATCGCGAGGAGTCGTTTCACGTCGACGACCTTGTCCTGGCCGTCGCCCGTATCCAGCTGTCTCTTGATATCGCGTATAGGCACGAGACACGACCGATGCGCTAACGCCTAACATGTCACCGACATCCCGATACCTGTAACCCTCTTCAACGAGAGTTACTAGCCGAGCGACTTCTGGCTCAGATAAATGCCGCCTAATCATGATCAAAAATTTAGAAAAAAATAAAGTTTGCAAAAATTTTTAACAACTTTTTTTTTTTAAATTTATCAAAATCAAAAAAATAAAGATTAGTTTTGAAAACAACTGTTTTTTTTTTTTTTTAGAGTACAAATAAACTTCGCTGAGAGTATCAATAATTAATCGCATAAATTTTCGTAGGTTGAGTACATGAATACCGGTTAGGGGTATCACCTTTAATTTAATGCAATTAATTTGGGATAAGGAAAATTGTGGTACGCCTATGCCGAATCATGTCAAAATTCAGTGAGCATTATTTCCTGAGATGTTTGAAACATTTTAAAACACAAAAAAAAAAAAATTAAAAAAAACATTTTTTTTTTTTTCTTAATTTCAACCGCTAATGAGTACCAAATTGACCAAAACAATGAAAAAACGATAATTGTTTTCATTTCGATAGTCATAACAAAATTAAAGGAACAAGTATTGTTCCTTTAATTGTTTTGGAAAATTTTGATCAATCCACCCCGAAAAACAGCTCGATGGATCAATTTAAAAATTTACAGGGTTATTGGGGGTACATTAAGCTTAAAAATTCCCTGGCAACATTATTTTTTTTAACAATATTTACAAAGTAGCGGTTGATTTACTGTTTAGCCAAAAAAAGTCACTTTTTTGTACTCCCTTCATAGGGATGTTAAGGATAAAAAAAAATTTTTTTCATAAAAATTGATGAAAGGGTCTTGTAAGGAATTTATTCAAGTTTTTAACGCCACCCTCAAATTTACTGTGCGCTCATTAGTACCTGAAATATCGACAATCAAAACCAAAAGGATTATTTTCCGTTTGAAGGCTGATATCTCAGCGACAAGTTATAGTACGAATCTCCAAAAAAATGGAAATCAAAGCTGATTAAATTTGCTATCCGACCTATGCATTGGTTTAGCTGAAAGATTTTTTTCGCAGCCCGTGGACTCTCTCAAGAAAAGAAAAAATTAAGAAAATTTTTTTCTCGCGGTATTTCTCATGTTTGCGCAATGGCTGGACGACTAAAAAAAAATTGATGAAAATAAGTTGAAACTAGGGATTTCAAGCTAAAAAATGCTTTTTTTTGTTTTTCGATACGATTATTTTTCACAAAGTTACAGCCTTTCAAAAATCACTAAAAAATTTCTAAAATTTTTCTGTTCCTTTAATTTATGGCATGAGTGTATATATATGTATATATATATATATATATATATATATATATATATATATATATTTTAGGGTTACAAATAAGTTTCCGCCGTTTTTTAACACAAATTAAATATTTATTATAGAAGAACGGTAATATAAATTTATTTAAAATATTGCCCATCACTTGCAACCACTTTTTCCCATCTCTCAGGCAGCATTCGAATCCCACGTCTGAAGAACTCCTTGTCTTTTGAGGCTATCCACGAATCAACCCAATTTCTGGTATCCTCATAAGATGTGAACCGCTGCGCCGTCAGAGCATGTGCCATGGACCGGAACAGGTGATTATCGGACGGTGCAATGTCTGGTGAATACGGCGGGTAGGATAACACTTCCCAATCAAGTGTTTCCAAGTACTTTTTCACGGAAGCCGCGTTCCCTTTTTTTTTTTTTTTTCTTTTTTATGAATTTTATTTTTATTTTTATTTCCTTGTTTATAAATCATTCCTAATGATTTTAAACGATGTGAGACTGCTTGCTGAGTGACTTCTAATGTTAGAGCAAGTTCTTTTTGTGTTTGAGATGAATCTTCCTCCAATAATTCCTCCAATTCTGCATCCTCGTAAATTTTTGGCCTTCCACTGCGATCTTTGTCTTCTACGTCGAAATCACCGTTTTTAAACTTTTGAAACCACTCTCGACACGTTCTCTCACTCAAAGCACCCTCACCATATGCTTCTACGAGCAATTGATGCGCCTCAGCAGCAGATTTCTTTAAATTAAAGAAGTAAACTAATATTTCCCGCAAATGACGCTTACTTGGCTCAAATTTTGACATTTTAAACTTATAAAAATTGTATTTTACCAATATAAAATCAATGATATTAATAGGTTGTATTGTTCTTGAATGTCCAAACTATTTTTTAAGCCGGTTATCATCTGCGAAAGCTAACCGAAACTCCGTGCCGCGCCATCTACAATAAAACGGCGGAAACTTATTTGTACTCCTAATATATATATTAGGGTGCTCCATTTGAAACAAACATTTTTTTTTCTAGCGGATTAAGAAAATTTTGTTATTCATGTTGAGAAAAAAATTCCCTGAAAATTTCAGCTCTTAATTTTAATTTTAAGTACTTCCTCTTGAGCATGAAAGTTTTCCCATTTAAGAAGCATGCAGATCGAATAACTTTTCTTTTAAATTACTATAACTTAGCCCGGTTTTGAGCTATTGTTTTGAAACCTGTTTTTATTTGTAGAGTAATTGTTTCTTCTTAAAAGTGTAGTAAACGGTTTTGGTCTAACTCGATCCATGTCGATTGTATCAGTTCCTAAAGTCAATTTTTCACTTTTTTCATTTATTTTTGTTAATATTGAAGAAACGGCTGATCTTACTACAAATATGCATAAAAACAATCTTATAGGAAATTTTGTCTTCTACAAAATTGCTCCCGACACTTATACTGCTAAAGTGCACTGTTCGTGAGATACAAGCATTTTAACATTTTGCAGTAAAAAAGATTAGTACTATAGTAACCTTACAATTTTTTTTTCTGCAAAATGTTAAAATGCATGTATCTCACAAACAGTGCACTTTAGCAGTATAAGTGTCATGAGCAATTTTGTAGAAGACAAAATTTCCTATAAGATTGTTTCCATGCATATTTGTGGTAAGATCAGCCGTTTCTCCACTATTAACAAAAAGAAATGAAAAAAGTGAAAAATTGACTTTGAAAGCTGATACAATCGACATGGATCGAGTTAGACCAAAACCGTTTGATACACTTTCAAAAAGCAACAATTACTCTACAAATAAAAACTGGTTTCAAAACAATAGCTCAAAACCGGACTAAGTTATAGTAATTTAAAAGAAAAGTTATTCGAGTTACATGCTTTTTAAATGGGAAAACTTTGATGCTCGAGAGGAAGTACTTAAAATTAAAATTAAGAGCTGAAATTTTCAGGGAATTTTTTCCTCAACATAAATAACAAAATTTTTTTGTGTCCGCT
>OZ024706.1:16495377-16523653 GCA_964016945.1 Microplitis deprimator | reverse complement strand
AGTTCAAAAAAATCGACTATTTTTTTTCTTTTTCAAAACCCGCAGTGGAATATCTTCCTAGTCATGTAAAAAGACGCCTGTGGAAACGGGAGCTCTTAATATCAATTGTGAAAGGTCGCTCGTCGTAAATTTCTATTTTACGTTTGAATAACATGGAAAAAAAAATTTTAAGATTGGAATTTCACAACTTATTTTGAAATTAACATGTCAGGGTGAGAGATACATATTTTCTAAGGAAATTGAACGCTCTGAATAAATTGTCTTTTATGTTTTTTCTCTAAGTCCACTCCTTTAAAAGTTATTCGAGTTTAAAGTTCAACATGTAATCAATTTAACCTTTTTAATGAAAAATTGAACGAAATATAGTATAGTACTGGATAGCTCAACTGGTGAGCACTCAGCGCGATACCAACATGGTCTGGGTCCGATTCCCAGTTCAGGCTATCTGTATTTTTCTTAATTTATCTAAAAATTGTCTTATTTAGAAGGTTTACATGTTTGGGTTTCCATTATATAAAATTGGTATCAATTTCAATTTTCAAGAAGTGAAATATCTTTCATTTATTATACATCAAAATCGTAAATATAACAAACAGCTAGGAACCAGAACAATAATTGAGCAACAGTATCAAAAAAGTAAGTTAATAATGCAGCACATCTCTATTTCACCGGTAAAAAAGTGCACTACATTTCCTACAAATCACAGTTGGTCGTTTCTCCGAAAAATTATGTACATACAATTCAAAGTTGTTGTAAACTTTAAAGAGAGAATTAATTTTAGATTTTTTAAATTGAAAAGTCATTTATTCCTCATAGTAGAACAATAAAGATCTACTTTGTCAACAACGTTAAACTTGATAATCTAATATTTTATGACAAATTTTTTTTTTCAATAATAATTATGAAATATTTAAGAAAAATTAAGAAAAAAAGGTTAAATTGATTACATGTTGAACTTTGAACTCGAATAACTTTTAAAGGAGTAGACTTAGAGAAAAAACAAAAAAGACAATTTATTTAGAGCGTTCAATTTCCTTTAAAAATATGTATTTCTTACCCCGACATGTTAATTCCACAGTTAAAAATTTTTTTTTTCCATGTTATTTAAACGTAGAATAGAAATTTACGATGAGCAACCTTTCAAAATTGATATTTAGAGCTCCCGTTTCCACAGGCTTCTTTTTTTATGACTAGAAAGATATTTCACTGCGGGTTTTGGAAAAAACAAAATAGTCGATTTTTTTCAACCGGTCTAATATATATATATATATATATATATATATATATATATATATATATATATATATATATATATATATATGTGAATGTGGCGGCGCAAGTCAACCGTTTCTCTATACCCGTGTTATATGCCACTTTAACCTATTTAAATCGCGGATTAAGAATCTCGGATTGAAAAACTACCCTTAAAAAATTGGCCTCGACCTTAGTGAAAATGAACAAGGGCCGCCTTGGTTAATTGAAATTTCGTAAAATTAATAAAAAAAAAACAATTGATTTCTGGTTCAACCGGATGTAACTTTTTCAACGGAAAGAAACAGCTTATTTTTGTTTGTTCTATCTGAAAGCTCACTCAATTGCCTTCAATTTTCACTATGCGGCTCATTGATTTGACCACTTTTTCGAAAAGAAAAATGGTATTAAAAATTTACATAATATTATAAAAACTAATTTCATGAAGGTTGTCACTTTGATTATTACCACAGTTTTGAACCGATTGCATTGAAACTTGATATACGTATTCTATGGGTGACTACCTTGACCAAGTTGGAAAATGAGCTCAATTGGTCGATTAATTTAGAAATTATAGCAATCCAAAATTTTCAAAATGTCAAAAATTCATATTTTTACTTATTCCTTCTTCGATATTTTTAAACGTTATAACTTATCGACTTTGTATAAAATTCATCTAAAAACTCTTCAAATAAGCTATAATTTTCATGCCTATATTTGTGTCTAGAACAATGAAATTTCTTATCCTACCACTCATTAAATGAAATTTTGCTATTGCATTAATTCTCTTACTTTCAATAGATTCCGTAGAATCCTAACTATTGTATTCATTAGTAAATTTATGAAACTGATTGAATTCATCTTATTGCTGTGTAACACATAAAATCTAAATATCGTAATTCAAGTGAGTAAATTCAATTTTGTTTCATTGACAGCGTATATAACTAATTTCGAGTATGACACTTAGATCTATCATAATTGAAATTGCAAATCAAATTATTTTATTTAATTTTGTATTAACTATTAATCCTATAGTAACAAAGTCCATTCGGCAACCGAAATGAAAGTAGATTTCTCATTATTTGATTATTTCAACCTTTCAAATAAACATTAATAACAAAATAATTTTCAACTTCCCGCTAAGGAAATTTTAAATTTTAAAAAATTCAGAAAGTTATTGTTTGTACCACGATTTTCGAGAATCGAGTTTTCATCAGATGTTGATAAAATCTAAATATTTCAATTCAAGTGTGTAAATTTAATTTTGTCATATTGACAGTTTTTATGACTGATTTCAAGTATGACAGATCTATCATAATTGAAATTTTAACTCAAATTATTTTATTTAATTTTGTATTAGCTATTAATCCTATAGTAAAAAACAAAATACTTTTTCGTAGATAATTTGATTCTCTTTAATTTCAATTTTCGTTATCCAACTTACCATTCCGATAATTTTTTTTATTTTCTAATTTTAATCCTTAAATTTTTTGCATTCAACTTTAAATTTTTTGACAATTTTTTTTTGTTCTATAACCTTGAGATATTCTGAGCATGTCAAAAAAAATCTAGACGTCGGTTGGCCCTGCGGGCCAGCCCCAAAACTTCCCACTGTTATCGAGCTCAAGGAGCTTGGAAACGTTGGTATGATTATATTTTCGAGCTCAAAAATGCTATTACATACAATTGATATTAATGAGCTTTTAAAGCTCTAACAAGTTACGTTTTATGCTAAAGTTTGAAAATTTAAGAATCAAAAATCATTAATGAAGAAGCGGTTTTTACAATTTAATTCCCGATTCTGTTCAAAAAATAAGTGTATTGAGGCAGAAGTCAATGTCAAGGGTCAGAATCAAGATTTGAATAAGTTTCGACTCATGTCAGAAACAATCAAATATCAAATATCCGAGAAGAATATTAAAAACTGCGTTTTTAAAATTTTTTTTTTGTTGATAATATGATTGAAACTGAAAAATAAGTTAGATGACATTATATGATGATCGAAAGAAACCATAAAGGGGAAGAGTTGGTATGATTTTAGACACATTTTAGTACATTATATTATGATTTATCCGGAAAAAATAACATAAAATGTTATTTCTTTAATTTTTCGACGCCGATATCTTTTGAACTAATTAACCGACTTTGACGTTTGAGGTAGCAATCGGCGCGTTTCATGGAATTCTAGAGCTGATTATAATTTGAAATCGATCGGTTTAGCCGTGTTATGTCCGACTATTATTTAATTTAATATTTGGTTGCGTGGATTAGGCGTTTGGACTAACCAATGCAATTTCCGGCTCAAATATTTTATTCAAGCCTTATTTTCTTTGTTTAGGGATACGTTTCGATGCGGGTCTTCCTTTATTTCTAGTTTTCAATTAAAATAGAGTTATCTTTACTAGTAGATAACTGTAAAATGCGCTAATTAATACATACGATTTTTAGCTTTATAGCGTCCTTATTTTCTCTTAAATTTTTGAGACTGATTGGAAAATATGTTAATATTGAAGAAGAAAAGAAAAGAGATCAATAAAGGTCTTACCTTTGCACTGGTATATATATATATGTGTGTATATTTTATATTTCCTTTGAGACCGCTCCGGCGTTGTAGACCCTTTGAATTGACTGCTAGCTCTCGGTGCAGGTACTCTTCGGATAAGAGTGAGGTGGTGACTTATTATTTAACTTATTTTTATGAATAATACACAAAAATTATTGTCACTTATGTCCTTTTTTATTTTTAACTCAAATTTTAAATTGCTAATAAAAATTCCTTTAATTTTCTTTAAGGGGTTACATGGGTTTCGTGGGTTCAAAAAATCGATTTTTTTTGGCTCATTAATTTCTACAACATCTCAAGAATATTGTCCTAAATTTTCAAGTCGATCCGAATAATAGTTTTGGAGATACAACCTTTGGAAGGTGTGCGCTCCAAGTCAGGTATAGAAGGGTCAGCGCGCCTCAGGTATAGTGAGCAGCTGCTCATCTATTGTTTGTCTGTCATTGTTGTATATTACTTTCACTTCCTAAGGAAAACTAGTTTGAAATATTTTATTTGGTGAATACTTCTTGAAGGACGAGGTTCATTCGAGGTTATCTCAAGCTTCTATCATATAATTTATTAAAAACGTGGTATTATTTGTGGTTATCTAGTGTCATTTGTGAAGTTGATAAACAATGCATAAAATTTCAGGAAAACAGTTAACCCTTGGAGCTCGTAGAAAAGATAGACCGAGAAAAAGGAGACAGTCCTTTAATCCTAAAGATCCGGAAACTGATGATAGTTCCTTCACGAGCACCTCAGCAAAAAAATTAAAAGGTGATGATAAAGAGCACGTGCCAGAAGAGGATACGCTCCAATATTCAATCATAGATTTTGCCTTGGTTTTCTCAACTCTCTCATCGTTTGTGCGGTGTTCTAACATTATTGACGATGAAGATGAAGATCAATTGTGTAATGGTAAAGTACAATTTAAGCAATGTTTGAAATTTGGTCTGGGATATAAAATCGTAGTAGAATGTGAACGATGTGATCCAAAATATATTTTATCTTGTCAAAAAATCGGAAGAATGTATGAATTAAATCGCCGGTTCATTTTTGTTATGAGAATATTGGGCTTAGGGCTCGCCGGATGCAAGAAATTCTGCGGTTTGATGGACATAAGCAGTTCATTTTTAAACCAGTCTACATACGATTTTCATATTGATAAAATACATGAGTGTATTGAGACAGTTACTCAGACTCTATTCTCATCTGCTGCTGGAGAAGAAAAACAATTTACAAATATTGAAAACGATTTACAAGATACGACAGATGTGAGTGTTCCCGGTGACGGTACGTGGAAGAAACGTGGTTTCTCATCACTATATGGTGTGAGTTCACTAATCGGATATTATTCGGGAAAAGTGTTGGATGTGTTGGTGAAATCTTCTTATTGTAAGTTATGTGAAAGCTGGAAAAAAAAATTAGATACTGCAGAATATGAAGAATGGAAAGAAGAACACATTGAAACAAATCAATGCACCGCCAATCACACTGGAGCATCAGGAAACATGAAAGTCTCATCGGTTATTGAAATGTTTAAAAGCTAGATTGTCAAATATGGACTGAGGTTCGTAAATTATATAGGGGATGGGGACTCAAAAATCTACTCTGGTCTTCTCAAAGCCCAACCTTACAGTGACGATTTTGTTATCACTAAAAAAGAATGCGTTGGACACGTGCAAAAAAGAATGGGGACCCGTTTGCGTGAGTTAGTAAAGAAAACAACTGAGGAAAAAATAGTAAAAGGTAAAAAAACACAAAAAAAAATTCTTTCAGGCAAAGGTAAACTGACCAGTAAACTAATAGACAAATTAACTGTGTACTATGGTTTGGCGATAAGGAGAAACTTTGAATCAGTAGAAAAAATGAAAGAGGCTATATGGGCTACCTATTATCACTATAGCTCTACAGATACAAAACCTCAGCACGATAACTGCCCAAAAGGTCCAGACTCTTGGTGCGCTTGGCAACGAGCATCAGCTACAAATACTCTTTCATCATTTTAAACATGAGTATACTCCATTACCAGATGAAGTTTTGATTGCCATGAAACCATTATATGATGATTTCAGTAAGGATGAGCTTCTCGAACGGTGTGTTGGTGGTTTCACACAAAATAACAACGAGAGCTTCAACCAGTTGGTCTGGAAAATTACTCCAAAAATACTTCCTGCTGGTTCAAAGATTGTTAATATTGCGGCATTGGTCGCTGCTTGTATCTTCAATGAAGGAACATCAGCTTTATTATTGATTATGCACGGTATGGATTTAAAATTAGGCCGAAACTCCCACGAATATGCCCGAATTTCGGATGAAAACCGTGTGTGCGCAGCCGAAAAAAAATCTGCGAGCGAGACTTGCGAAGTCAGAATCCGTCATCGACAGGAGCAAAAGGATGCCCTGGATATTGCAACTGCTGCAGGATCTTTACTTTATGGCCCAGAAATCGACGATTCACTGTAAGTTACAAAAAACATTTTTTTTTTCCACTTTTATTGTTACTCAAAACTTTAAACGCGTTTTTGTCGGAACCGTGTTTTCAAAGTCGGTTGTCAAATGTTCTCGGAAACTACTCAACCGATCTTGATAGAATTTTACACAGGTGTTCGAAATACAATTTACTCGTGCTTGGACGAAGGATTTTTTTTTTTTTCAATTACAACTATTTAAAAAAAAACAAAATGTCAAGCAAATTTGACCGAAATTTTCATTTTTTTGGAAAAATGTCCGCCAAAATTCCAATTTTTACTTTTTTTTTCTTTCCTTCGTTCAAACACGACTTTATGGTCTTAACTAAAACACTTATCTTTGTTTTTTCATTTTAGATGATTTTGTCAGGAGTTATGCTGACAACACGGACGCACCTTTTTTCCGAGGGGTCACCGGAAATGACGTCACAATGGAGGAGTTTAAATTTTTTTTTTTTGAAAATCTCAGAAATTATTCTTTAAATATGTATTTATGAGACAGAAAAAAGTTTGAATTAAATAAATAATTTTTTACATAGAAAAAAAAATATTGAAAATAGGCCTTTTTTTACCCAACGAAACCCATGTAACCCCTTAAAAGAAAATAGAGGTGATACTCTTTAAGGGAATATCTTTATTATTTTAATCATTTGGTAATTACACTCGAAATATAACACAAAGCTTTATACTGATTATAATATTTAGATATAAATTTGAATTTTATATATTTTATTGTATGGATATAATAATGCTCAAAAACGTGAGTCAACACTTAAATAACCACTCACAACCAATAACACAATTAACTTATGTAAATTTCTGTTCTTTCTCTTTCTAATTTGTTCTATTTTCACGATGCAATTTTTTAATGCTTTACTTTAAATAACCGGCACTTGGATGCGGGGATATACATATATATGTATGTATATTATTTCAATATATCTTAAAGCGCTGTAACTATTTTCTGGTTTTCTTTAATTTTTCAATGCAAATTTTAAAACCGCTCTGACCGCGATTACTTTTACTTTTATTTTTTTTATTCTAATTATTTTCTTTTCCTTATAAGATATTTATATAGATGTATATAAATATTAGTTTGAGTTGATAATTTTATTCTGTGATAAAATTATCCGCGAATTTTTAAAGAGGATGCTGTACCTATTAGCGACTCTTCGTTAAAAACTTTGAATTCAACTATGATCGGAAAGCAAGCCTATGCTCAGTAGTGATTTTTCTCATGAAAATTTTCGAACACTGCAACCATGAGGTCCGAGTTTGGGAGGGGAAATTTTAAGTAAGTTGCATCGTGCGAGATGTCCCATTCACGGAACTCAATTTAAGTCAATGCTCATTGTGCGCATTAGAGTGATCGTAGTTGACAGTAAGTGGGGAACGAAGAATAAGAGAATGAAACACAGAAAGAAAGAAATCTAGTAGAACGTCCTGTAACACTCAATTGAACCCATCCTTGTTTCTTTCAAAAGAAAATGGAATATCTATTCCTTAGGGGTGTTCAACATGAGTAACTGAAAGAAAGAGTTTGCGAAGTCGGACATAACAGCCGTTTCGAAGATATTTAGAAAAACTCGGTTTTCACCATTTCTTTCTCCAACAATATCTCGCGACCAAATGAACCGATTTCGATAATCGAGGCGGCAATCGACGTATTTTATTGAGTTCTACAGCTGATCAGATTTTGGAATTGTTTGATTAAGTTATTTCAAAAATATTCGCAAATAACTGTTATTTACCATTTCTTTCTCTCGCGATATCTCTTGAACAAATCAACCGAATGAGATGGCTAAGGCGGCGATCGACGTGTTTTATCGAATTCTAGAGCTGATTAGATTTTGAAGTCGATCGTTTAAGTCATTTCTGAGCAATAGATTTGGTGATATCTATGATGAGAATTTAGATTTTGATCGAGGAATCGATCGAACGCATGGATATGAGAGATTCGGTTGAGACGTTGAACTGAACGGCCACGTGTTTGATCAATTCGATTTGTGACTAAAAAGGACAATTTCGATTTACGAACAGAAAAATTAAATCGTGAGTAGTAATTATTACGTGAATAATAATAATCCGATTATTTTGTGAACAAATATCCGAGTTTTGTGAACAAGTGAACAAGCCGAAGCATCGGCGCAAAACTGATAAGCGTACGACTTTTTTTTTTTATTAAATCAGTAAACTGCGTCTTTTGTAATTATAATAGAATTAAATAATTAATCATGAGTAATAATTATAAGTTAGAGCAATTTAACGCGTTATCGAAATAAAATATTATTTTATTCTTCATTTGATTTTATTTGATTCGATATTTCTGAGAATTACGGATTATCTGTGACTCATTCGCAACGGCAGTCTTGTAGCCTCGCCGTGTAATAATACTCTGACGTCACTAGTCAAGTATTCCGTAATAAGTACGTTGTCTGTGTGTAAAAAATAAAATAAGTTTATTTTATTTCGTCAACCGACGTTATTTCGAGTACGGACTGATTATGTGTTTCGCTCAACTACGACTTTTGTGAACAATTTTCTTGTTCGTATCGAGTCAAGCTGACAACGGCAAATTATATTTTGTTGTAACCGATTATTTTTGTGATACCAATCAACTTATTGTGTTTTTTCTCAATATACGCCTAATTATTTTTGTTGATTCGGATCAATCTTTTATCGTAATCTTAAGTGCCTGACCTTTTCCCGATCCGCCACTTTAAGTCGTATTATAGAACAATAGTTCATTGGTGGTTATTAAATCACCTGGCGCCCAACTAAAAATAATTTGAACAAGGTTTCCAAATAGTACGTGTACTCGGACTTCACTCCGGTAGATCCCCGGTGGTAAAAAATTCTTTACGATATATATGTATATATATATATATATATTGTAACGTAAATTTTACTTATTACTCGATAAACTCAACAAAATTATACATAAATCATTACCCAATAAAAGTACTCAATTATCCGAACTCCAATTACACAAAATCAGGCTACGTTACACTTCGCCCACCGATCACTCCTCTCATTTCCTCCAGATCCTAAAGGGCGCCAGCCGACTTTTATTTCCCCGGTATCGGCAACCGGTCTAAACGTACACGTAAATTAAAACCTAAAATCTAAATCCTTCGGAGATGAGAGAAATGGACGGTGGTAGCGGCATGTCCTGGTGCGCTCAGTATGCTAGGTTGTGGAGAGAGGGTCGCGGTTCTTTTGACGCGTAAGAAGCTAATTAATCACATTTAAATCAAAATAAAATAAAGAAAAGAAAATAAAATAAAATACCGTACAGATGACGCGAGAGTGACGCAGAGGGCCCAAATAGCCCGCGGTCGAGTACTCTCGGTCCATCAACCGAATAAATACCTGAGTACGCCATCGGGAACCTCTCGTGGACGACGAATCACAAAACTTAACACAATAATTAATAAAATAAACGAAAATAATGCGGTAATTCGCGACAACAATTCGCACGATAAACGGCTCGAAGAGCACAACTAACTGAGCCACAAGCTCCAAACGACGACAATCTAGGGTTGCGGTCGAGGTCTATCTCAGAGACTCTCCGACTCGCCACCACTCGCTTCCAAACTCCAAACTCTACTCCTGGGTCAGCTCGTACTCGAGCGACTCCGAATCCCAACTCTCCGACTCCATGGTCTACTCTCAACTATTCTTCTCTGTCCTCCCAATCCATTCACTTGCACGCTCTACTACTTTCAGTCACTCTCACATTCTCGCTTCTCCATCCATTCTTTCCCCACCACATACAAGCCGTGGACCCACGGGTCTTCCCGCAATGTCACTCCCCGTGATATCCGAAGTTAGCGAATTTTTGGCTTCCTCGAGCATCGCAAACGAGGCCTGCCATTCCCGAATAAACGTACACGTACCCCAGCTAACTCCGGGTATCAACACGAAGGGGCGGCGACATCTCAGTCGCTCCTTCGTGATCACTACGTCAACCCCGAGGGCTAAGCTTAGGCCTAGTCATCATCACTGGTCGGGAGGCACGTTATCTTGGCCACTATCTGCGACTCAGCTAGATATTCCTCGTTAAATCCACGCTCTACCACACAGACACTCCAAAACAACCAACGTACCGTACACGTACTCTTACTCTCAATACACTTAACTTATCACACACATATACTCCATACTCTCAACTCAATATCTTCCATACTTAACCCACACACATACTCACTTTTTCTCTCTCTATCACACGGACTCACACTTACTCACTCTCCAACTCCACCTCCTCGGCAATGTAACGTCACAATATATATATATATATATATATATATATATATGTATATTAGGGTGGCCTCGAAAACCCGACCATTTTTTTTTCTCGATCTCGAAGGAACATTTGTTGGCTTACGATGTTTTAAAAAGTCACTCCAAAAATTAGCTTGATAAAAAATTTTCCCGAGGTCGCTCGCGAATTTTGAAAATATCGAAAATGGTTGAAATTCGTATTTTTTATTTTAAAATTTTTTCTTTCTCGTGGCAGCAATAGTTTATACTTGTAAAATCATAGCTATGCTGAAAATTTCAGCCCACAATTTAAATATTTAGACGGCGCTCAAGAATTTTGAATATTAACTGATGATACGTAACTCATAGTTTGAATTAGTTTTTGTGTTTTTTTATAACTCAATTATTGTCAATTTAGTAGAATGTAACTTTTGCATAACCAAAAATATACGGGACAGTCTTAAACAATAAAATTTAGTAAGTTTTAAATAAGCGAAAAAACCTACAAATTGAATTCAAAAATAAAAAAGTGTGTAAAAAACTTATAAATTCTATTTCTCGGGTTATATTTTCATTCATTGTCATGCAAATTGATAGTGAAAAAATCGAGAATCTCTATTATTAATATTCAAGGGTCGCTCGAAAACGTCTAAAAGACAGCACTCGGAAACATTCAAAATTATGTGTCCACCCAAAATTATTTTTTTTTAATTTTTAGATAAACTTATTTTTTTTATTTTTTTATGATACATCATTAAAAAATACATACAACCCTAAATTTTCAACCCTCTACGATCAACCCCTATTTTTCCATCGCGATTTTTATTTTTTTTATTTTTAATAATTTCCTTTACCTATGATTTTTGATCTTTTGATCTTCCGCCTTCGCCGGTCGATAACTAATCAACTATCAATCGATTAGTTATCCCCGCTAGATGTCTACCGTCTGGCTTACTCACTATACAGTTTTCGGCCATTTTTTATTTGCTTTTATTTGTGTACTGATCGTAGCAGTGACTGCTATACGTATTATTTTAATTTTTCTGCGCAACTCTCATGTTAATTTTACTCTCATCGTAAAATCATTATTAATTTCCAGTGCAATAATTATTTATTCACAATTTATTAATAACTGATAAAGACAGTCTTAACTAGAAGTTAATTGAGTGATCTCATGTAAATAAACACCTGTTGTGAACTCCTACCAACAACGGCCATGACCGTACCTGTATATATTGTAGTTAACATTTTTTGGAAAAAGTTTTGAATCAAAACGAAAACGTGTAGGTGTTTAATAAATATACCTGTCTTATTATTGTAAAAGGTAAGTAAAATAATAAGCAATCGAATCCAACATTAAGTCACTATTTTTCACCAATACATTAATAGAAGAATTTATTAACTATTAATAATTTAATTTATTTAAAGACAATTTTAAAACCTAACTTAATTTGTTCACAGTACTTAAATAAATAATTTTTCACATTCAATAAATATTTATATTGGAATAAAGTACATTTATTAATAGTTAACAAATATTTATGTTACAAATATTTACAGTATATACAGTCAAATATTTATAGTAAATAAATATTTTGTTGAGTAAATTTGTTTCGCTTGCAATGTCATATGATATGAAGATTGCTTACAAACAAAAAACATCTTTATAAATTATTTGAATTAATTATAACGTTTATTAGGAGACACGGTAGTGTCTCGCGCCAAGTACACGTTCAAACACATGTATATGTGTGAAATGTCATGGCGCGAGCCTACCATGTATCTATACCGTAAACATAGTGGTTTTTGGCTCTTTTTAGCTCTCATTTTTAAAAACTTCGATAAAATAATAAATTTTTATAAAATTCCTTCTCTATTCGAAAGATAATTGATTGTTCGTCTCAAAATTATGAAAATTTATTCATTTTAGTTATGAGAACTAATTCAAATAATGAAATTAGGCCAGCATATACTATAGCACCCCCAATTTAGACACTTTTATAAATTGTTTTCATGCGAAAAGGGCACTGTCAGAGAATAAAAAGTTATAAGAAATGCCATGATTCAGTAAAACATTGAAATTTTTTATAGCAATGATTAATTTTTGCGCCACCAGCGGTGCTTCAGTCTGTATTCTTTACTATAGTTTCATTGAGTTAAATGGAAATTCTGATGTAAAATTCAAACAATCCGTAGTTAAATTATCGATATCATATCAGAAGATGACGATCCATAGAATGTAAGAACGTTGTAGATTTCAATGATATAAATAAATCGTTGTTAATGTTTAAGATGAATTTTTTTTATTCATTTCGCATTCAAATTTTACTTGTATTTTTTTAATGTTTCCTGATTTCGCATACATATATACATATATATACCACAGAAATATTATTTGTGGGTTGCTAAAAAAAATTTTTTTTTTATTTTCTTAAGTTCTATCTACTTATATCCGCTAGGTGGTATCAAAATCATATGATATTTACCGCGATGACAGATACAGATGTTGTCATTGGCTGTCTTTGGCCGAACTACCCTAATAGCACAGTTTGCTTTAGCAAAAGTTTACTTACAAAAATTTCCTTGAATTTTTCTTTAAATATCCGTCCACTTCGAACTTTTCTGTTTTTGATGACAATTTGCATGTAACTTGCTAAACAATGTGACGTAAATTTACCACCCGAATTAGAATGCAAATTCACTTCAAGAGTTAGCTAGAAAAAATTTTTGCTGAAAATAAGCAAATTTATACATAAAAACGTCTACATTACGGATAAATAGTTTACAATTTTTCAAGTCAACATAAATTGATGTAAAATTTGCCTGAAAAATGACGAAAAATTTTTTCTCGTTGACTATTGAAGTGAATTTGGATTCTAATTTGGGAAGTAAATTTACGTCAAATTGTATGGCAGGTTGTATATAAGTTGTCGTCAAAAACGGAAAAGTCCGAAGTTGACGGACATTTGACGGAAAATTCAAGGACAATTTTGTAAGTAAACTTTTGTCAAAGCAAACTGTGCTCTTAGGGAAGTTTCCTCATGTTATGTCCTCAGTGGCCTCACGTGCCGCCACCTGTTAATTAATTACTGAACTTGAAAAACATAAATAGGCACGCATTTAACTTCCATTTGAAATTTACATATTGAGATCTTACAACATTTATTGCATTTTATCAATAATTAGTCGATAATTCAAATAATAAATCAATGTATCACATACTTTTTAAATTATCTATTCAAATTATAAGAAAGTTGAAATAAATAGATAGATAAATCATTATATTGTATTCGGAATAGTATATTGTACAACTAGTGCGGTAAGTTGTCGATTGCCCACGAGAGCAAATTTGCTCGTGTGGGTAATCGGCAACACCGCACGAATCGAACATACTTTTTTTTATTATCAATGCGATATGAGTACTATCTTAGTGCTCGCTGTTTTATTCTCCAAATAGCTTTTTGCTGATTCAACCGTTGCCGCGACATTTTTGTGGGTTATACGATATTCTGCATGCGACAAGTAAATTTGCGTGCGACAAGTTTACTTTTTGCACTCAAATTTGCTTGTCGCACGCAGATAATCGTATAACGCACACAAATGTCGTGGAAACAGTTGAATGGGCTAACAGCTATTTGGCGAACAAAAGAGCGTGCGCCAAGATAGCACTAATATCGCATGAATAATAAAAAAATATAAACCTAGTTTAAGTGGTTTTGGAGTATTTCCTGTCACCCGATACTCGAAACCTAAATAACACACACGCATAAAAATCATGAATAGGCCCTTTCTTTACCTAACAGTTTATATGGGTAAGAGCAAATCCATATTGTATAAAGAATTAAGAATAGGAAACAAAAAAAAAATAAATGTTACATATAACTGAAAATCATATCCCAGGGAATTAACTATTATTGTTAATATATATATATATATATATATATATATATATATATATATATATATATATATATATATATATATATATATCTCAGACTGGGCCAAAAAATCGACTACTTTTTTTTTCTTTCGATACTGTGAAAATATTATTCCCGGTGAGCAAAAAAAAATTTGTGCAAGTTTGAGCCCTTAATATTGATATTAACAGGTGTATCGTTACGACTTTAAGTTTTTTGGGAGAAATTTCATTTCTTACCCAAAACTCGTAAATTATTAATCTGAAAAATTTAAGCAATGTATATTTTTAAAGGAAATTAAATTCCCTACAAAAAAACTGTCTAAGTAAATTGACGTCAAACGAGCCGTTTCCTCGTCACCGTGCCTTAAACATTGATTTGTTTTCTAAATTCTTTGTTTCTATTTTGGATTTTTGTAACTACTAGAAATATTAAAATTTTTTTTATTCAAGATATATATTCTTGAAGTAAATTTAGTGCTCTATAATAACGGTCTCTTAACATTTTTTGCTAAATTCACTCCTTCTATAGTTATTGAGGTTATTGAAGTCGTTTTGACTCAACTTTAACCTTGGATAACTTTCGAAGGAGTGAGATTAGCAAAAAATGTTAAGAGACCTTTTTTGTAGAGCATTGAATTTACATCAAGAATAAATATCTTGACTAGAAAAAATGTTTATATTTCTAGTAGTTACCAAAATCCAAAGTAGAAATAAAGAATTTGAAAAACAAATCAATGTTTAAGGCACGGTTACAAGGAAACGGCTCGTTTTACGACAATTTACTAAGAGAAATTTTTTGTAGGGAATTTGATTTCATTTAAAAATATACATTGATCAAATTTTTCAAAAAGGTATTATTATTATTATTATTATTATTATTATTATTATTATTATTATTATTATTTCTTTTTAAGTAAAATGCTCAGGGGGTTATCCCCGGTAGTCCGACTCTACCGAGGGCCTCACCTGAGCGCCAAATCGTTACTGCTGCGATGCTTCATCAACAAGATGATCAGCATGCGCAGCAGGCCAAGTTTCGTTTTCTTAGGAGACGGAGGGATCCGAGAATTACAGCCTTTTGCATCCTCGATGCCAAAAACTTAACTTGCGATGAGCAAGTTGGGATTTTAGCCAATGCAGATACAAAATTCTGTTTCATCCCTCCTAGGACGCCAACAATGAGTACGACAAGCTTGACACGGTAGCCTGGGTAAAGTTTGCCAATTTCAAACAGGAGATCCTGATATATTTCGTGTTTGTGCTCTTCTTTAACCGTGATGTTATATTCAGCTGGAGCTGAAAACTCAATAACATAAATGTTACGAGCGATTCTATCGAAGAGCACAATATCAGGTTTATTGTGATCTATTTTCCGCGTTGTTGCGAATGGCACGTTCCAATAAATACGGCAACGGTCATTCTCAACAACTTGCGGAATGTCTCCTGGCAAATAAGGCAGCACTGGTGTTTTATCGATACCGTGCGTGTGTCTAAGGTGGTAATAAAGTACTCGCGGAGCAGCATTGTGACGCTGAACGTATGCACTTCTCGCCAGCACAGGACATGCTGACAAGAGATGCATAAGCGTTTCAGGATGTTGCTTACACACCCTACACTGTGTGTCGGGTAGCTGCATCTGGAGCACTTTTGCACGGTATTCGAGAGTGTTAATTACACCATCTTGGCAGGCAAAAATATACCCTTCAGTCTCGGACATCAGGCCAGCTGACTTAAGGAAGGAAAACGTCAGCTGTTCGGACAAGCCATGTTCACGCACGTGTTTAAAGAACACGCTGTGCATTGACTTATCCATGTGTGTACTGAGCAGTTTTTGTTGCTCAGCGTTGCTGATGACCCTCTTGAATTCCTCCTTAGGGAGTTCAATAAGAGGGTTTACTCTTCCGAGACCAAGGGATTTTGCTGCGTACTTTGCTGCCTTATATAAGAACGCTCCCTTATGCGCATTCTCATGCTGATGAACAATTTGCATAAGGAAGTCGTCTTCATCTGCTGTGAAATTGACAACTTCATATGTTAAACCCAAAACCGAACGATCGTGTAGACACTTCAAGCTCTGTAGACCTCTCCCTCCGATGTGCCGGGAAAGGTATAATCTGGTGACTGAAGACTTAGGGTGCATGCTCCGATTCATATTCATGACTTTGCGTGTCTTGATATCGAGGTCTTTAAGCTCTTTTCGGGCCCATTTAAGGACACCAAAAGAGTAAAGAAGTACCGGGACAGCAAGCATGTTTGTTGCAGAGACTTTGTTCTTTCCGGAAAGTTCTGATGACCAGATTTTCCGGAGTCTCCGCACATACTCGCTGCAGAGAGTCGTTTTGATTTTAGAAAGATCCTGCATAGGACTTCCCTCAATACCTAGATATTTGTACGACTCTCCAGCGTCAAGATGGTCAATGACGCTCCCATCTACCAACTCGATATCTTCACGCACATCAGAGCACTTACCCTTCACCAGATTAACGACCGCGCACTTGTCCAACCCAAATGCCATGCCGAAATCCCGTGTATACTCCCCTACGATGTTCAAGGCTGTCTGAAGGTGTTCCTCATCAGGTGCATATACCTTCAGATCATCCATGTAGAGTAAGTGGGTGATCGAATAACTCCGATCAGTTGGTGGGCCCACTGAGTATCCACGAGTACGGCGTAGCGCAACAGATATTGGCAGCAGTGAGATGCAAAACAGCAGAGGGCTCAGAGAATCTCCCTGAAACACTCCTCTTTTGTACTGTACAACTTCGGTTACACGTTCGTCGTTGCCACATGAAATGTGGAACCGTGTTCGCCAAAGTTGCATCGTACGCTGGATGCATCCCACTGTATCACGATTGACCCCAAGGCATTTGAGCAAAAAGAGAATAAGCTCATGAGATGTTGAGTCAAATGCCTTGCGGTAGTCAATCCAGGCCATTGACAGGTTGCGCTGATAGTAGATCGCGTCTTGAATGACACAACGATCTACTAACAGATTCTCTTTGCAACCTGACAGGCCTCTCTTACTGCCACGTTGTTCGTATATCTGCTGCCATACAGGATCTATCACTTCTAGAATGCGATTATTTAAAATTTTAGTAAAAATCTTATAAACCGCATTCAAACAGGTGATAGGCCGGTAGTTCTTTGGGTCAGACAAGTCACCTTTCTTAGGGATGAGCACGGTGCGCCCTTCTACAAGCCAACATGGAATAGGTTCGTCGCCTCTGATAAACGCTGTAAAAATCCGGGCTAGATGGCTATGGGTAGAAGTTAGTTTCTTCCACCAAAATAAGTTAATGCCATCTGGACCCGGAGCAGCCCAGTTCTTACCATTATTCAGAGCTAAACGAACTTCTTCTACGCTGACTTCAGGGCTCTCTTTATCAGCATTGTCGTCGCGGTGTTGTCGACAGAATGCTTCGAAGTCGTTGAGAGCTGGAGTGTCACGATTCACGTTCGGTTGATCACCATACAACTCGGACCAAAAAGCTTCTACTCGCTCGATGGATGGGGGATCGCCAGAAACAGATGTTTTAGGTGTCAGAAAGCGTGAAGGACTTAACCGAAACAAAGAGTTGTCGGTAAGCCGCTTCAGCTTTTTCTCTAGTGACTTTTTAGCAGCCACCAGAGCCCGCAACCTGTTAAGGGAACCTTCTTTGATGTTCAGAAGATTCTCCTTATTCAGTGTGTGATGCTGGTATCGTAGTCCAGCCGCAATGCGGCGGACTTTAGATGTAAATGCTTTTCGAGCATTTACATACTCAATCACACACTGAATGCGGGAGACATGTTTGCGGAGATCATCAATCTTCAGTGTTAGCTGTCCAATGCGCCCTCTCATCTTAGCCTCAGGCGAAGAAGTATTCCTTCTTGCAGGAGGTAAGAGTGAGGAGGCACCATCATAGACAGCTCGATTGATTGTGAGCAAAGTAGAGTCTTCCTGAATCCGAGCAGATAGTTCGTGGTTTTCCGTGTCAATTAGATGTTTTGGGTGATGTATCTTCTTAGAGATACATACTTGCGGTGTGTCAAAATCATTGTCGGCGACTTCGAAAGAACGGCGTCTCTCTTGATGTAGCTGTGCTGGAAAAGACAGACGGTGAGACAACCGTCTGTTAGTTAACAGTGATCTTCGTGTTCGTCGGAGATGAGAAGCATAATCACGTAGATGTTGTTGTGAAAAGTTGCTGTGATTGGGATGCATATCGCTCCAGAGAGCATGCATCCTAGCCATGTAGCCTCTCCGCTCCGGTTCACTGTTATTGTAGCACATCAGGAGATCGGCTCGTAATTCCTCCGTCCACCTAAATGTAGTCCGTTGTTCGCCAAGGTCGTCATCGTTCGGGATCTCGGTGCTCCGCCCAGCTAGTGGGTAGCCCTCATCCGAGAAGGGCCGGTTGTGGGGAGCACTTCTGTGTTCAGGATTATCTTGAACTCAGTATACTCTACATTGGGGAGTTAGCCCAATGCAAAGGTTGTTGTGCGATTAGTAGGCCAGCAGGTGGGAGGCCAGCCTACATTGCCCACGATGCGCCACGGGGTAAATGAAACCCCCGCCGGCCGCACAACATGCACCGTGGGCATTATTATTATTATTATTATTATTATTATTATTATTATTATTATTATTATTATTATTATTATTATTATTATTATTATTATTATTATTATTATTATTATTATTATTATTATTATTATTATTATTATTATTATTATTATTATTATTATTATTATTATTATTATTATTATTATTATTATTATTATTATTATTATTATTATTATTATTATTATTATTATTATTATTATTATTATTATTATTATTATTATTATTATTATTATTATTATTATTATTATTATTATTATTATTATTATTATTATTATTATTATTATTATTATTATTATTATTATTATTATTATTATTATTATTATTATTATTATTATTATTATTATTATTATTATTATTATTATTATTATTATTATTATTATTATTATTATTATTATTATTATTATTATTATTATTATTATTATTATTATTATTATTATTATTATTATTATTATTATTATTATTATTATTATTATTATTATTATTATTATTATTATTATTATTATTATTTCTTTTCAAGTTAAATGCTCAGGGGGTTATCCCCGGTAGTCCCACTCTACCGAGGGCCTCACCTGAGCGCCAAATCGTTACTGCTGCGATGCTTCATCAACAAGATGATCAGCATGCGCAGCAGGCCAATTTTCGTTGTCTTAGGAGACGGAGGGATCCGAGAATCACAGCCTTTTGCATCCTTGATGCCAAAAACTTAACTTGCGATGAGCAAGTTGGGATTTTAGCCAATGCAGATACAAAATTCTGTTTCATCCCTCCTAGGACGCCAACAATGAGTACGACAAGCTTGACACGGTAGCCTGGGTAAAGTTTGCCAATTTCAAACAGGAGATCCTGATATATTTCGTGTTTGTGCTCTTCTTTAACCGTGATGTTATATTTAGCTGGAGCTGAAAACTCAATAACATAAATGTTACGAGCGGTTTAATCGAAGAGCACAATATCAGGTTTATTATGATCTATTTTCCGCGTTGTTGCGAATGGCACGTTCCAATAAATACGGCAACGGTCATTCTCACCAACTTGCGGAATATCTTCTGGCGAATAAGGCAGCACTGGTGTTTTATCGATACCGTGCGTATGTCTAAGGTGGTAATAAAGTACTCGCAGAGCAGCATTGTGACGCTGGACGTATGCACTTCTTGCCAGCACAGGACATGCTGACAAGAGATGCATAAGCGTCTCAGGATGTTGTTTACACACCCTACACTGTGTGTCAGGTAGCTGCATCTGGAGCACTTTTGCACGGTATTCGAGAGTGTTAATTACACCATCTTGGCAGGCAAAAATATACCCTTCAGTCTCGGACATCAGGCCAGCTGACTTAAGGAAGGAAAACGTCAGCTGTTCGGACAAGCCATGTTCACGCACGTGTTTAAAGAACACGCTGTGCATTGACGTATCCATGTGTGTACTGAGCAGTTTTTGTTGCTCAGCGTTGCTGATGACCCTCTTGAATTCCTCCTTAGGGAGTTCAATAAGAGGGTTTACTCTTCCGAGACCAAGGGATTTTGCCGCGTACTTTGCTGCCTTATATAAAAACGCTCCCTTATGCGCATTCTCATGCTGATGAACAATTTGCATAAGGAAGTCGTCTTCATCTGCTGTGAAATTGACAACTTCATATGTTAAACCCAAAACCAAACGATCGTGTAGACACTTCAAGCTCTGTAGACCTCTCCCTCCGATGTGCCGGGAAAGGTATAATCTGGTGACTGAAGACTTAGGGTGCATGCTCCGATTCATATTCATGACTTTGCGTGTCTTGATATCGAGGTCTTTAAGCTCTTTTCGGGCCCATTTAAGGACACCAAAAGTGTAAAGAAGTACCGGGACAGCAAGCATGTTTGTTGCAGAGACTTTGTTCTTTCCGGAAAGTTCTGATGACCAGATTTTCCGGAGTCTCCGCACATACTCGCTGCAGAGAGTCGTTTTGATTTTAGGAAGGTCCTGCATAGGACTTCCCTCAATACCTAGATATTTGTACGACTCTCCGGCGTCAAGATGGTCAATGACGCTCCTATCTACCAACTCGATATCTTCACGCACATCAGAGCACTTACCCTTCACCAGATTAACGACCGCGCACTTGTTCAACCCAAATGCCATGCCGACATCCCGTGTATACTCCCCCACGATGTTCAAGGCTGTCTGAAGGTATTCCTCATCAGGTGCATATACCTTCAGATCATCCATGTAGAGTAAGTGGGTGATCGAATAACTCCGATCAGTTGGTGGGCCCACTGAGTATCCACGAGTACGGCGTAGCGCAACAGATATTGGCAGCAGTGAGATGCAAAACAGCAGAGGGCTCAGAGAATCTCCCTGAAACACTCCTCTTTTGTACTGTACAACTTCGGTTACACGTTTGTCGTTGCCACATGAAATGTGGAACCGCGTTCGCCAAAGTTGCATCGTACGCTGGATGCATCCCACTGTATCACGATCGACCCCAAGGCATTTGAGCAAAAAGAGAATAAGCTCATGAGATGTTGAGTCAAATGCCTTGCGGTAGTCAATCCAGGCCATTGACAGGTTGCGCTGATAGTAGATCGCGTCTTGAATGACACAACGATCTACTAACAGATTTTCTTTGCAACCTGACAGGCCTCTCTTACTGCCACGTTCTTCGTATATCTGCTGCCATACAGGATCTATCACTTCTAGAATGCGATTATTTAAAATTTTAGTAAAAATCTTATAAACCGCATTCAAACAGGTGATAGGCCGGTAGTTCTTTGGGTCAGACAAGTCACCTTTCTTAGGGATGAGCACGGTTCGCCCTTCTACAAGCCAACATGGAATTGGTTCGTCGCCTCTGATAAACGCTGTGAAAATCCGGGCTAGATGGCTATGGGTAGAAGTTAGTTTCTTCCACCAAAATAAGTTAATGCCATCTGGACCCGGAGCAGCCCAGTTCTTACCATTATTCAGAGCTAAACGAACTTCTTCTACGCTGACTTCAGGGCTCTCTTCATCAGCATTGTCGTTGCGGTGTTGTCGACAGAATGCTTCGAAGTCGTTGAGAGCTGGAGTGTCACGATTCACGTTCGGTTGATCACCATACAACTCGGACCAAAAAGCTTCTACTCGCTCGATGGATGGGGGATCGCCAGAAACAGATGTTTTAGGTGTCAGAAAGCGTGAAGGACTTAACCGAAACAAAGAGTTGTCGGTAAGCCGCTTCAGCTTTTTCTCTAGTGACTTTTTAGCAGTCACCAGAGCCCGCAACCTGTTGAGGGAACCGTCTTTGATGTTCAGAAGATTCTCCTTATTCAGTGTGTGATGCTGGTATCGTAGTCCAGCCGCAATGCGGCGGACTTTAGATGTAAATGCTTTACGAGCATTTACATACTCAATCACACACTGAGTGCGGGAGACGTGTTTCCAGAGATCATCAATCTTCAGTGTTAGCTGCCCAATGCGCCCTCTCATCTTAGCCTCAGGCGAAGAAGTATTCCTTCCTGCTGGAGGTAAGAGTGAGGAGGCACCATCATAGACAGCTCGATTGATGGTGAGCAAAGTAGAGTCCTCCTGAATCCGAGTGGATAGTTCGTGGTTTTCCGTGTCAAGTAGATGTTTTGGGTAGTGTATCTTCTTCGAGATACATACTTGCCGTGTGTCAAAATCATTGTCGGCGACTTCGAAAGAACGGCGTCTCTCTTGATGTAGCTGTGCTGGAAAAGACAGACGGTGAGATAACCGTCTGTTAGTTAACAGTGATCTTCGTGTTCGCCGGAGATGAGAAGCATAATCACGTAGATGTTGTTGTGAAAAGTTGCTGTGATTGGGATGCATATCGCTCCAGAAAGCATGCATCCTAGCCATGTAGCCTCTCCGCTCCGGTTCACTGTTATTGTAGCACATCAGGAGATCGGCTCGTAATTCCTCCGTCCACGTAAATGTAGTCCGTTGTTCGCCAAGGTCGTCATCGTTCGGGATCTCGGTGCTCCGCCCAGCTAGTGGGTAGCCCTCATCCGAGAAGGGCCGGTTGTGGGGAGCACTTCTGTGTTCAGGATTATCTTGAACTCAGTATACTTTACATTGGGGAGTTAGCCCAATGCAAAGGTTGTTGTGCGATTAGTAGGCCAGCAGGTGGGAGGCCAGCCTACATTGCCCACGATGCGCCACGGGGTAAATGAAACCCCCGCCGGCCGCACAACATGCACCGTGGGCATTTATTATTATTATTATTATTATTATTATTATTATTATTATTATTATTATTATTATTATTATTATTATTATTATTATTTCTTTTTAAGTTAAATGCTCAGGTGGTTATCCCCGGTAGTCCGACTCTACTGAGGGCCTCACCTGAGCGCCAAATCGTTACTGCTGCGATGCTTTATCAACAAGATGATCAGCATGCGCAGCAGGCCAAGTTTCGTTGCCTTAGGAGACGGAGGGATCCGAGAATTACAGCCTTTTGCATCCTCGATGCCAAAAACTCAACTTGCGATGAGCAAGTTGGGATTTTAGCCAATGCAGATACAAAATTCTGTTTCATCCCTCCTAGGACGCCAACAATGAGTACGACAAGCTTGACACGGTAGCCTGGGTAAAGTTTGCCAATTTCAAACAGGAGATCCTGATATATCTCGTGTTTGTGCTCTTCTTTAACCGTAATGTTATATTCAGCAGGAGCTGAAAACTCAATAACATAAATGTTATGAGCGGTTTTATCGAAGAGCACAATATCAGGTTTATTGTGATCTATTTTCCGCGTTGTTGCAAATGGCACGTTCCAATAAATACGGCAACGGTTATTCTCAACAACTTGCGGAATGTCTCCTGGCAAATAAGGCAGCACTGGTGTTTTATCGATACCGTGCGTATGTCTAAGGTGGTAATAAAGTACTCGCAGAGCAGCATTATGACGCTGGACGTATGCACTTCTTGCCAGCACAGGACATGCTGACAAGAGATGCATAAGCGTCTCAGGATGTTGTTTACACACTGGTGTTTTATCGATACCGTGCGTGTGTCTTAGATGGTAATAAAGTACGTTAGTAATAAAAAACGTTAGGTGGGTGGACAAGCCATGTTCACGCACGTGTTCAAAGAACACACTGTGCATTGACTTGTCCATGTGTGGACTGAGCAGTTTGTGCTGCTCAGCGTTGCTGATGACCCTCTTGAATTCCTCCTTAGGAAGGTCAGTAAGAGAGTTTACTCTTTCGAGACCAATGGATTTTGCCGCGTACTTTGCTGCCTTATATAAGAAAGCTCCCATATGCTCATGTCGTAGAGAGCTTGATTGATGGTGAGCAAAGTAAAATCTTCCCGAATTCGAGCAGATATTTCTTGGTTTTCCGTGTGAAGTAGATGTTTTTGGTAATGTATCTTCTTTGAAATACATACATGTTGTTGTGAAAAATTGCTATGGTTAGGATGCGTTTAGCTTCAGAGAGCATGCATCCTAGCAATATAGCCTTTTTGCTCCGGTTCACTGTTTTGATCGCACATCAAGAGATCGGCTTGTAATGCCTTCGTCCACCCGAATGCGGTCCATTGTTCGCCAAGGTCGTCATCATTTGGAATCTCGGTGCTTCGCCAAGCTAGTGGGTAGCCTTCATCCGAGAAGGGCTGGTTGTCGGAAGCACTTATGTGTTCAGGATGATCTTGAACTCAGTTTACTTTACATTAGGGAGTTTACCCAATGCAAAGGTTGTTGTGTGCTTAGTAGGCCAGCAGATGGAAGGCTGGCCTACATTGCCCACGATGCGCTAAGGGGTACTTGAGACCCCTGCCGGCCGCACAACATGCAACGTTAGCATGTTAAAAAGTAAAAAAAATCTTGTTTTATCTTGATTTTCGGAATTTTTTTTTCTTGTTACCTAACATTTACTGGATAAAAAACGCAAAAATGAAAGAATATCTGAAAACAATTTATTCTTTCATTCTGTTAATGATTACACAAATTAAGGAACGAAACTTGTTCCTTTAATTGTTTTGTAAAAATTTGAGCAATCAGTCTGGACAAACGGTTCAATGAATCGATTTGAAAATTTCCAGGGCTTTTGGGGGAACAGTAAGTTCTAAAATCATCTGGAAACATTACCTTTTCCATCAATATTCTCGAAGCAGTGGTTAATTCACTAAAAAACCATAAAAAGTCCATTTTTTGTGAGTTTTTCGAATTGATATTGAGAATAAAAAAAAATTTTTTTTTATTAATCGATAATGAGGCTTGTAAACGATTTATTCAAGTTTCTGAAGCTGCTTTCAAAATTACCGTGCGACCATCAATTGCTGAGATATCGATAATCAAAGAAGAAAAGATCCTTCTTCATTTAGAGGCTGATATCTCAGCAGCAAATTGTTGTACAAAGAAACAGAGAAAAAAACAAATCGTAGCTGAATAAATTTCCTAAACAAGTCATGAATTGATTTTTCTGAAAAAAAATTTCCCTGTCCCGTAGACCCAAAAAACGAAACCAAAAAATTTAGAAAAATTTTGACTCGAGCTACTTCTTATGATTCCGCAAAAACCGTGGCTCAAAAAAAACGAGTGAGCCTCACAGACATAAGGCCACAATAGAAGTAAAAATTTTTTTAATAATTAAGTTGGTCTAAATAAATAAATAAATTAATATAAATATAAATATTTATATAATATTGGCCATTAGATCTTGTCGAATAGTATAGCATTGGGAAAGAAGGAATCTCTGAAAATAAAACTATGTATAACTAGTTTTCTACTAAATGTAAGAATTTAAAAAACAATAAATTGTAAGAAGAAAATTCAATATTTCAAAATATATTTATGTTAATTAAATGTAAAATTATAAATATAAATTGTAAAATGACGGAATAAAAAAAAACCCCAATAAAAAAAATCTCTAGATTTGTAAACCACTAAAAAAAAACATGGTCACTATCTGAAAATTTGTAAATAATTTTTGTTTACATTTGAAAATATTTATAATTGAAAAGAACTAAATTAAAAAGTTGATAAAAAGTAATTACTATAGATGAAGATATATCTCCATAAAAATTACTGTATAAAATTTAATTTCAATGAATAAAAACATAAGTAATTTTAAAAAACTGTCATTATAAAAGTATAAAATCATTTAAATATGTTCAAAATATTTTTTTTAATTGAATAAATGAAAGTATGTAATTTTAAAGAGAACAAAAAAAAATTACTATGAAAAAAAAAATTCTACAAACAAACATTTGCATAATTAAACATGGATATAAAAAAACTATGTAAAATAAACATCTCTATAAATAAAATATCTTTAAAAAATTAACTGTTTTTGAACATCTCTATGAAATATGATATCTATAATCAAATTCAATTTGATATTATATTTTATAGAGATGTTGAAACGATTAATTTTTTATAGATATTTTATTTATCGAGATGTTCATTTTTACTTAATTTTATTATATAAATGTTTAGCTATGCGAATGTTTGTTTTTAGAATTCGTTTTTTTATAGTAATTTTTTTTTAGTTCTCTTTGAAATCACATACTTTCGTTCATTCATTTATTCAATTAAAGAAAATATTTGAAATATATTCAAATGATTTTATACACTTATGATTTTGAATGAAAACGAAAATTTTCTTGGTTCAAGAAAAAAATTTTCTTAAATTTAGTCGTCTTGGCATAAGATTTTTTTTTTATCCAACCGATATAATATATGTTCCTTGAAGTAAGAAATATTTTTTTCAAGTGAAAAAAATAAATATTTTGCCCCAAAATATAATTTTTTGTTCGAAAAGTAAAATATTCTCTCTTGAAGAATAATTTATTTTGAATCAAGATGATTTGTGACTCGAGTCAATAATTAAAAGTACTCGACTCAATGGTAAGAAATATCTTGGCTTAAGTATTTTTTTATGTTGCTGCAAGTAAGCGTAGACGTTTGAACCAACAGCAACTGCGCTCACGGCTCAACGCAAAAATTCTCTTGGGAAAGCTAACTGTACTATACTAAAGTGGCAGTAGTGTAGACTCTACGTTGTACAGTGTGCTTACTAGATATAGGTAAAGTGAACAAACGTTCAGGAAATGGTCGGGTAGCATAACTGGTAAAGCTCTCGCAGGATGCCGAATCGGTCTGGGTTCGATTCCTACCATAAGCAAATAATTTATTTTTCTCGATTTTTTCATAAGCCGTTTAATCGAGAGAGTTTATTCCTTATCCCCTCTACTGCTGTATTGTGATGTTCTGAATTTACGCATACACTTTCCTGCGTGACGACATTTAATATTTATATTAGGTTAAATTCACTGAAGAATATAGGTCGATATATTTTTTTAAGTAGTTATTTATTTTCTTGAATCGAGGCTACATTTTTTTTAAGTCAGGAAAAAAATCATCATTGAGAGAATTTTATATCTTCGGTTAAGTAAATATTTGCATGATTCAAGAAAAGTTATTTTATTAAGTTAAGATTATAATTTATATAAATCAAAATTAAAATTTTCTCATTCCAATAAACCGTTGTCTTGAGTCGATAATGTAGTTTTCTCAAACTGAGAGTAAATGTTCTTCTGCCACGCAAAAAAAGTTCTTGGTTTGAGGTGTTGATATATATTGTGACAATTTACTATACTCACTAACCAAGACAGAAAAGTATCTTGTTTTGATAGTTTTCTTTACTTGGTTAAAAACAAAATAAATTTGACTTGAAATAAATATTCTTGAACCAAGATTATTTATCTTTCATTAAAATTTAATTATTCTTGATACAATACTTTTATAATATTAGTCGAAGAAAATGTTCTCGGATTGAAAAAACCCAATTACTCAGCCCAAGAATAAAAAAATGAAGGCAAAAATTATCTTGGGCCAAGTCAACCTTTTTTTCTGTGTACCTTTATAATTACAGTTATTTTAAATTGTATATGTTTTTATTTATTGCATTTAAATTTTATACGGTAATTTATATAGAGGTGTACCTTTATTTATAGAAATTAAATTTTATACAGTAATTTATATGGAGGTGTGTCTTAATTTATAGAAATAACTTTTTAATTTAGTTCTCTTTAATTATAGATATTTTCAAGTACACACAAAAATTCTTTACAAATTTTTAAATACTGATCATATTTTTTTTAGTGACTTATTTTACAATACATATTTATAATTTTACATTCAATTAGTATACATATATTTTTACATTTAGTAGAAAATTAGCTATACATATTTTGATTTTTAGAAATTTCTTTTCCCGAAGCTATACTACCCG
>OZ024706.1:16445683-16495177 GCA_964016945.1 Microplitis deprimator | reverse complement strand
AACTGTAGTGCCATTACTAAACACGTCTGCTCGCTTCGAGCGACTAGAGACCAATGCTCACGTCCGTACTCTACGAAGGTCTCCCTTCGACTTTCTTTCCTCAAAACCCCAAAACTCAAAACTCAATCTTATCGTCATCAATAACTGACGTCTATATTCTAATTCGTAAATCAATTCCCAAACTCTACAATATCGATAACTGGAGGCTTATGCCTCACCAACGTACTCACTAAACTTTATTCTGAGTATGGATATCCTTGGTAGTTGCTCTCCTGGAACAGACTTCAGCTGGGATCGTAAAACTTAAAAACTAAGTGACATATGACTTCCTCAGCGGGACAAGTGGTCATGGCTTGTCCTTTGAGACCTGTCAGACTGAAACAATTAAAAATGACCAAACGGCTTCCACAACAGCACGGCCACAAAATTACTGTTGAGGCCTGCCAAACCAAAACTCAGAACTGATCCCATCCTGCATCCGAAAAAATTCCATATACACTGGAGCGCTAGCATCTCAGCTAGACCTCTGCAATCAACCAAGAAATCTCATAGGTATAGAACTAAGTTCTATCATCAGATGATACCGGGTGACTTATTCAAGTTTCGCTCCACGGTAACACTAACTTCTCCACATACTCAAAATTCCGAAACTGTAAACCAAAACTCAAATTTTATCATTTTCCGAACTTTAATTCCAAACAATATTCCATATTCAATTTCCATATTTCTGATTAGAATTCTTAATTTTCTTATCAAAAACCCATAACTGTAGCTAGACGTTACTCCATATTTAATTCTTAAACTATAACTTAAATCTGAAATCTGTATCAAAATCGCTAATTCCTGTAAGCTAAACTATAAGTCTTGAGTTACCATGTTCGTAAATACAATAAAATCAGTTGATGTTTGTGACGTTCACTTAGATTTGACCCCCATTCGAAAAATAACGTCACAATATATATATATATATTTATTTATAAATATTTGTATATGAATGACGTGGTTAAATTACGACGCATGCGCACTACACTCGTCCATTCTACTCGACTGTTCTCAACTCCCCCCACTCTTTAAAATATATAAGAATTGCTATCCAAACAATTCCCCTTCTCGCGTATCTTAAACTTTCACTCAATGTTTCTCTTCTGGCGCTACCTCCCCTTTTCCGCCTCAAATCGTTCAATTTTAGCCTCCGTAAAGAAGTTCAACTTCAAAAAGTTATTTTGCTGAAAGATCTTCAAACTAGAGATTTTGAGCTTTAATTGGCTTTTTTTAAAAATCTAACTTTTGTATTTGTTCTCATGGTTGATTATTCGCGGAATTTCATTATAAACTATCATAATTAGTTGAGTAGAGTTCAAAAATACCATTCGTTAAACAATTTATATATGTATATATATAAAAAAAACTGACCCGGCAAACGTTGTTTTGCCATATATATTATTTCTAGGAAACATATTTGTAGTTCAATAAAAATAACTATCTACTATAAGTGTGCGGGGATTAACTTATAATCGAAATTGGTGTATTACCGTACGATGGACGGTGTGGCTCAATAATTTATAGATCAAATTGAATGGAATATAGTTTAGTGCCGGATAGCTCAACTGGTAGAGCACTCGGCGCGATACCGACATGGTCCGGGTTCGATTCCCAGTTCGGGCTATCTATATTTTTCTCAATTTATCTATAAATTGTCTTATTCAGAAGGTTTGCATGTTTTAGGTTTCCACTATATAAATTGGTGTATAACCGTACGATGGACGGTGTGGCTCAATAAGTTATAGATCGAATTGCACGGAATATAGCATAGTGCCGGATAGCTCAACTGGTAGAGCACTCGGCGCGATACCGACATGGCCTGGGTTCGATTCCCAGTTCGGGATATCTATAGTTTTCTCAATTTATCTCTAAATTGTCTTATTGAGAAGGTTTGGATGTTTCAGGTTTCCACTATATTTAAAAATAACCATTTTCCATTCAATTTGATCTATAACTTATTGAGCCACACCGTCCATCGTACGGTAATACACCAATTTATATAGTGGAAACCTAAAACATGCAAACCTTCTCAATAAGACAATTTATAGATAAATTGAGAAAAATATAGATAGCCCGAACGGGGAATCGAAACCAGACCATGTCGGTATCGCGCCGAGTGCTCTACCAGTTGAGCTATCCGGCACTAAACTATATTCCATTCAATTTGATCTATAAATTATTGAGCCACACCGTCCATCGTACGGTAATACACCAATTTATATAGTGGAAACCTAAAACATGCAAACTTCTTAATAAGACAATTTATAGATAAATTGAGAAAAATATAGATAGCCCGAACTGGGAATCGAACCCAGACCATGTCGGTATCGCGCCTAGTGCTCTACCAGTGGAGCTATCCGGCACTATACTATATTCCATTCAATTTGATCTATAACTTATTGAGCCACACCGTCCATCGTACATCTAGCGGGGATAACTAATCGATTGATAGTTAATCAGTTATCGACCGGCGAAGGCGGAAGATCAAAAGACCAAAAATTATTAAAAATAAAAAAAAATAAAAATCGCGATGGAAAAATAGGGGTTGATCGTAGAGGGTTGAAAATTTAGAGTTGTATGTATTTTTTAATGCTGTATCATAAAAAAATAAAAAAAAAAACTTTATCTAAAAATTAAAAAAAAATAATTCAGGGGTGGACTACCCTTAACATTTAGGGGGATGAAAAATAGATGTCCGATTCTCAGACATACTTAATATGCACACAAAATTTCATGAGAATCAGTCAAGCCGTTTCGGAGGAGTTTAACTACAAACACCGCGACACGAGAATTTTATATATTAGATATATATACGTATTCTTACTGTCAATCAGCTTATTAAAAAAAATCGTACATGTTATGCCATCTGGCTATGCATGAATTAATTAATTAGCAAATGACTTCCAGCCATTATTACGGCTGATGATTTTTAAATTTGAATTTAAATTCAAATTATTTTTACTATGATATATTGTTGTAAATAAATATGAAAATAAAATTATTCAATATTAAAAAAATTAAATGATAATGAAATTTGAATATAAATTCAAATTACTATATTTTATAATAAAATGAAATTTATTAATAATTAAATAAATAATGAAAAATGAGATGAATTATGAAATATGAAAAGAATATTATTGTAAAGTATGAAATAGAATTTTGAAATGATAAAATATTCATAGAAAAATTATAAATGAAAAATAATTATTAATAATAAGTTTATTAATAATAAAGTAAAATAATAAAGGAATAAAGGAGTATGAAATGAAATTATGAAATTTTTATAAACAAATAATAATTATTAATAAACAAGTTATTAATAATTAAAATGAAATAAATTATAAAATGCTTAAATAATAAAAGAATAAATTGCAATAAAAGAAAAAAATAAGAATCAATAAATATTGATTTATGAATTCGACTCCAATGCTTTATGCGTATGTTGCTAACTGCATTGGAAGTCATGAAAAATATATATATATATATATATATAAATAATAATTATGAAAAAATATTGATTCAATTATAGCCAATAAAATAATTGGTATAATTAAATAATAATTGGAAGGGATGTTACTACCTGGTAACAGCTCTTCTGGAAATCGAAAAAAATTTCAGATTTCTAAGTGAGCTCATTCGTCATCGACGAAATTTTAATTATTTAAAGGCACGGTCCTTAATTTTATTAAATCATTGTAATGTGATTTAAATATTTATAAACTGAATTATAAAAATATAATTCAGAATATTTTTAAATAATTATTGAATTATTGGAAGTAATAATTCATTTTAATAAAAATAATTTTGATGAATATATCATCAATCATCAAGTTCAAGTTGAATTATTTAAATATAATTCATTCAATAAATAAAATTCAATATTGATAAAATTCCATCAATTATCAAGGGTTAAGAAGGAAGAATAATAAATAAAAAATCAAATAAATAACTATTGATAACAATAATAATCATCAAATAAATCAAAGTAACAATTTAATTAAATAAATAATTAATTATCAAATTTTAAATAATAATTGATTGATTTTAAATAAATTAAATAACAAGTGAAATCGAGAGTTAAACCATTTTATAAAAGTGTTAAAATTGTAAATTGCATTTAATTGTCTAATGCAAATTAAATTTTGTTTTGTAATCATTTTTAAATAATTGTTTTGATTTTAATAAATTTGAAAGTTGTTTTAATTTTGCTTTTATTATTTTTTTTTACTTAATTAATTAAATTTTATTTTACTTAGTTTTTATTATTTTAATTTATCTCTTAGACAACGAAACATTTTTTAATTTTTATTTTCTTTTAATTTTGAATAAACAGTCATCCTTATAGCTCCGTCCCAGTTATTTCGATAGGCGAAGGCTAAACAGGAGCGCTACTCTTAATATGTGTTATTTTGACGTAACACTTTCAACTTAAAGCTTAAATATCTCTTGAACGCTTGAGTTTATCAAAGATATTAAAGAGACCTTTCTTGTAGGGCGGTTAATTTCCGACAACAAATCGTTAAAAGCCTGAGTAAATATCTGCTTGCTGAAGAGTTATAGAATTTCAATCAAAAAACATAATTTTTTAAATCTATCAACTGTGAGCTTCGATACCACTTAAATGGTTGGATTAACAAAAAAAGTGTAAGAAACCTTTTTTGAAGAGCGATAAATTTCCTACAAGAAAATTTATAGCGCTCAATTTTATGTCTAGGTGTTGGAGAGTTATAAAATTTCAAACAAAAACGCCAATTATTTTAAACAAATCAAACTTTGACCTTCAATATCTCTTAAATAGTTGGATTCACGAAAAAACATAAGAAACCTTTTTTGAAGAGCGGGAAATTTCCTACACAAGTATGTATTGGTCATCGCTATGCACTTATTCTTTAGCAAGTTATAAAATTTTTCTCATTTTACTAAAATGAGAATGTATCATTACTTAGGCAGGGTCAAACGGCATTAGAATAAACTTTGTTATTTTTTTTATCATTTTAAGATCACAAATTAATGATTTATATCATGACCAAGTAAAAAAATCTAATTTCGTAAATAATGGACACCCTAATATACAGAGTAATCAACCTAACAGGTCTAAGCCACCGAGGCCAGAGCGCCAGGTGGAAAAAACTAAAGAGCTCCGCTGTGATAATTGTAATAAACGCGGTCATTTCGAAAGGGATTGCTTGCAGAAAAACACACTTTTAGTAATGCTGGAGTGAGGTAACAGAGGCATCTCCATATACAGACCCAGTACCCCACAAAACTGTCAGGTTTCATCGGATCAACATTTAGAAATATGCGATCATTCTATACAAGCGTTTTCATTTTGTTATAAAAAATATAATTTCATATAATTATTAACTTATTTTGCTTAGCGGATATTTTTTCAGTAGAAAAAAAACCTAAAATGCGAGACAGGTTAAAATATTGAACAAAAACAATGTTAAATAACATTTAAGTAATCTAATTTCCTCATACGCTTCTAAAATCTTTACAATGCACTATACACTTTGATAACACAATTTCACGTGTTTTGTCTAACATTAATATTTAATTTCGCCACAACAACGTTTTCATTTTGTTATAAGTAATATAATTTTATATTATTATTAACTTGGTTCTCAGTTAATATTTTTTAGTAACAGTAATATTGGTAATGCTACTCGGTCAAAAATTATTAAAGAGAAACATTGTTAATTAACATTTGAAATATTCAAATTACACTTATACTTTCTGGGATCTTAAACTTGCTGATGGAAAGTTTCAGTTCCTTATTTACTAAACTTAAGAACGTCATGAATGTATAAATTTTTAAATATTTAAATAATTCATGGATCAATATAGTATTCCAAGCTGTTTATTGAGTCATATAATTTTTAAATAAATTAACGTATAATGAATATATATATATATATATATATATATATATATATATAT
This sequence comes from Microplitis deprimator, assembly GCA_964016945.1. Lineage (NCBI taxonomy): Eukaryota > Metazoa > Arthropoda > Insecta > Hymenoptera > Braconidae > Microplitis > Microplitis deprimator. Next base: position 16,489,192 of record OZ024706.1, on the reverse strand, counting down.
ATATATATATATATATATATATATACATATTTTGACGTTATTTATTGTATGGGGGTCAAATCAAAGTGAACGTCACAAACATTAACTGATTCTATTGTATTTACGAACATGGTAACTCAAGACTTAGAATTTAGCTTACAGGTATTAACCATTTTGATGCAGATTTTCATTTTAAGTTAAAGTTTAAGAATTAAATAGAGGGTAATGTCCAGCTACAGTAATGGGTTTTTGATAAAAAAAAATTAAGAATTAGAATCAGAAATATCGAAATTTATGATAGGATATGGATCGAGATTAAAATTTGGTGGAATGATAAAGTTTGAGTTTTGTTTACAGTTTTGGTATTTTGAGTATGTGGACGAGTCAGTGTTACCGTGGAGCGGGGCTTGAATAAGTCACCCGGTATCATCTGATGAAAGAACTTAGTTCTATCCCTATGAGATATCTTGGTTTATTGCAGAGGTCTAGCTGAGATGCTAGCGCTCCAGTGTATACGGAATTTGACGGATGCAGAATGGGATCAGTTTTGAGTTTTCGTTTGGCAGGCCTCAACAGTAATGTTGTGACCGTTACTGTTGTGGAAGCCGCTTGGTCATTTTTAATTGTTTCAGTCTGACAGGTCTCAAAGGACAAGCCATGACCACTTGTCCCGCTGAGGAAGTCATAGGTCACTTAGTTTTTAAGTTTTACGATTCCAGTTGAAGTCTGTTCCTGGAGAGCAACTACCAAGGATATACATACTCAGAATCAGTCAGTGAGTACGTTTGGTGAGGTATAAGCCTCCAGTTATCGATATAGTAGAGTTTAAGGTTTGATTATGGATTTAGAATATAGAGGTGAGTTATTGATAATGATAAGATTGAGTTATGCATTTTTGAGTTTTGAGAAAAAGAAGTTGAAGGGAGACCTTCGAAGAACACGGACGTGAGCATTGGTCTCTAGTCGCTCGAAGCAAGAAGACGTGTGTAGTAATGGCGCTACAGTTCATGGCATTGCGGAAAGCTACAGATTAAAGATTATTGTTACAGAAGTGTTATTTAAAACAGTGTACTTGATATTTTATTCATCAATAATCAGTATGAACTCATTATTATAATGATTAATAATTAATTGAGTTCAAGTTAAAGTCTTGAGATATTATGCTACTGTTTTAATTATAGAAATGATGTAAGATCTTAGAAAATTATGAGAATATTGTTACAGTTTAGAGTTATATTCACAATTAATTGTTAATATTACTTTTATAAAATGATTATAAGAAATATGTTCGAGTATTAAACGAATTGTCGTCTAATTAACGTCAATTAATTATTAATATTTCGCTCTATTAATTAATTAATTCATAATGTTTTGATACGCATAAATTAGATGCCAATTTACTTTTTGTTTAGATTAATTTTATTAGTATTAGATTTAGTATTTTGTTGTAGAGTAAAATTATTAGTATTATGCTACTGTTTTTTCGTTATTGTTAAATAGAGATTTGAGATTATTTGTTGTTCAATAAAAATTGCTGACAAATAAAAATCCACTGATAATTTACATGAATTTGGGAATGATTTGACCTGGACCACTCCCTCTCTCCATAAACCTACACACTGAGCGACACCATGGCATACCGCAACTCTGTTTTTAGTTTTCCAGTCTCTGTTTCGTTTATGCTTATAAGTTCGAGCATTTTTGTTTTAGTTTTAGTTTTGCGTGGGTTTAAGATGATTCCACAGATAAAAAATTATCTAATTTGCATGATTTATTGGTTCGGTGATTCCAGTGATGGAAATTACCTGGCACCCTATTTGTATTGAGACTGAAGGTGTGCAAAGCACTGTTAGGCTAATACTGGGATTAGTGAGGTTGATGATGGGTTGATGAGAGAACCTCGATTCCTTTTTTTTGTATTTTTTTTTTTGTTTTTTTTTTAAACATTTAAAAACTGTCACTATATTTACACGAGATAATTAGCTATAATAATTATTCGGCACTTGGTGCCACATGCACACGGTTTACCTGCGCAAACTTAACACGTGGCTGATAACACTAAAGTTTTGGTTATTACTTTTAGATCACAATAAGAGATGACTCGGTAAATATAAGAGAATGAATAGTTAATAAGTATGAAAAATATAAATCGAGTAGACTGAGACTTTCTGTCGAATTTAATTTATTGAGATGGGCAATATAATGAAAGATTCCGAAACTAAGAAAATTAATGGCGTCCGTATACGTAAACTAGCGTTTTCTTAATGTATAATAATAATGATAATTACCGTCTCTTCTTCCTTCTCGAGATAGCAACTACGCAAGTCATTAAATTTTTAGCTAATGAGAAAATTGATTGAGACGTCAGAATTAAATTGTAGCCAATGAAGATGTCCGTTATAAAGTTGCGTGACGAAATGACCAATAAGGAGATCCGTTACAAATCAGCATACGCAGAGTAGCTGAGCGCATGCGTCAGACAAATTTTGTTGATTGGCTGAAGGACCCTGGTGAGTTGAGTGAGTCGAGAGGTGCTGCCACCACGATCAGTGAACTGAATGGCGCGGTTTATGAACAGGAGGCTAAAGGCAGAGAACGAAGTTGTAATGCAAAAATAATCGCGTCTAGATTTTGTGTTATAATATTTACTTACAATTATATCATAGCTGTTGTAGTATGGTAGTATGCAAAACGAAGCATCAGCAGAAAATATGTTGTTTACCTTATGTTTGTACTGTCTTGTCACTTTGCATTTGTTTATGACAGAATAAATTACTGTCTAAATAACTTTCAATAACAGCCTAAGCGACTGATTTATTGAAAAATGACATCAATTAATAAATATCTCTATGATGAGATTATACAATTAGTGCTGTTTATACGTAATAATAAATCGGAATTAACAATACCGTTTCCGGACGATCGTTTGAATGTTTGGCAATATCTCTCAGAAGAAGTCGTGCTGTCGTTATTAAAACGTAATATTCTATTTTCACCAGCTAGCGTAATAAGCGATGCTTATGAAAGTGGTTTGATTTTTTCAAGTGTTAAAATTTTGCATGCTGTGTGTGATTGTTTAAAGATAGTAAAAAGAAGGGGACTAAAAGGCTTTCTAAATTGTTGACAGCTGGTATGTAATGCTATACAAGAAGACATTTTAGCCGCTCTTTCTAATAATATCAACAACAGCGTATATAATGATGGTGATGATGCAAAAGCTGGTAAATCGTCTACTGCTCCTTCTTCTTCCACCCTGGAGGTATGTAAAAACGTCATTATAACCTTCAAGAGGATATGAAATTTTTTTACATCAAATTTTTACAGCCTCAACCATCCACTTCTTATCAACAACGCAAAGATAACGGTAATTGGATCTATTGTTCGAAAAAAAGCCATTTCAACAATACTATCCCACGAAATAAGGGATCAGACTGGTTGAGTACACGTTGACAGAAGAAACTACATATCTGTTGAATGTTTTCCGGAGATTATAGACAGCGATAATGATGATGATGATAATGACGACAATGATAACCGATCTCTTTTGTCATGTGATACATGCAATGCTGAAAATGAAAGGGAAAATGAGGATATTGACACTCTTGCACAGTTAATATTAGAAGAAGATGAATTTTATATGAAAAATTTTGGAATTGGAGAACAACCCCCCCAAGAAGAGCAGGAATATAGACTCCGTGAAATATCTGAAGCTCGTATGGATGTCGATTCTGATTCTAAAACGGAAAATAGTGAAACCAACTCCTTAATAGGTAAATTTAAATTTTAAATAAATATCATATTTCATTAGACCAATATCTATTATTTCCGTAGATTTTGTTAACACCTACCTTAGTGCTGATAGAAGAATAAATTTTAAAATGATTAAGCTAATGTTACATTCTGACTTCTCTATTTATTAGACAGAATATGTTTAAATAGACCATGTTGACGTCGTTAGGGTGTGGATAGAACCCAGTTGCGTCAGCAGTTGACCTCCTTTTTTTTATGCAAAAAAAAGTTTTATTGACGTACCATGGTAGAGATTATGGACCCCTTAAGTCGACCAAAATAATCCCTTGATGGTTCCTCTGAGTGCGAACAAGACGAGCTCTAAAGACTTGGTTCCTTCGTAGAGGAAAGTAATTCCAATTGGCCGATCAACCACAAGAGCTCGAAGGCTCAAAAACACAAGAGCTTGACGGCTCAACAACACACGATCTCAGCGGCTTAGCAACACATGATCTCAATAGATCAACAATACACGAGCTCGAAAGCTCAACAACACATGAGCTCAGAAGCTCAACAATAAATGAGCTTGACGGCTCAACAAAAACTTAATTCTCGGACGACCTTTAGTGAGTTCCGTGATGACACCTTGAATCCCGCGATCCAGCTGTGGTGCACATTCTGACCTCCTGCTTCTCGACATGAATTTTGGATTCGGAAAGGAAGCGCTTAGGCTGCCGGTATCAGCGTTCAGAGAAGGTGAGTGTTAGGCTGCCGGTAGCAGTGCCCATAGCTTAAATAAGGAGTGCGTATTTTAATAAAATACGGATACATATGTTGCCTCAAAGTCCGAGTGACAGGATCAAGCCAGCAGGTTTCTGTAAAGTTCTCGGCTCTACCAGATCTTGTGATCGACTGCTTTCATTCTGTCACTCCTTGGTATAATACATTATCAAAATGTTAACGTTGCATCTCAGGTTTCCTATGAGAGAATCGTCGTGGCCCGGGTCTAATGCATCGTCATCTGTTTAGACTATCCGCGAGCCACGGCGACTGTCCTATCGCAAGAGATTTCCGTTACATTGATAGCGGTGAAAAGAAACAATCACCAACAAAGTAACGATTTATTCATTTATTTATGATTCTAAGAAGTGTCGAACCGTTTATTCGCCTACCGCGGTGAATAAATAATTCGAGACTTCAAAAAAAAAATTTCTAAAATTTTTATTTAAATGTAATTCGAGCCAGAACGAACACTAAGCTAGTATTTTGACTATTATAGTCAGAGATGTATTTATAATATTTTTACAGGTGGTCAACAAGGCAGTGTTTTTTTCAAGAAGTGCCTGTTTGAAAATCCAACATGCAGCCTTACAACATTCTGAAGACAACAAGTTTTGGAGTATAGAACCGCCGGGCCAGAGTTTTAATATTGCAAAACAACACTCTAAACACGTTAAGAAATTCGGTGCAAAAGAGGTGGAGAGCGTTTTTCGTATCTTACAATCACCTGCAAATACCAATAATATTCAATGGCTTGACGGTAGTTTGAGAGACATTGTAACGCCCATTACGTCGAAATGTAGAGGCCATGATTATGTGGGATTTACAATCAATTGTGATAGACTCACATCAGGGCCCTTATGGTCTCGTTTTGAACAAGCTAATGCATATACGCCTGACAATCTAGGCTCATTGCTAAGTGACGTAGCACAAAGCGCCGGAACTATCACGACAGACGACCAATTAGTCATTTCAGTATCTATTATAGTCATTGCTCTCCCGATTCTCTAGTAGCCGAAAACTTTCTATCCCGGTCTCTTGGGTGCGAGGGGTTGCAATTCCCATTGCTTCCCGTTGCTCCAGTACCGAACTCTTTTCTATCCCGGCCCCTCGGGTTCAGGGGGTAAAAAATCTCAATTTGCTTCCCTTGCAATCCAGTACCAAACTCTTTCCTATCACGGTCTCTTAGTGTAAGAGGGTAGCAAATACAAATTTGCTCCCCTTTTATCCCGAACCGGTTTTTCCGTATTCTTCCGTTCCCGAGGGATACCCCCGCAACTAAAGGGATATTCATTTATCTATTTGTGTGAGGCTTGTCGGCGATTTTTGACATGGAGCTCTAACTCCAATTCCCTTTTCATTTTCCGGTGCGGTGTCCTTTCTGTGCAAATGCTATGAGAAAGACACTGCGACAATACTGTAATTACGCTAGTCTAAATCGACATCTCTCGCGGGAGCACCCGAATGCTGATACCAAATACTTCTGCCGTATCTGTAAATATAAATCGTTAAAGCCAAAGGCCGTAGCGTTGAAAGACGTGAAAGCCCACTTCAGAAAGGCTCATCCGGGTGCCTCCGCGAAAGATGTTGAACTTCCCTCCGGAGAGTCCGAGCTCCCCGTCGTCAAAGATCGAATCCGCCGAAGCCGAAGCGCGAGGCGTAGCCTAATTGATGTATCTAGCCCCGTTACTCGTACCCCCCCTAGCAGGCCAACAACACGTCCGTCACCTGCGGCTTCATCCAACATCTCCAGAAGTCCGGCGGGTACGGGAACCAGTGCCCCACCGGTAAGCTCTAGCACTGCCGGCAACGCTCTTCGTAGTCGCCTAAGCACCCCAAAATCTATAACAACAACAAAAACAATAACAACAACAATAATAACAACAACAACAACACCCTCTGTAACAACAACAACAAGCTATACGTGGCCAGTCTTGCCTAAGAAGAGCGGGCCAACCTTAGCTTCCAATGTTTCACTTCAGAAGAAGAAGGTAATAGTCCGGCTTCAAAAACTCTCACCATCCACCTTGAAGAGCATTAGCAGCGGCGGGGCCGTCTCCAAGGCCCCTTCACCACCATCACGAGTCCTGACCAGGTCAATGAGGGTAGGCAGTGTGCCCCCTCCAACAGTTTCGAGCAATCCACCATCTTCTGCTACCCTGGTGACGCCAGCAGTGTCATTTGCTACAGTCGCCAGGGGTACAAGGGCACAATCTGCCCCACCAACTCCAATACCATCCAGAAGAGGACCTGGTCGTCCACGAAAGGACACAGCCACATCAACAAAATAGCGGCTATTACCACATCCACGGTCACAACTACAGTGATACGGGGCTCTGTTACTTCGCCCCGTATATCCAGCAGCCCAACGCCACTACCATCAACGTCGAGCAGACTGGACATAATCAGAGAGGCTGAATCGGTGCATACGGTGGCTACAGGAGCCATCGACGATAGTAATAATAACAATACCAAGGGCACAGGGAACAGCAACCACCAGCAGCAGTCCTCGTCAACTCCAACATCATCGGCGGGCGACGTGAACCAACGTCAGCAGCACTTATTCCCCCAAATTGTCATAAATTCACCCCCATATATGGCTACGCCTCCCGCCCCTAGGACTGTCAGCCCTGCCATCACTACTCACCCACCGCTCATCACCAGTATTACTACGCCAAGCAATAACCTATCTAGTCAATCTCAAAACAACAACAACAATAGTAATATAATGAACAATAGTCTAATCAATAATCTGACTAATACATCCATATCGAACAATAGTTTCACGACTGGTGGCGGCAGGGCGGAAACTCCTAATAGCGCGAGCAATGGCGGCAATGACAACAATAACAATAATTTTAGTATTTTTAATTTCAGTCGACACACTGCTGCTGCTGGGAGTGGTAGTGGCGTCAATTACCGTGACTGCAATAATAATAATAATAACAACAACAACAACAACTCTTGCATCAGGTGTGAATGCGGTAGGCGCATCACACCTGATATTTTTAATAACTTAGGTAGTCACGGTGATACTAATGGCGCCACTGTCGCGAACAGTAGTAGCAGTAATAATAATAATAATGACAATAATAAATTAAACAAAGTAGCTAGTCAAAACAAATGGACGCGAGTTATACGCGGTCGCAATGGTGGTCGCAACACTTTTAATAACAATAGTAGAGCCACCAACAATAACCCAGTAGTACCAATCTCCAATTTCTTCAATTCTTTAAACCATGACGATAGTGGAGATGTAAACCATGGGTTAGATCCGTGCCCGGACGGTCGTTCGGGTGTCCCGCGAGACGCTTCGGGCCACATACTCCAGCGTGACACAAATGTATCTTTGCGCCAACCGCGTGACTCCCAAAACCCCCCTTTGCCAAACCCCTAGCGTGAAACCACAAGAAACTCTACGCGTCGTAATCCCCATCCCCTACAGAGCCGTAATGACCAGCGACAACCGACCCAAAGGAATATGGCTGGGCCTACGTGAGTGGTCTCACGTAATAACAAGCGTCAAGACCTCATTGCGATGGCTAACGCCACTGAATCCTGGGATAAACTGGAAGACATGGACAGGGAACTGTCTGTGTTCTTTCAGGGCACCACAGAATCCAGGCCAGCGGGTCGTGGGCAACCTGAAGGTCGAACGGTGAACCGTAATCAAGGAGGCAATCGTGATCGCGTAGGCCCACAAGAACAGGGTAACGGTGGTAGAATCCGTTCTGCCACCCGTATTCAGAAACTGTATAGGAAGAATCGGAAGAAAGCGATGCAGGAGGTGCTTGAAGGCCCATCACCCTTTTGCCAGGTGCCTAACGATGATGTCGACAGGTACTTCCGTGCATTATACTCCGACGATTCCCTCTTTGATGCAGAGTTGCCAGCAAGACAAGTATGGCCACTGGAAGAGGGCGATGAGTTGGCCGAGGCCTTGATCGTTCCTCTTTCGGCCACTGAGGTCAGCCGGAGGTTAATCAGGATGCAGGACACTACACCTGGCCCCGACGGCCTGAAGTACAGTGACCTGAAGAGGATGGATCCTGGTTCCGGACTGCTCACCGCAGCATACAATGCATGCTACCGTCTAGAAGCCATACCAGTGTCGTGGAAAGTCTCCAACACTGTATCAATTTACAAGAAAGGAGACCGAAACGACCTGTCGAACTGGCGACCTCTCGCGATGGACAACACCATCTATAAGCTCTTTGCCGCCTTGATTGCTGATCGCTTGACGAACTTTGTTGTCAATGGGAATAGGCTCACTTCATCTCAGAAAGGCTTCTTGAAATACGAAGGTTGTTAAGAACACAACTACGTTATTCAGGAGGTTTTGACGGATGGAGCGCGTGATGGTAAGGAGGTTATCGCCACATGTTTGGACGCTTCCAATGCTTTTGGATCCATCCCGCATGAGGTGATATACGATGCCATTGAAGGGATTGGAACACATGTGGTGTTTCAAAACCTGATAAAGAGTTCTTATACTGGGTGCACGACGAGGGTTCGTACCAGCGAGGGCTTTACTGATCCTGTTCTTCTCATGAGAGGAACGAAGCAAAGCTGTCCGGCTAGTCCAATCGTTTTCAATGTTAGCGCTGATTCTGTTCTTCGAGCGGTAGAAGAACTTAATCGGGGCTACATGTTGAAGACCAAGCGGGTCGCTTCCAGAGCGTATGCCGACGACTATCGCTTTGTTGCTGATAGTGTGGAGGATATGGAGCAGCTGTTGCTGACTGTCAGTGTTGCCACTAAAAGGGTTGGCATTAAGTTCAACGCCTCAGAATGTGTTACCTTGCACGTCTCCGGCAAGGGTAATAAGCGTGGTGTACTTGACACCAAGTTCAGCATTGACGGTGGGCAATGAAAGTCATCGATAGAGGGCGAGTCGTATGATTACCTGGGCGTCCCCGTGGGCTTTAACATTAACCAGACTCCCATTGCCACGATAGGTAAAATGCTAGCTGATGCTAGATCTATCGACCCGTCTCTTCTTGCCCCGTGGCAAAAGATAGACACTCTTCGGACGTTTATTATGCCGCGGGTTGATTATATCTTGCGGGGAGGAAAGGTCGACAAGACACCGTTGACCATGGCTGATAAAGTGCTGAGAAAGTTGATGAAGGGCTGGATGCACCTTCCACAGCACGCAAGTGCCGAAGTAGTGTACTTGCAACCTTGGAAGGGTGGAGGTGGTATCCTCCCACTTGCAGACCTAGCGGACATTTCTGTCATCGCTCAGGCTTTTAGGATGTTATCCTGTAAAGACCTCGAAGTGGCAGAAATCGCGAAGTCCTCACTTGAGCAAGCGGTCCAGAGACGTACGATTCACCAACGTTCGATGCAAGAAAGTGCACAGTATCTTTCGGGTTCACTGGAAGGACCGTTTCCGCGGAACCCAGGTGACCCAAGTCTATGATCGAGGGTGCGGGTCGCTACTAGGCGTCAATCTAGTCGGTTTGGCCTGTCGTGGGAATGGTGTGCTGCTAATGAAGAGCTCGCACTTAAGTGCAAGGACGTTGAGGGGCGTTATGTTTCAATTGGCCCTAGTTCACGTTCTCAAGTAATATGGCGCCTGAGAAAGGAGGCCCAACAGTTTTATTACGAGTCGCTCACAATGAAGAAGGACCAGGGTAAGGTATGACAAGTCACTGCCCGCAATCGTGAGAGCAATCTCTGTTTGCGGGATGGTAAATATATCCGATTCGCAGAGTGGCGCTTTATCCATCGTGCGCGCCTAGACGTCTTGCCTCTTAATGGGGCAATTCGTTGGGGGCAGCGAGATAAGCGGTGCAGTGTTCGGGCATAGCCTGGGGTCCCTTCCTCATGTCCTGAATTATTGCATGACGCACTCAGTGGCTTATCAATTGAGGCATCACTCCATACTCAACAGGATATCACGGGCCTCTAGGGCGGCGGGAGAGATGCGAGTCAACAAGCGCGTTTAGGGAGTTGATGGGATCTGGCACGTCTCAGACCTGGCATTGTTGTTAGAAATGAACGGGCCAAGTCGGTGCTCATTGTGGATGTCACTGTCGCTTTAATGAACCAGTGCGTGGCTTTTGATGATGCGCGTCAATCTAAGATTGATGCGTATCATGAGCTCGCGACTGTATTGAAGGCACAGGGGTATCAGGTGCGTACGGACGCGATCGTTGTCGGCTCTCTAGGCGAATGGGACCCTAACAATGAGCCGGTTTTGAGGGCGCTTAGTATTTCATCGTACTATGCTCGTCTGATGAGAAGACTCATTGTGTCGGACACCATTCGCTGGGCGCGAGACATATATGTGGAGCATGTGTCTGGCCAAAGACAGTATGCTCGTACCGTGGCGCCAAACGAGGATGCTTCGTGCGTCCGCCCTGACACAGACCTGACCTATGGGCCACTGTCGTCTTTTCTAACGCCTCCACCACTGCGATCGCCGCCACTGCAAATTAACTAATTTTCTTTTCTTTCTTTTTTCACTCGCGTGCTAGCTACTACCTCCGACGTTTGTTGTCCTTGTCGTCATTGCTACGCGCTATACATTATTTATACATATATATTCATATACATACATACACACATTTTATTATTGTATTTATTTATTAATTATTGTGTACGTGTATTTGTAAAAATTTAATAAACTTTGATATTATTTTTCTGACTGAACTCACCCCTCTCGCCACATACAATGCTGGACCATTGTCATGGGGAAAGAGGGGTGATGTAAATATTATATAACTGACTATACCATATGTACATTTGTTCCTGATATATATATATATACCACACGATTGGATCGCTGCGGGTATGATATTGACATTGTAATAACCCTGACTGCTATATGCTAAATTTATTATTTATTTATTTATTGTGACTCCCGCCACAAAAATATTATTTATGTATTGTTTTTTATGAGTATTTTTTATGTATGATTCTAATTTAATAATAAGAAAATACTTGTTGTACCACCCCGTGGGGGCTTGTCCTCACCGGGCAGTTATAGTGGCTAAATAAAGCGATCTTCAATTTACTGTAGAGGGTGCTGAAGGCACAGGTCGAAAAATTTTAACGCACCAATTTATTTACGAACAATCTATAATACCTATCAATAATAATGATAATTTATGTTACCCAAGGTCATGAGTATCGGGTCAGACCTTTGTTGGAAGAGGCGAAATACGTACAGGTACATTACATCGGAAATGGGAATTTATCACCGATAATAAATGTAACCTACAAAAAAAGGAAGCTTTGTCTTTGGTTCATGAAGCGGGTGTCAAAATTTCTAATAGAGGTTAAGGTATCGAGCACGTATTTACTTTTCAAAAATATTTTTAGGATATGGGTATAGCTATTGTAATTTCTGAATTTTAAACTCTAGGTAAAGGTAATAAACATACATTTGATGAGCGTGAAACTGTTCGATTAACTTTTTGTTGTATACGGCATGATATATATATATATATATATATATATATATATATATATATATATATATATATATATATATATATATATATTGAGACAAATCGCTTTTTATCTTCGCGATTTTTACCAGCAGCCACCAGAATTCGCGAGTTGAACCCTGGCTTAGGCTGGCTTCTAACAAATTTTAATGTACTTGGGCAGAGCAGTGGGCTGGGGTTCTTGCAAAGCAAAGACCTGCACTTATTCAAACTCGGCAACGTATATTAAAAACTTACTAACTCACCTCATGGCTTATAATTTATAAATTAATGTCTTAGTGTTGGTTGACTCATGAATTCTTACTTAATTAATAGTACTTTTTACTAAACTATTGAATAACTCTTACCAGTTAAATAGGAATAAAGATAGGACGAATAGTGAGATACAAAATAAAGGAATTAATCAGAAAATGGTGCAAGTTTATTGCCAATTATAATAAAGTTCAGTTACAATGAAAGCTTCCGCAAATAACAATATCAGTAGTGTTCTGGTATACGCTGAATATACAATGTTCCTCCACGTGGAATAGCGCAATCATTACACTGAATTTATTATTTAATTTTTATAATGTTTTGTGACGCGAGTAGCTCGCCGGTAATGTACAGTAATAATTTTACTTTATTTAAACTTTAATATTGATACTTAATAACTAAACAATAAAAATGATATCGCAAGATAATTGCCAGTAATATATAAAGAATTATTGCAAGTGAATTGCCTTATTAATAATTATAATGCAAGTCGATTGCTTTACTGAATATTAATTAGTAATAATAATAAAGACGTCTAAACGCTAGTTGATCCAAGATCGAAGTGATTAACCGATAATTGAGGGCTTGGGACTTGTAAACAAATACCTGTTTGTAATTATACGCGTAAGTGCGTTTGTACATAATTCAATAGGTGGTTCTCAAATAACAAATGTTCTGAAAACCATTTTGTTAAGGGTTCAAGTAATTTACAAGGGAAAAATAAAGATGCCAGTGTCTGTGAAGCAATAAAAATCTGTAGCGTATGTTGTCATCTAATACGTTCAGGCAGTAAAAATCCTCATGAATGTAATACCATATTTTGTAGAGTATGTAATAGTATAAGATCTATTAATCACTTTTGTTATATGGCTCCATTAATAGTAGAAAAGTTGCCAAAAGTTGTATTTTAATTTTATGATTTTGAGACACAGCAGCATACTCGCATTAAAGGTTCTCGTGACACATATCTACACATTCCTAATTTATGCGTAGCACAAAAAGCATGTTCTTATTGATGTAATGATAAAGACGTTTCAGGTATTTGTAATTTTCGTGGGAAACGTGAATTTCTTTTTGATAAAAATCCTTTTAAAGAACTTATTAAGTTATCATTACAAACTTATAAGGGTTTTACAAAAGTAATTTGTATTGCTCACAATACAAGTAGTTTCGACGGGCAGTTTATTCTACGGTGCATGCTAGAACGTAACGAAACTTGTTTTTTCTAAATTCATACTAAACGGTACTAAAATTATTGTGATGACTCTGGAAAATACTATATCTTGAGATAGCTTAAATTATTTGCACATGCCCTTGCATAAGTTATCTAAAACTTTCGGATTTGCTAGAGAAATAGAAAAAGGTTTTTTTCCGCACTTTTTTAATACATTTGAAAATGTAAATTATATAGGCCCTATGCCTGATATAAAATATTATTCACCGGATACAATGCTTAAAAGTGATTTGCTCACTTTATCCATATATTTGTAAGACAGGTAAATTTCCCATGGGTCACCCTAAAATTTTCACTTGCGATAAATGCTCTCGACTAAATAAAGAGAATTATAATCTAGCCGATATCGAAGGTTTCGTAAAATGTACAATTCTGGCTCCACGCAACCTTTATCATCCCGTATTACCGTGAAAGCTTCATAATAAACTTATCTTTACACTATGCTATGCATGTGCTTTATCTTTAACTCAATATGATTGTGACCATGATGACGATAGTATTAGAGCGTTTATAGGAACGTGAGTAGTTGATGAAATACGCAATGCAATAACTAAAAGTTATGTTATCATTCAAGTACATTAAATATAGCAGTATACAATAAAACAACATAATCCGGAAAAGGGTGCAGATAGTTTATTTACGGATGACATAAACATGTCTTTAAAAATTAAAATGGAATCAAGCGGGTACCCTAAAGACTGTATCACTGAAAAAGAAAAAAATGCTTATAGTGATGAATATGAAAAAGCTGAAGGTATAAAGCTAGACAAAGAGAGAATTACATAAAACGAGGGCTTACGATCTGTAGCTAAATTGAGTTTGAATTCATTATGGGGAAAATTTACCACAAACTGAACTATCACTACTAAAGCACGGTTAATGGAGATGCTAACATATAGTCAGATTGACATCACGGGATTTCTACCTGTAATTGATAAAACAATATATTTAAATTGCGCTGATAGTATAACAGCTTCAACTACAATGAATTTAATAGCGGCTTATACAACAGCCCAAGCCCGTCTAAAGTTATATAGTTATTTAGAAAACTTGAATGAACGTATATTATATTGCGAGACAGATTCTTGTATTTACATATCTAAGGATAATCAATATGAGCCACCAACCGGTATATTCTTAGGCAATTTAACCGATGAGTTAGAATCTTATGGACCTGGTAGTAATATATCATCATTCATAACAGGTGGTCCTAAATTTTATGCCTACAACATCCGCAAACCAAACAGCAGAACAAGTAGTGTGCAAAGTTAAAGGAATAACATTAAATTTTGAAAACAGTCCAAAATCCAACTATAATACAATCAGATCTTTTATATTATGTGATAATACTGAACCTATTATAATTAAGTGTGATGCTATAAGACGCACACTTCTTCATGATGTAGTAACGCGTAAAGAATTAAAGACAACAAAGCTTTAATATAAGAAACGCAGACTTTCGAATTGACATAAGTCTTTACCATTCGGTTATTTAGCATTATAAGCAATACGATAAAATAATCATAAATATATAGCTGCCATGATTGAAATTCGATATATTATTTCTATATTAAGTGTTATGCATGTATGTGTATATGTATATGGAAATGTATTGAAGCCCTTGTATATTTTATGAAAAAATATATGTAAAAGCATATTGAAGTCTTTGTATATTCTATAAATCATTAAATGTATGGCACTAGAAGTAAAATATTTCATAATTTACTTCGTATTAATAATTATGTTTCATATCATTTAAGTTTTTAGAAAAGAAAATGATTTACTTAGTTGTGCTTCATGGTTAGACGTTATTCAGTATTTATGAAGGCAATAGTAAACCGTGTGTTATCTTTATAAAGTAATGGATATTGTTATTGATGTTCCAGGACTATTTGATAACTATGACAATTTATGTGTAAAAAAAATTAGTGTGGTTAGCATCGACATAGCTATAGAGAATCACTGGGTAATAAAATCACCTTTTCCGTATAATAAACTAACAATAGAGGCTAAACGGGGAAATGATGTTATCACGCGTAATAAACACGGCATACAATAGTGTAACGGTTGTACTATTTTTTCGAAAACCGTATCTATTTTATCTTCTTACTCTGAAAAAGTGAGGTTTATTTATGTACGTGGACAAATCAAAGCAAAATATCTTGAGCAAATATAAAAAAAAGAAATAATAAATTTAGAAGAGGATGAGGCTGAATTTCCAAAGTTTAATTTTTTTAAGGAAAATATTAAAACACAGTGTTCTTTACACCATTCTCTAAAGCAGCCCTGTATAGCTAAAGATCAGAACTGCTTTTTAGATCAAGATGTAAGTTAAAGCGATTAGATTATCGAAGAGTGGTCGAAACCGTTCATATAAATTTTAAATAATACTATACCCAAAAATAGTACTATCACAACTACTCTGCTATAATCTGTGTAATGGATCCGCGCTGGAAACATCCATGAACATTTCCGTAAAAAAATTTATGCAATACTTACAACAAATGAGTCATACTAAATTTTTAAAAATAATATTTTACCATCCTGAGTGACAACCCCACATATATAGAATACCCGAACTTTGAAAAAATTAAATTTCGTAAAGGTTTACCTCATAATAACGATTATAGTTCTGATAATAACGACAAATTAATTATTATTGATGATTTTATGCGTGAAGCCGGAAATAACACAGTTGTTGATTTTTTTACGTAAGGCAGTCATCATAAAAATATTAGTGTAATATTTATTACATAACATATATTTCATCAAGGGCGTGGTCCGAGAGATATCTCATTAAATTCAAGTTATTTAGTGATTTTTGGAAATCCTAGAGACTGGTCACAAGTACAACATTTCGCACGACAAGTATGTCCAGAAAATCCTCTTTTTTTGCAAGAAATATACTATGATACTACAGTTAAACTGCACAGCTATCTTCTTTTTGATTTGAAACAAGCAACACCTGAAAATTTTCGTTTCAGTACGTATATTTTTTCTGACGATAAATACCAGATTGTATATGTTCCTAAAAAATCTAAATAAGTCATAATTTTCATAATGGCGTTAATTAGTCTGTATAACAATATTGATCGTTTAGAAGCGATAGAATGCAAAGGTTATTTACAATGGCCTGTGCCATTGGAATCTCCAGAAAAACTAGCAAATGCTGGTTTCTATTGTACGGGCGAAGGTGATCGAGTTAAATGTTTTGAGTGTGGTATAGTAATATGTGATTGGCTTGAAACAGACAATCCCGTGAGTGACCATAGGCGCTGGCGATCAAATTGTCGTTATATTCGCAACTTATCTTGTGGTAACGTGCCAAAAGGTGTAGATCTCAGTACAATGTCACCCGTAGAACAAAACACATATCGTCCACGTTATGGTAAGGAGTTTAGACCCGGCACCGTACCGGATTCAAGTAGCTAAAACAGCATACACCGTAATATTACAAACAATAGTAAAACCGTAATAGCAAAAAAGCTACTTATCAGGAAAAAAAAAAGTAGCTTTATTACAGGCTATGCGCTCTTTGACTAAAGAACAGAGACAAGCTCTGTTGCGTAAGGTGATACTGCGTTAATAAGGTGTATTTGCGAGTGTGCTTTGAACATCTTACAAGGTACTGTAGATTTGAGACAACAAGGAAACAAAAATTAAAATGCCACGCACAAGTTTTGAGAAAATTTGCTTCACCTAACAGTAGCCTGCAACAGAAAAAGGAAATAGTCAGCACGTTATTATCCAGATTTATATCTAACTGAAACGGAGTATGCACGTAAATGGTACTTGCTTCTGAAAAAGCAGTTGTTACCGGCGATACTGTAACAAGAGTGGCTGAAAATTTAGCAGATGTGGCTACATCGCAAAAGCAAAGGATGCAAACAACAGGAACAACTCTATCAAGGTTAGATAGTGAAATGAATCGGATATTAGAATCTCGTACATATCCAGACGATCGCTTAAAATGGTCTGCATATCCACGCGTGATAAAAAAGTATTTAAGACTAATAGACGCCGAAAAATTTTAACTGATCAATGAAAACACTTTATATCACCATAGTAAACGACCTATTACTGAAAAATCTGTTGATAAGGATTTTCCACCTATCAAAAGTACAATGATTGAAAGCGTACTATCTAAATTTGAGAATTATTGCTAAAGAAGTTACAAAAGTTATCTGATGATGTTATATCATAGGATTTTAATGGCTTAGTAATTATCAATAATAAACCAATAATATGCTCGAATATTATTGATCTTATAAATCACGCTATGTGACACAGAAAAAATAGTCACGCTATTTGTCAACGTCAGTTTTCCAGGATTCTTCGTGCAATACATGTACCTCTTGAATACATTGGAAATCATAATTTATTACATTCCCGTGATATATCTGCATTGACACCAAGGAATTCATTACGGCAGACCTCTAATAATAATAAAATTAGCGAATAAAGTAGCTCCAGCATTGAAGATAATATCGACAACACAATATTAAATGAAACGCAGTTACGCTTAGACACGTCTTTCGAATACACACCAGGCTCGGATAAGCAGAACGGTGAAGGTGTTTCACAATACAAGAACATAAAATGGTTGGAGCTCAAATATTTAAAAAATTAGAAAAAACTTACTATAACCCGGCCCATTTTGCCGGTCTTATTAGTCGTGTTAATTTTTTGAAAAAGACTATTGAATCAGAGCATGCAACGGACGTATTTAAAGAAGGAGTGTTTAAAAATAGTGGGAAAAACAAGAAACCTACAATGCACACCACATGAACAGACACTGGTTTGAAAGAAGATGTTATAATGTATCAAGAATCGACGATGTATGGGAGGCTGATTCAATTAACATTCGCAATATTTCATCATACAATAATAATATTGGTTATTCATTAGTTGTTATTTATGTGGTGAGTAATTCTGTTTGGGTAGAGCCAGTTATTAATAAATCAAATATTTGTGTAAACCACGATTATTACAGACAGATAGGGGCAAAGATTTTTTAGGCAGCTTATTCCAAGTACTTTTAAAGAAACAGGATATAATATTTAGAAAAGTTAGAAACTCTGATGTTAAAGCGGCCGTTGTTGAGCGTTTCAACAGAACTCTTAAAGATAGAGTATGGCGGTATTTAACACACGCGCGTTCAAAGAGATATGTTAAACTTCTACAAAAAATTGTCTATAGCTACAATCATGCGAAACATAGTGGCATAAAAATAGCACCATATGAAGTTAACAAAGAAAATGCTGATGAAGGATTTCATAATTTACAAAAACGGTACGTTAAAAGAGCGGTAAGACAACCTAATTATAATGGAGATGAATTAGTACGCATCAGTAAAGCGAAAGCACCGTTTGTGAAAGGGTATGAAAACGGTTGGTCAAAAAAAATTTTTAGGATTGCGCCTGTCTCTGCATGCAGGCAACGTATAGTATATTTATTGAAAGATTGAAATAACGAAGTGATAGACGGTATTTTCTACACTGAAGAATTATTACATGTCCGGTAAAAATGGCAAATGTACGTGAGAATTTTTACGTTGTTCTACCTAGTTACAGTAGTATGCTATATTTTCCTAAAAACACAACAGCAAGATTTGTTACACGGTTATCTCATACTATAACACTAGCAGGTGAATGGGAAGTTGGATTGAGGGAAATTCAAACACCTACGACTTTTCTTTATATTACACAGGATAATGAAAACAGTTATTTAGGTATAATTAATTATATATAGCCTAGTGGTACAGAGAAAAGTATTCCCGAAGAATGGGAAGACAAAGTAATTTTAGGCAATGCGCCTTATGGTGTGTATAAATTTGTCGAAGCACTATTAGAGGCTATTCATAAACAAAAAGAGTTCTCTGATCATATCAAGTTCGAATACGATCCAGGAGGATATACTGTATTACAGCCTGCAAAGTATGTACAGGTGAGTATGTATCACACAGTCTAGAAATTAGTGAATGGCAGCAGGTTATTTCATAGTTTAATCCACAAGACTCTTCACCAAGAATAGCAGAAGAAAATAAACCATACAGAGCCGCCAAACCTGCTGCTCTGAGTGCTGGACTACCAGATACTGTTTACGTATATTCGGATATTTGTAAAAGTTATATAACAGGCGACGTTCAGACACCTTTGCTAAGACCTGTACCTCTGGATATTGACCACTACAATTACGGCAGCGTAAAAATCAGCCGTTTCTTACCACCCCGCTATATACCCGTTTCACGCACACAGTTTACAACGATTGAAATTGATCTATGTGATGCATTTGGTAAAACTGTAGGTTTAAGAAATTCTCTTACCGCTTTCAGATGATATACCACGCATTACGAACTGATGCAACACGGGTGTGGTAGCCACGACTACAAACGTATTCATCAGTTTTATATAGACTCACCTTATCAAAGAGGTTTAATAAGTTGTCGGTATATTCGAAAAATATAACAAATCAATTTATTACGAATTGATATTTAGAACGAACAAAATTTAATAGGTCGTAATGGCACAAAATGGCGAGACCACTCACTGCAGATAACTTCACGCCAGCTTTGGCACCGGACTCAAATAATACTCAGTTAATCTCTAACTTTAATAATATCCTCGATATAAGTTAAATAACAAAATAATACTCCTGATTCAATATAATTTAAAAAACAAAAGAAATAATGATCATTCTAACTCGATATAATTAATGTAAACAACGAAACCACTCAGTACATTACCCTGTATCGCAACTTGACTGCAACGTGATGTCAATTCAATTGACATCCGCAACAGTCGGTAACTCGACGTTTATAAATCTAATTAACGTCTAAATGTTTATCTTTCAAAATAATAATTAAATTAATCTTGATTCGGTAATTATCAAAATATCACGGGTAAAACGAAGCTCGAAATACGCAGTAACAAATAAATAAAAAGAGATGAACAAAATAAAAAAAATACCAAAATTAAACTCCAAATAACAACGTAATAATAAGGTGATCAATTATATACAATAAATGTATCAAAATCAGTGTCAAGAATCAAATTAAACAAACATTCAATTAAACGTACCAGTAGAAATAAGTCGAATTGACAGATTACAACAAAGCACGTTACTAATCAGACCATTTATATATGTTAATTAATCAATTAATTAATTAAATGTGTTGACTTGCTCACCGGTCGATGGTCTTGAAGTCAGCCCGATTGTCTCCACGTGGTCGAAACAATAATAGCAGGCCGGGAACGGCGTCTCAATATCCCAGCAGGTACTGACGAACCCAAACGGAAAGTTGATTAACGTGATCGGCTTGTCCGATCACAGAACTGGGTTTGAACAAGTTGAATTTTTAAGCTGACGTCAACTTGCAGACTGAGTGGCTTCGGGGAAAGTGAGGACGTTATAAAGATGAAAATTTAGCTTGACCGAAATTAATACCCGACATTCGACGGCAAAATGGCGGTAAAAGGTGAAGAGCAAGATATGTGGTAAACTCTCTGTCATTTGCACTGTATTTCGCACTAATTATGTAGTTAAAATACTAAACAACAGAAATTGACGTCTATTGACTGTTATATGGAAGAAAAATATGTTTAGAAATTCACTCCTGATAGCCACCTTATCGACAAGTTAACTTCTAGCTACTGCTGTATTTCGAAGCCAACTTAAAGGAAAGTGTTGTAGAGCAAGCAGTTACCTTAAGTTGACAGTGAATTGTCTGTAACTTGAATTCAATTTGATTGCAAGTATTACTGCCAGACAGTGACGTTAAGTTGATTGAAAGTTTAACTTCAAATTGACGGCAAGTTTTTCTGTCAAATTACATTCAGATGAAGGCAGTAGATTTGCATTAACTTGCACGCAAGTATTCTCCAGCCAAGGCTTGCCAGAAACTTGTCGTTAAGTTAGCCGTAAATGTTTCACTACAGAACTTGCTGAACGATTATCTTTGAAGTGTGGCTATCAGGGACTTTACAGCAGCCCAGAAGCCAGAGTTTCTGCTCCGAAATTGAAATGAAACTTTTGACATCTCGATGACTACAGTATATATGAAAAAAAATATCAGTCCAACTTTCGTTTCTCATATCATATACGTAAAATAACGTCTGCCATTGACGTAGAATTACAGCTGCTATTTTATATTAAGTTTATATGTAATTTTATGTGTGGGAGAGAGCAATAAATTAAAATGACGCTTTTTGCGTACTAGACCTCATCGAGATGTCAAATGTTTAACATCAAGTTTTAAGTTAGAATGTTGATTATCTAGAAAGCAAGAGATCTAAAGAGATCATTCTCACCGCCGGATTGGTCTAGTTAAATTTCCAAGTGTACGTCAATTTTTTGCTAAAGTCGTGATCAGGATATATCCTCATTCCGTTGCAATGACCCTAATAGCCACTTTAGGTTGAAACTGACAGTAATTTGACGTTGATATTACCTGAAATTCGTTGCCTGAGTTTGCCGACAATTTGAGAGCAAAACTTGGAATGAAAAATTTGCGGTTAATTTTTTCTTAATTTAGAAATAATTTTTTACTAGAAAAAAAAGTTGGTAATGTTCATTTTTACCATTACAGAAGATAAGCAAATTGATACATAAAAATGTCTAAAATTTGATGGTAAAAAAATACTTTATAATTTTTCAAGTCAAATTAACAATAAATTGTTGTAAAAATTTGCCTGCAAATTGACGACAACTTTTTTCTAGTCAACTTTTGGAGAGGATTCACATTCTAATTCTAATCCTTGACGCTAATTTGTTATAAATTCAGAAGCAATTCAGCTATTATAGGTTCTTCCGACAACTTTCCGGCAACACTTTCTGTTAACTTACTTTCCAAAAGCGGGTGTATGTTCCCTGATATCCACACTTAAAATATCATTTCTTAGCAAGTTCTGCAGTGAAACATTTACGGCTAACTTAACGACAAGTTTCTGGCAAGCCTTGGCTGCAGAATACTTGCGTGCAAGGTTTCAAATCTACTGCCGTCATCTGAATGAAATTTGACAGAAAAACTTGCCACCAATTTGAAGTGAAACTTTCAATCAACTCAACGTCATTGTCTGACAGTAACACTTGTAGTCAAAGTGAATTCAAGTTACAGACAATTTGCTGTCAACTTGAAGGTAACTGCTTGCTCTCCAACACTTTCCTTTTAATTGGCTTCAGAATACGGCAGTAGCTTGAAGTTAAGAAAAAGTTGGTATTCATTAGTTTCCGACCAACTTGACGACAAGTTGTCGACAACTTTAGCTTTTGCAACTTTTGGCTACAAGATACCGCCAACTTTCTCAGAAAGTTGACGCCAGTATGGAGCCGCAACTGGAATGCAAGCTTCTGAGAAAACTGAAGGAAACTTTCCGTCAACTTATGATTGCCAACTTTTGCCACCAATTTTCTCAGAAAGTGACCATCAACTTATTAGATTTCCAACTTTTGCCACTAACTTTCTCAGAAAATGTCTATCAACTTTGGAGGTACCAACTTTTTCGGGCCAACTCGGTGTCCAGTTGCGGCTGTAAGTTTCTCGTCAGTTTCTCGCCAACTTGGCTATCAAGGTATATGATGCGATCATAATCTGACCTTTTTGAAATATTCAAGTTATGATTTTTAGACAACGTATTTTCAAATTTTATTTATATTTTTCATCATTCCATTTTATGAGCATTTTAGTAGCATCTAACGAGTGCTGAATAATGATCGTAAAAAAAAAAATTTTTTTGAGTTTATTGGTTTCTCGGTTTTCTGAATTTTCCAAGAATTTGTCCGTTTTATGTCTAATTTTCGCCAATCGGAAAACTTCATAGCTAAAACTTGATGTGAAACTAATTGCATAAAGTATGTGAACAATTAATGAATGTTAACTTGCTATCAGTTTGGAAGCAACTTTAATTTTTTATTTGACTTTTAAAAATGAGTTTCAGATTTGATTCATACATATACTTCTATACATAACTAATGTGGATATGTGTCATTGACTATAAGATTTTAATATCGTTGAATCAATAATAAACTGTGTCTTAATAAAATTTTTATTGTTATTGGTTTATTTATATTTTAGAAATCTTTCAGACCGATTAATCGTTCTACAAAAAAAAAAAATGGAATCCCACCAAAACCAGATTCTCTGTAAAAAGTTGCGCCAAGTACACGTTCAACATTAACCTTAGACTGCATTGAAAATAATATTCTTACAAAAAAAATTGAAATCATGAGAACCCAAAGTACCTTAAATTTTTTTAAATTTATCAAAAAAAAAAAAAGACTACAAAAATTGAAAAAAAAAAATTAAAAAAAAAATTCTTGAACATACTTGGTGTGCGCGATTAAAAGCAGTTCAATATATTATTCAATTGTGAAACATTCTAAAGATATGACATTTTTTTTTTTTTGATAAATTTAAAAAAATTTAAAGTACTTCGGGTTCTTATGATTTTAATTTTTTTTGTAAGAATATCATTTTTAATGCAGTCTAAGATTAATGTTGAACGTGTACTTGGCGCAACTTTTTACAGAAAATCTGTTTTTGGTGGGATATAATATACGACGTATAACTGTTTACTGTAGTTGACGATGGTTGATAGTGCCACATTTTCGGTTGTTTGGTCAGCATTCGGGATAACTCGCTAAGCGATAGCAAATTCCAAAATTTCCGCTGGCGGTAAAATGACAGAAAGTAGCCGTCAGTTATGCGGATGTTGTCATCGGATTGGTCATGTCCTCTTGGGCTCTGGTGACCAGCAAACGAGTACCAAGATAGTTAATACTATGGATACCAACTTAAACTAACTGAATCACTAATTAACTTATGACTATTATTATTATGATTAGTATTTTGAGTCTCGGATCCTTCTCGTACCGAGCTGCCAACTAAACGGTGATTCTAACATACGCGGAAAAGATGTATTCGAACAGTCGTGATCGGCCAAGTTAAAATAAAGCCAGCTGTCAAAATAAGCATTGCCTTACATTATTTAAAAATAAAGTAAGATTTCAATAAATAAAATGACCACGTGTCGGCGTTGAATAATAAAGTAAAACTTAAAATCTCACGTACTATTAACCGCTTTGATTTGTAACGGTGTAAATTTGAATTTAACGCGTACAAATTAAGTCAAAATAAGATTTAGTATGCGCACGGTCGATCACGTGACCTCACCACCCAGGGTTATTCCGGGTAGGTTGCGACTAGTCGTCCGGAAGTGAAAATTTCAAATGCTCGTCCGTCAGTCCCCCAATTAGAAGTAAGTAGGAGTTACTGAAGTCCGAAGACGCCCGAAGTCATGCGGGGAGCAAGTAATTATAAACGGGGACTGGAACGAGAAACGACGTTAGTGACCGGAACAATTGGACCAGACGGACCGAAAAGTTCAACAGCACAGGCGCCATAACAGACGCCGACATTTGGACGCCGCAATGATTATCAGGTAAAATTATCTAATTGGGACTTAGATTTTTTAACTTCCCGCTAAGAAAATCGAAGATTTTCAAAAATTTCGGGAAGTTCTTGTGTTCACCCCGATTAGCGAAAATCGAAATTCCAACAGATGTCGACGTTTTGAGGTTCTAGGAAGCTATTCTGACTAATTTCAAGATGATGTCCGAGTATATGTATGTATGTATGTACGTACGTACGTATGTAAATATTCTGTAACTTTCGAAAAGATGAACCGATTTTGATCGTTAAGGTGTCATTCGACGTGGCTTGTTAATTTCTATAAGCACTTATAATCTGAGCTTGATCGGTAAAGTACGTTCGGAGATATTTCAGAAATAAAATTTTTTCAAAAATGTTTTTTTTAAATAACTTTTAATTTGCTCGATGGATTGATTCTAAAATCTGATCAGCTCTGAAACTTTATAAGCCGCGTCGAATGCCACCGCAGCCATTAAAATTGGTTTATTCGTCTAAGAGAAACCGTGAACGAAAGAATTAAACAAAAATTTTTTTTTTAGTTTTCTTGAAATTTCTCAAAAACGACTCTAGAAATCAATGAAACGCGTCGATTGCCACCTCAACCGTTGCAATCGGTGAATTCGTTCGAGAGATATCGTTGAAGAAACAATGGTAAAAAACGTTATTTTTCAAAAACAAAGGCACTCAAAAGTATTTTCGAGCTCAAAAATGTATACTGGACAATGTTTTCGAGCTTAAGGAGCTCGAAAACTGCGGGAAGTTTTGAGGCTGGCCCGCAGGGTCAACTGACAGACCGATTTTTTATTGTGGAACCGAGCGATAAATTATTAAAATCTTTTTATCAGATACCAGGCAGGTAGCTGGTATTTCTTTCTAAAATTACTTATTGCGCCTGACTAACAGGAGAGAACGAGGGTGTTAGAGAGAGAAAGAGCAAGGATACAGTGAAAGAGACAAAGACAATAATTCACGGATACGAGATATAACCACCAGGACAACCACGACGAGGACAGATTGGAAAAATTTGATTTTTGCAAAGGTATTTATTTAAAATTATTTCAGGCAGGAAGCCGAAAAATTTTATTAAGTACATAGTCGTACGTCCGTTATCATCGCGTCTAATCGTTCGTAAATTAATTGTCCGTAATTAACATAAATTGATTCGTAAATTAAAATTAATAAATATAACCGGGAATAAAATACATAAATAAATTAATTAATTAACTCCAAGTAGGTAGCCGGAGCAATTGAGTAAATATTTCCAGGCAGGTAACCGGAAATATTCGGCAAGTTTCCAGGTGGATCTTATGACCCACGCTCCGGAAACTGTCGTTAATCTAGTCAGAATAGCTAGTCAATAATATTAATCAATCAAGTAATTATAAATAAATTAAATAATAAAACGAAGAAAATAATATATAAAATAAATTGTCTCGATAATAATTATGAAAAAAAGGCTCGGGGTCACCGTCACCGATAATAATTAATTAAGTAAAATTAAGTTAATTAATAAAACAATACTTAATCAATTAAAATAAATAATTAAGAAAGAGGAATTAACAATTTAAGGATAATTAATTATTGTGATAAAAGTACCTGATGGTTGCACTTTGGGTATGAGGATTTTGGGTGAAATTGTTAGTGATAATGTCACGGTCGGAGTGAGTGGAGGCGACGGGCGAAAGAGTTATTTTTAATTGATTATTTAATACTGGAATGCCGATTTTCCCTGTTCTATAACTCAGTCAAGGAGTTCGATTGAACGTCACGTGGTTAGTGTGAGAACGTATAAGGAATCGGGCACCGATTATTAATTTATAAATTATAGTGTGAAATTGTTTTTATTCTGTCATCCAACCAAGGAATTGCGATCTCGTGGCTGATATAAGAATGTTATAATTTCGTGTTGTTTTACAACTTATTTGTCTATTCGTGCCGAGCGGATGTACAATAGACCGTCCCGTTCAATGACCTGCGTGGCGTTAGGGTAGGTCAGGGATTTTCTGAGCAAGAGGGATATTGGGTCGGTGAATATGGGCCCTCGGGAAGACCGTGTTCTTTCTCTGTTTTACTTATATTTTACTATGACTTAAATTACCAGCACTTTTGAATCCCAGAGAAAAAGACAGTAAATAAAAGACGAAGGTATAAAAAAAACATGTGTAGTATATTGACAGGTTCAATCTTAGAAAAATTTTATAATAATTAACTTACCCTGGTGGGTTGATATACCTGCACGCACACTCCTAATTTAGCAATTTGAATTTATGTACACAGGAATTTTACAATGTTTTTATATTAGTATTTAATTGAGATTCACAGGTTGAATCTTTTCACATAAACGCGCTGCACGCTGAACCGATAGACCGGCTTTGCTCTCTAGTGAATTTATGATGATATACATATATATATATATATATATATATATATATATATATATATATATATATATATATATATATATATATATTTTTTTTTTTAAGGTTTTTATTAAAAGGATTAACTACTCCCGAACAAGGACTCCGGCTGCCTATCCTGTGGACGTCACGTGAAGAAGTTTAGTTAAATTTAATGCGAACTTGAATGATTTTACTCTAGGTATCCAACCTAGGAGTCCAGATGCCTAGGCATAGGACCTCACGAAGAAAGATTTTAAAAATAAAATTTCAAGTAGCAAAATAAAAATTAAAATAATCAAATCTCGATTATTGGTCTAGGACCCCCGGTTACCTAGGCATGGAGCGTCACGAGATCAAATAATGGAATCAACTCAGTGAGTCTTACTCGTAGGTAGATCCGACAAGGGTTTTAGTTATAGCGGTAATGACTGACTTCGATTATTTTTCCTGGGTTTATATATGAAAGATTTGAAAGGAAAGTGGGGCCGAAAATGCCTCAGAGAATCGGTTAAAGACAAAGAGGAAAAATAATACAGAAGGGTTTGATTTTTTTTGGCAGCTGAGAATGACATATTTATTACGGAAGTTCTTGGGATTTTGTAGTAAACAGCATGTAAATAGAAAAATAAGTCTGCGGTCTCTATAAAATATATGACATTCATGGTCGATATATTACATACTCTAGAAAAGTATAATTTCAAAAAAAAACAAATTGAAAGGAAAATCTTCGGTGATAGGGAAAAGGAACGGAGAGGTTCCGCGGGAGACCATGTGAATTTTTGAAGACTACGTCTCTATGATGACATTTACTACCAATATTTTAGGTGGTTCCGAGAAATGTAATTAAAAATCAAAATAGAAGAGCTTTCTATGTTGGAAAAGGGAAAAGTAAGGATCCGTGGGGGACCGTGATATTTATGTAGAACAATGTTTCTCTGAAATTTATGGTGACATTTACTACCAATATTTTAGGCACTTCTAAGGAATGTAATTGAAAATTAAAAATAAAATAAAATTCGAGAAAGATTTCTACGTTAGAAAAGAAATAGTAAGAATCCGCGGGAGACCGTGGGATCTATTGGTAACAGATGTTTTAACTAGAAAAGTCGTGAAAATTTGAGTCGAACTAAAACAAGGGAATTTTTTGACAAATTTATTAAAACTTTTACGATGAGGAGACTCGCGGCCGCGAAAGACTCAGAGAAATCCTTATGTGGGACATCTGGAAAACATTGAGTCAGTGGATTCTTCGTGAGGGACCTGTCGTAGCGGTGCAGTTGTGCGTACTATTTTCTAGTTGCTCGGTTCTATCTACGTCTCTCTTACTTGTAACTTGACTTTTCATACTCGCAACCTTCCTGTGGGAATTCAGAGCGAACCCAAAATGCGTCAGTAACCGTATATGGGCAGTATGCATACACATACACACATATATTCAAAAAAAACTCATGCACATATACACATGAGAGTGTCCTCATGTATTATTATATTTTGGTGAGTGTGCTCCTAATTCTCCAGGTTAATTTCATACCAAAAAATGAAAAAGAAAATTTTTAAAATTAAAGTACGGTTAAATCGCGATCCGTATGTAACGATCGTGACAATAAGGTCACAGATTATTGAGTAAAGTAAGTAGTAGTTAAAGGTATAAAATAAAAGGAATTAATAACAGTGATAATAAAGAAAAATTAAAATTAAATAATAAATTACATAAAAATTATTTAATTCTTTTAAATTAATTAATTTAATTAAAATTGTCGGGAAAATTTATTTTAACTCAGTATGTGTGGAAAATAAAGTACAGGGGACTGAATAAGTGTGTGTATGAAACAGTTAATTAAGTCTCGCGAAGGTACAGCGATTTTGAAAATAGTTATGTAAGGTCTCGCGTAGCTAAAGCGATTTTAGAATTGTAAATTGAGGAATTGCCAAAAGTAGTTGGCCTATTGCGTGTGTGAGTGTGTTTAAAATGCCAGAGGTAGTTGGCCGATTTTAATAATCAAATTAGTCATAGATAAAATATTGCGAGTTAATAAATAAATTAGGTTTAAGTGAAATAATGCGGGTATAATAAATAATGAAAAGGTTTATAAGGTTTATAAAAGTTATAAGGATTATAAAAAGTTATAAGGTTTATAAGAATAAAAAGTTATATGGTTTATAAAGGTTTATAAGGTTTAACAAGGATATAAGGTCAAAAGGTTATTGAATAATTAAAAGGTTGAAATTGTCAAATAAATTACTTATAAATTATCTTTCCTCTTGCTGCTCTTACAATTGAATAAAATTACACCGACTCTGACGATCTAAGATCCGGCTCTGGGAGGCCGTTCTCACTTTCAGTGGCGCCCTTGAAAAAAGGATGACCAGAGTAGCAGCTCAGCTCTGTAATAGATTACCCAAAAAGGCATCGTTTATTGGCTTCTAATTTTACAGCTGATTTGTCAGCAAACAGTAATCCAACCTGGAATTTTATACGTCATAGTAGCGTTAGAATATAAGTGCGTTTTGTTGAAGCTTTAGGAACATCGGTCAACTGTATAGTATATGCTTAGTATCATGGCGTTATAGAAATAGATTCCTCCAGGCAAATATCTGTGGATTTTACCGGTTACAATGCTGAATTAGCAGTAAAAAGAATATAAAAGACTGCAATGAAAATTTTAAGTTTAGTTTAAAAGTAAATTTACTTCTGAGCAGTTATGTGTAGAAACATGATAAAAATTGTAGTGGACATCACAACGGCTTTTTCAACAGCAATCGTGAATTTTTACCTAAAGAGATCGCGTGTTTAAGTTTAGAAGCAAACGTAATTGTACACTGAATACTGTTTTCAGAATTGGATTTTTCACTATTGAATATATGTTCGAATCTCAAGCTCCGCCCTCTTATCCAAGTGGGGATGAAGAAAAAGACGAAGCCATTATCATCATTATTAAAATCTCACCGACGCTATCAGCCACGTGCTTCTTTTATAAAAATTCCTATCTCTTGCAATCACAGTGATTATTGTTATATTTCGTATACAATTAATTATCATCTCATCATATCAATTATTTAGTATCAAATTTAGTAACTATTTTAATAATTATCAATTAAAATAATTATCTAATTAAATAAAATTCATCTCACCGCGTGGTTTCGATTTACCGGCGAACCGCCATCTTTTTTCTCAACTCACCGCGTGTTAAATAAAATATTCATCTCAAAATTATCAAGTGCAGTGTACATAGTCTATATAATAAAAAATAAATAATTAATTTATTAAAAATAATAAAAATAAAATACGTCTTAAAATATATTTATTTTAATAGTTAATCTCATCTCAACCACGTTCCCGCCAATTAAGCGTCCCAGCATATCACGCTCCTCTCACTTAATTTTTAGTATATAATTTTAAGTGACTTTTTTCATTGGTCCTTCGAGCCGGATTGCTCAATTGGTGTTATTTAAAGTGCAAATCTCATCTCAAAAAAGTGCATTATTCTAGTCAGTTCAACACCAGTGAATTGCTGAGTACCCTGGACGTGGTACTGCATTGGTGGAAAAAGTGCTAAGGGACACATCAGTGCAAATTACACTTTGTGAAGTGACTAGTGCGTTGTGATAGTGCTTACTTCACCAATCATCTCAAGGTCATCACTGCATCTCACCTACAGGCATCACCAACTATTGTCAGTTTGTTCTGTGTAGTTTATCAATTACAAGTATTTTTTGTTTGTTTCACCTCACTTTTATTACAGACTTAAATTTCAATTCCCAAAATGGCTGCCGTACAAAACAAACTCACCATGCAAATGGGAAGGATATCTTTCATATCATCTCTGGCTGGAGCTGCGGAGGCAGGGGTGTTTGAGACACTCCCTCTGTCCTCAGCTACCTCAAAACTCAAACTTGTCATTACTTATTGGGAAAAGTTTGAGTCTGACCATGAAAAGTTGCTGTCATCGAAGACTGACGTCACGGTAGAGCACAGTATTTCACCGACGGGTCCTTTGAGAACACTTTAAAGCAATTTCAAGCGGCTGCAGACGGCCTCTATAGCCGCATTGCGGATATTGAGGCTCGACTACCATCTCAAGGCAGTGTGCTGGCAAATTCCAGCATACTCCACTCATCTCACCATCGCACGGCTTTGCCAACTATCACCGTCCCTAAATTTTCGGGAAATTATCAAGATTGGAGGCATTTTCACGATTTATTCGTCTCACTAATCGGGGAAAACCCGAATCTCACCAACGTCGAGAAAATGCATTATCTCAATTCATGTCTGTTTAGTGAAGCTGCTCGTCTCACCTCAAATATCAGCATCACCTCAGAGTCGTTTGAGTCAGCCTGGGACACCATCGTCAACCAGTACGAGAACAAACGACTCCTCATCTCAACGCAGCTGAACAAGCTCTTCAGCATCCGTGCAGCTGAATCATCATCTGCAAAACATCTCAAGGCAGTTTTGGGCACTGCCACTGAAGCTATTGATGCCCTGAAATCACTTGGATCCCCTACAGAGCATTGGGATCGAGTGTTAGTACATCTCATCTCACACAAGCTCGACTTGGCAACGTTGGAGGCTTGGGAAGTCAGTGTGGGAGCCACCACGGACTTTCCAATGTTTGCATAGCTAAAAACATTCCTTCAAGGTCGCATTCGTGCCCGAGAGGCTATGAAATGCGGAGTCTCACCTAGAAAACTCCAGTCGTTCAAACCACCTCCACAAAAAGGGGTGCCTGCAGCACGAGTGCACAATTTGCAGCAATCATAGACTGAGGTTTTCAACGTCGCATCATCATCTCAATTTAAGCCGACTACCATTCAACAACCACCATCAGAGAGCATCCGATGCAAACTCTGTACTCAAGGACACTTCGTAGTCTACTGCCCACAGTTCCGTGCCTACTCTCCGGACAGGCGGCATCAATGGGTCAACCAGCAGTACCTTTGCACTAACTGCCTTGGTTCCCACAACATCTCACAATGCCGCAATTCCAAGACGTGCACCTACTGTCTTGAGAAGCATCATTCTATGCTTCACGGTGCCACTGCGCTGCAGAAGATCAAGCTAACTCAAAATAAGAGCCCAACTCCTCCGCAACCAGTGGTTCCTGCATCTCAACCAACAAGTGAAACGTCATCATCAGAAGCTGATGCAAGTAAGTCTGATTAAACTTATCTTGCATCATCTCTCTGAATGAAATTACATATCACATCGCTTGTTTCTCACTCTCAGCTCATCTCAAACGCTTGACAACCAGTTCTCACCTCACCTCAAATGCAACAAAAGTTGACATCCATGATGTCAAGTTATCATCTAACTCAGCAGCACTTAATTCAGTACAGAACAACCACTCACATGATATCTCAAAAACAATATCACGACCCAGTGTCTTATTGGCCACTGCCAAGGCTATTCTCTACACAGAAGATAATCATCAGATTATCCGTCTTCTCATTGACCCTGGGTCTGAACTCACACTCATATCACGGACAATAGTCAATAATTGTCAACTTGACATCATTTTATCTTAAATTCCAATTGTTGGAGTTGGCAGTGTCTCATCCGGAAGTACATCTGGAGCTGTAAACATCTCACTCACCTCACTTCACTCTGACGATAGTGTTATCATCTCTGCACACATTCTCAACAAACTCACAGCTGAGTTGCCAGCTATCTCAATCAAGAAACACTCGTGGAATCATCTCAACAATCTGCAACTAGCTGATCCAGACTACTTCAAGTTTGGTAAAGTTGATCTTCTTATTGGCGCAGATTGTTATGGACAAATTATTAGACCTGGAGTCCAAACTGGTTCACTTGGTGATCCAATTGCCATCAAAACAATTTTTGGCTGGTCCATACTTGGTCCAGTATCATCTCAATTACAAAAATCACCAAGCCGATCTCACCATCTCATCTCCAATGATCAACTTCATGATTCAATTGTCAAGTTTTGGCAACTGGAAGAATTTCCATCACATCTCAATGAGTCTCTTACGGTTGAAGAAGCTGAATGTGAGTCTCATTTTCAATCAACTCACTCGCGTGATCACACTGGCAGATATACAGTGCGATTACCATTTAAATCATCATCTCAACAGCTTGGACACTCAATGCACATTGCCACCAAGTGTCTCAATCGACTAATAAAATACATCTCACAAAAGCCTGAGTTCAATCATCTCTACAAAGACTTTCTCATGGAATACGAGTCTATGGGTCATATGAAGAAAGTCCCAGAATCATATCAATCATCTCATATCACCTACTATCTACCTCATCACGGTGTTCTGCGAGAAGAAAGTACAACAACCAAGCTGAGAGTCGTTTTCAACGGCTCCAGTAACACAACCTCAGGCATCTCACTAAATGACACACTCCACACGGGTCCAAAACTTCAGTCTGACATCTGTGATGTCTTGCTGTACGTTAGGAGACACCAATTCATCTTCACCACGGACATCACTAAAATGTTTCGTCAAATCAACGTTCACCCAGATGATTGGGACTATTAACGTATCCTCTAGGTCGATGATGACAATCAACCTCAATCTTATCATCTCACCACTGTAACATATGGCACACGTCCAGCACCATATCTCGCTGGTCGTGTTCTCAAACAGTTGATCATCGATGAAGGAGATAAATATCTACTAGCTGTTGAACCTTTTGAGAAAGGCAGTTACGTGGATGATATCTGTGGAAGAGCTGACAACTTGCATCATCTCAACAACATCGAATCTCAAGTAGAAACCATATGTCTTGCTGATTGCTTCCCACTAGCCAAGTGGAAAAGTAACCATCCTCATTTTAACAAATTGTCATCATCTAACATCTCAAATTATCTCGAGTTCAACGAATCGACATCTAAAATTCTTGGACTTTCCTGGAAGTGTCAACCAGATCATCTCACATTCACTGGTCATACATTTCAAAAGGCTGCTATCACCAAAAGATCAATTCTCTCAGAAACAGCCCAGTTATTTGATCCACTGGGGCTCATCTCACCTGTTGTCATCAAAGTCAAGATCTTGATGCAAGATCTATGGCTAGAAAAAATTGGATGGGACGATCCACTATCACCTCAGATAATTCACCGTTGGAAAAAATTCCGAGATGAATTACCAGAATTATCTCAAAATTCCTCGCTAGCTCAACATCTCATCAGACACCTCAAACATCGAGATCCACGGATTCTCAGATGCATCACAGCATGCAATGGCAGCTGCTGTCTATATCAAGACTCATCATCATCTCACAACAGCAAAAAAAACTCTTGTCTGTGCCAAGACTCGAGTTGCACCACTGAAACATCTCACCATTCCTCGTCTCGAATTATCAGCAGCCTTGCTTCTCACTGAACTCATCTCACACGTTCAAGCAACTCTCAATCTTCAAGATGTTCCAGTTTTTCTGTGGACAGACTCAGCTGTTACTCTTGCATGGATCAGTCAAGAACCCAGCAAGTGGAAGAAGTTTGTTAAAAACAGAGTTCAAGCAATTCAACAGAATTTACCAGCAGCCAACTGGAAATTCATCTCAGGAAAGCAGAATCCTGCAGATTGTGCTTCCAGAGGCTTAACACCATCTCAACTCCAATCTCATCAACTCTGGTGGTCAGGGCCATCCTGGTTGCCAGAGCCATCTCATAAATGGCCAGAATTTACATCTCAAGAGGATCCAGAAGTGGAAACTGAACGTAAATCAGCCCAAGGTAATCTCGCAGTCACCAGTCCAAGTTTACCACTTGGTGATTTGCTTTCATCATCATCAAATTTCACCAAATTGCTCAGGGTAACTGCAATTGTGAAACGAGCAGTTGCAGTCTTCCGAAAAATTCCTGCATCATATCTGAACATCTCACCACTCACACCAGCTGATTTACACTCAGCATTGTACTTATGGATCAAAGCTACACAACAAGAATATTTCAAGAACGAAATCTCACAATTATCTCAACACAAAACGTTCTTGAAATCTCATCCATTTTCACGTCTCACTGCTTACATCGACACCAATGATATTGTCCGAGTTGGCGGACGACTACAAAATTCTCATCTCGACACTGACAGCAAGCATCCACCAATACTACCCAAGAATTCTCATCTCTTTCATCTCATCATCGTGGATGCGCATGCGCGCACCATGCATGGAGGTACGCAACTGACGCTAGCTACCGTGCGCAAGAAATGTTGGATATTTGGGGGTAGAATCCCAATCAAATCTCACATTCAACGCTGTGTTATCTGTGTAAGACAGAGAGCTCAGCGATCTTAACAGTTGATGGGTCAACTGCCTACATCTCGAGTCTCACCATCACTCGTCTTTGAAAGCACTGGCGTAGACAACGCTGGGCCTGTTCAACTAAAATACTTTCAAGGACGAGGTACACGCTGCTATAAAGGCTGGATTACAGTCTTTGTATGCTTCTCAACTTCTGCAATTCACTTGGAAGCTGTAAGTGATTACACTGCAGAAGGCTTTCTCAAGGCATTCAGGAGGTTCACAAGTCGTCGTGGCATCTGCAAAACCCTTTATAGTGACTGTGGAACTAACTTTAAAGGGGCAGATGTTATTCTCAAACAACTTCTCACTGGTGCACTCAACGAATCATCTCATCTCCAGCAAATTCACACCTCAGACGGAACTCAGTGGATTTTTGATCCACCTGGTGCCCCGCACATGGGTGGCAAGTGGAAAGCCGCTGTAAAATCCGTCAAGCATCATCTCCAACGCACAATTGCTGACTTACTTCTCACCTACGAAGACTTCTCAACTTTCCTTACTCAAGTTGAGGCACTATTAAACTCAAGGCCACTCAGTGCACTTACTGATGACCCAGATGACATCTCAGCTCTCACCCCTGGACATTTTATCCGGGGTGCGCCACTCAAGACAGTTCCTGAACCCAATCTCACCAGTGTCCCAACATCTCGTCTCACACTCTATCAACGAATTCAAGGAAGACTTCAGTATTTCTGGGAACGCTGGTCTGCTGAATGTCTACAATCTCACCAATCCATCTCAAAGTGGCAAACATCTCACCATGACACCAAGATTGGTTCATTAGTTCTCATCGTGGACGAGAGGTTTCCACCCTCGAAGTGGCTTCTTGCCAGAGTTATTCATCTACATTCTGGCAGTGATGGTCTCACCAGAGTTGTCACTGTCAAAACTGCCACGTCAACGTTCACCAGACCTGTTACCAAGCTGGTTCTGTTGCCAATCTCAACCGCCAAGGAAGATTCTCATCTCTAACATCTCATCAGTATCTTCTTCAACGAGTTGGCAAAGGCGGGGAGAATGTTCGAATCTCCCGCGCTTGCGTTTCTCGTCGCTACTCTGAGGCCGGTTAAATGGAGCTGCGTCGGCGCGTTATCTTGCGCAGACGGCTCCACCGGTCTCATTCTCATTTCAAGCTCCACCCTCTTATCCAAGTGGGGATGAAGAAGAAGACGAAGCCATTATCATCATTATTGAAATCTCACCGACGCTATCAGCCACGTGCTTCTTTTATAAAAATTCCTATCTCTTGCAATCACAGTGATTATTGTTATATTTCGTATACAATTAAATATCATCTCATCATATCAATTATAAAGTATCAAATTTAGTAACTATTTTAATAATTATCAATTAAAATAATTATCTAATTAAATAAAATTCATCTCACCGCGTGGTTTCGATTTACCGGCGAGCCGCCATCTTTTTTCTCAACTCACCGCGTGTTAAATAAAATATTCATCTCAAAATTATCAAGTGCAGTGTACATAGTGTATATAATAAAAAATAACTAATTAATTTATTAAAAATAATAAAAATAAAATACGTCTTAAAATATATTTATTTTAATAGTTACTCTCATCTCAACCACGTTCCCGCCAATTAAGCGTCCCAGCATATCACTCTCCTCTCACTTAATTTTTAGTAAATAATTTTAAGTGACTTTTTTCAATATAAAACGGCAAAAAGAAAATAATTTTATTACAAAAAGAATGGTGTGCATTAGTATGATGGTGAATCAGTCGTAAGAAATTAAGACAAGGTGAATTGTCTTTGTCGTCCTCAGACTTGCGGTTCCCGATTTCCTCCATTTCGTTGGCGTCTAAATTTGTACGTCATAGTGCGAATGCGTCTTTTGCTTTTTCATTATCACTTTACATTAATTACTCTGTATCAATTCGATTGATTTACTTGTGAAACAATTATAAATTCTGGTAATTCACTTGCGATACTTTCTTATATTACTGGCAATTCGCTTGCAATTATATTTTACTGTTTACTTATTTCATCATAATAAATAAAATTTAAGTAATTAAGTATGACTGTACGTTACC
The DNA here is from genome assembly GCA_964016945.1 of Microplitis deprimator. Lineage (NCBI taxonomy): Eukaryota > Metazoa > Arthropoda > Insecta > Hymenoptera > Braconidae > Microplitis > Microplitis deprimator. The sequence continues at coordinate 16,451,599 of OZ024706.1, read as the reverse complement.
GGCGATATGCTCGTGCCATAAATAATTATCAAGATTGAAAAGAGAATCAGATTGCTGAAACCGGGTTGTATTCGACATATACCAGGACTATATTGTACTTTGCGGAAACGTTGATTGTAAGTAACTGAATCTTATTATAATTGGCGAAAAGCGTGTACTTTACTAATTAAGCCTTTGACACTATCTATCACTATTCATCCTATATATATATACTATTTTACTGGTAAGATTCTTAAATAGTTCAATAGAAGTTATTATTGATTGAGTCATAATTATTAATTGAATCAGCAATAAGAAATTAATCAATAAATTATAAGCCGTGAGTTAAGTTAGTAATTTTTTAACATACGTTGCCGAGTTTGAATAAGTGCGGGTCTTTGCTATGCAAGAACCCTAGCCCACTGCTCTGTTTGAGTAAATTGAAAATTTGTTAGACGCCACCCTAAGCTCAAGGTTCAACCCGTGAATTCTGGTGGCTGCTGGTACAAATCGCGAACATAAAAAGAAATTTGTCTCAATATGTATACGCTAATTTACGAGCGTTTGCCAGGGATGCTTTGAATGTGTACACTAAAGGTGCAGTGTCTAAAAAGTTTCAAGAGACTCTCCTGTGTCGTGTTGTAATAGATATAGACAGTATTCGCAACGCTATATCCATTAAGAGCCAACCACAGTCAGATCTTGCATGTATGCTGAATAGCCCACAAGTATCAGTGGGTAAGTTAAAAAATAACAAGTGTGCCTTATCACGTGCCTACATACTGAAGAAGTAGTTTCTAGGTGAAATAAACGGTAATAAAGCTGATAAACAAAGCTCCTAATCAATTGAAATACCTATTGATAAAAAAACTTTTTAAGAATGCACAACAAACATCATGCATGATCAGCAAAATTGTTTACTATGTAATGAATACTGTACAGATATTCGAGGCTCTTCAGTACATTCCGAACGACACAGTAGGTAGGTACCCAGCAAACAAGTATTGGCGAAACCGATCGCTCTAGTTGTCAATACAGATGGATACAACCAACCAGGGCAACACTGGATTGCCACCTACATTTATCGATACGGCGAGAGATGGTATTCGATAGGTATGGGTTACCATTAATAATTCCAGATCTTATCAGATGGCTCAGAAAAAACTGTACGCAGTTCACTCATAACAATTAACGACACCAACAGGAAAGTTCTCAAGTGTGCGCCCAATATTGTCCATGTATTTGCATAATATGTCCACTTATTCTACACTCTGAATTTTTATCAATCTACGACGGTCAGCTCCAAAAAATTATAAAATTGTAGAAGGATATTATAACACTTTTATAAATATTAAAAGACACAGAAAAAATACCGGTTTCATTGGTGGAAATATTTCATTACATTATATTCAATCATGTAATTGTAATATTTGATAAAAATTATATATGTAATCATTCTTAACAACGTGCGGAATATCTTCTGGCAGATAAGGCAGCACTGGTGTTTTATCGATACCGTGCGTGTGCCTAAGGTGGTAATAAAGTACTCGCAGAGCAGCATTGTGACGCTGAACGTATGCACTTCTTGCCAGCACAGGACATGCTGACAAGAGATGCATAAGCGTCTCAGGATGTTGCTTACACACCCTACACAGTGTGCCGGGTAGCTGCATCTAGAGCACTTTAGCACGGTATTCGTGAGTGTTGATGACACCATCTTGGCAGGCCAAAATATACCCTTCAGTCTTGGACATCAGACCAGCTGACTTAAGGAAGAAAAATGTCAGCTTCTCGGACAAGCCATGTTCACGCACGTGTTTAAAGAACACGTTGTGCATGGACTTGTCCATGTGTGTACTGAGCATTTTTTGCTGCTCAGCGTTGCTGATGACCCTCTTGAATTCCTCCTTAGGGAGTTCAATAAGAGGGTTTACTCTTCCGAGACCAAGGGATTTTGCTGCGTACTTTGCTGCCTTATATAAGAACGCTCCCTTATGCGCATTCTCATGCTGATGAACAATTTGCATAAGGAAGTCGTCTTCATCTGCTGTGAAATTGACAACTTCATATGTTAAACCCAAAACCAAACGATCGTGTAGACACTCCAAGCTCTGTAGACCTCTCCCTCCGATGTGCCGGGAAAGGTATAATCTGGTGACTGAAGACTTAGGGTGCATGCTCCGATTCATAGTCATGACTTTGCGTGTCTTGATATCGAGGTCTTTAAGCTCTTTCCGGGCCCATTTAAGGACACCAAAAGAGTAAAGAAGTACCGGGACAGCAAGCATGTTTGTTGCGGAGACTTTGTTCTTTCCGGAAAGTTCTGATGACCAGATTTTCCGGAGTCTCCGCACATACTCGCTGCAGAGAGTCGTTTTGATTTTAGGAAGATCCTGCATAGGACTTCCCTCAATACCTAGATATTTATACAACTCTCCGGCGTCAAGATGGTCAATGACGCTCCCATCTACCAACTCGATATCTTCACGCACATCAGAGCACTTACCCTTCACCAGATTAACGACCGCGCACTTGTCCAACCCAAATGCCATGCCGACATCCCGTGTATACTCCCCTACGATGTTCAAGGCTGTCTGAAGGTGTTCCTCATCAGGTGCATATACCTTCAGATCATCCATGTAGAGTAAGTGGGTGATCGAATAACTCCGATCAGTTGGTGGGCCCACTGAGTATCCACGAGTACGGCGTAGCGCAACAGATATTGGCAGCAGTGAGATGCAAAACAGCAGAGGGCTCAGAGAATCTCCCTGAAACACTCCTCTTTTGTACTGTACAACTTCGGTTACACGTTTGTCGTTGCCACATGAAATGTGGAACCGCGCTCGCCAAAGTTGCATCGTACGCTGGATGCATCCCACTGTATCACGATCGACCCCAAGGCATTTGAGCAAAAAGAGAATAAGCTCATGAGATGTCGAGTCAAATGCCTTGCGGTAGTCAATCCAGGCCATTGACAGGTTGCGCTGATAGTAGATCGCGTCTTGAATAACACAACGATCTACTAACAGATTCTCTTTGCAACCTGACAGGCCTCTCTTACTGCCACGTTGTTCGTATATCTGCTGCCATACAGGATCTATCACTTCTAGAATGCGATTATTTAAAATTTTAGTAAAAATCTTATAAACCGCATTCAAACAGGTGATAGGCCGGTAGTTCTTTGGGTCAGACAAGTCACCTTTCTTAGGGATGAGCACGGTTCGCCCTTCTACAAGCCAACATGGAATAGGTTCGTCGCCTCTGATAAACGCTGTAAAAATCCGGGCTAGATGGCTATGGGTAGAAGTTAGTTTCTTCCACCAAAATAAGTTAATGCCATCTGGACCCGGAGCAGCCCAGTTCTTACCATTATTCAGAGCTAAACGAACTTCTTCTACGCTGACTTCAGGGCTCTCTTCATCAGCATTGTCGTTGCGGTGTTGTCGACAGAATGCTTCGAAGTCGTTGAGAGCTGGAGTGTCACGATTCACGTTCGGTTGATCACCATACAACCCAGACCAGAAAGCTTCTACTCGCTCGATGGATGGGGGATCGCCAGAAACAGATTTTTTAGGTGTCAGAAAGCGTGAAGGACTTAACCGAAACAAAGAGTTGTCGGTAAGCCGCTTCAGCTTTTTCTCTAGTGACTTTTTAGCAGCCACCAGAGCCCGCAACCTGTTGAGGGAACCTTCTTTGATGTTCAGAAGATTCTCCTTATTCAGTGTGTGATGCTGGTATCGTAGTCCAGCCGCAATGCGGCGGACTTTAGATGTAAATGCTTTACGAGCATTTACATACTCAATCACACACTGAATGCGGGAGACGTGTTTCCGGAGATCATCAATCTTCAGTGTTAGCTGCCCAATGCGCCCTCTCATCTTAGCCTCAGGCGAAGAAGTATTCCTTCCTGCTGGAGGTAAGAGTGAGGAGGCACCATCATAGACAGCTTGATTGATGGTGAGCAAAGTAGAGTCCTCCTGAATCCGAGTGGATAGTTCGTGGTTTTCCGTGTCAAGTAGATGTTTTGGGTAGTGTATCTTCTTCGAGATACATACTTGCCGTGTGTCAAAATCATTGTCGGCGTCTTCAAAAGAACGGCGTCTCTCTTGATGTAGCTGTGCTGGAAAAGACAGACGGTAAGATAACCGTCTGTTAGTTAACAGTGATCTTCGTGTTCGCCGGAGATGAGAAGCATAATCACGTAGATGTTGTTGTGAAAAGTTGCTGTGATTGGGATGCATATCGCTCCAGAGAGCATGCATCCTAGCCATGTAGCCTCGCCGCTCCGGTTCACTGTTGTAATAGCACATCAGGAGATCAGCTCGTAATTCCTCCGTCCACCTAAATGCGGTCCGTTGTTCGCCAAGGTCGTCATCATTCGGAATCTCGGTGCTCCGCCCAGCTAGTGGGTAGCCCTCATCCGAGAAGGGCTGGTTGTGGGGAGCACTTCCTGGTTCAGTATTGTCTTGAACTCAGTGTGACTTCACGTTGGGGAGTTAACCCAACGTAAAGTTTGTTGTGCGATTGGTAGGCCAGCAGATGGAAGGCTGACCTACATTGCCCACGATGCGCCACGGGGTAAATGAAACCCCCGCCGGCCGCACAACATGCACCGTGGGCATTATTATTATTATTATTATTATTATTATTATTATTATTATTATTATTATTATTATTATTATTATTATTATTTCTTTTCAAGTTAAATGCTCAGGGGGTTATCCCCGGTAGTCCGACTCTACCGAGGGCCTCACCTGAGCGCCAAATCGTTACTGCTGCGATGCTTCATCAACAAGATGATCAGCATGCGCAGCAGGCCAAGTTTCGTTGTCTTAGGAGACGGAGGGATCCGAGAATTACAGCCTTTTGCATCCTCGATGCCAAAAACTCAACTTGCGATGAGCAAGTTGGGATTTTAGCCAATGCAGATACAAAATTCTGTTTCATCCCTCCTAGGACGCCAACAATGAGTACGACAAGCTTGACACGGTAGCCTGGGTAAAGTTTGCCAATTTCAAACAGGAGATCCTGATATATTTCGTGTTTGTGCTCTTCTTTAACCGTGATGTTATATTCAGCTGGAGCTGAAAACTCAATAACATAAATGTTACGAGCGGTTTTATCGAAGAGCACAATATCAGGTTTATTGTGATCTATTTTCCGCGTTGTTGCGAATGGCACGTTCCAATAAATACGGCAACGGTCATTCTCAACAACTTGCGGAATGTCTCCTGGCAAATAAGGCAGCACTGGTGTTTTATCGATACCGTGCGTGTGTCTAAGGTGGTAATAAAGTACTCGCAGAGCAGCATTGTGACGCTGAACGTATGCACTTCTCGCCAGCACAGGACATGCTGACAAGAGATGCATAAGCGTTTCAGGATGTTGCTTACACACCCTACACAGTGTGTCGGGTAGCTGCATCTGGAGCACTTTTGCACGGTATTCGAGAGTGTTGATTACACCATCTTGGCAGGCAAAAATATACCCTTCAGTCTCGGACATCAGGCCAGCTGACTTAAGGAAGGAAAACGTCAGCTGTTCGGACAAGCCATGTTCACGCACGTGTTCAAAGAACACGCTGTGCATTGACTTATCCATGTGTGTACTGAGCAGTTTTTGTTGCTCAGCGTTGCTGATGACCCTCTTGAATTCCGCCTTAGGGAGTTCAATAAGAGGGTTTACTCTTCCGAGACCAAGGGATTTTGCTGCGTACTTTGCTGCCTTATATAAGAACGCTCCCTTATGCGCATTCTCATGCTGATGAACAATTTGCATAAGGAAGTCGTCTTCATCTGCTGTGAAATTGACAACTTCATATGTTAAACCCAAAACCAAACGATCGTGTAGACACTCCAAGCTCTGTAGACCTCTCCCTCCGATGTGCCGGGAAAGGTATAATCTGGTGACTGAAGACTTAGGGTGCATGCTCCGATT
>OZ024706.1:16438183-16440683 GCA_964016945.1 Microplitis deprimator | reverse complement strand
CTCAGTTTATTCTATTTATATTTAAATCGCGCCTACACAATATTGTTGAAGATAATATTGATAATAACCCAAAATGATTTTTAATCCATGATGTGACTGATTATTTTTTACAATCAAACGTCGAGCGGTAACTGTAAGATTGCGTACCCCCTACTGTGAACTATCGGTCTGAGCGGCTAGACAGGTAGTAAAATAAGGGATAAAGGAAGGTGGGTTGCCGAAAAGCCTCGTGAAGCTAGTATCTTGTTGTTAAAGTAAAATCATCTGAGGAATAATGTTTTTCAATTGTTTTATGTTAACGAGTATTTATTTATTGAGGACTTAATATTCTCAAAATACAAAAGGGTTACGAATGACAATAGATAAAATACTAAATATGAAAGCAAATATTTCATGCATATCTTTGACAATTTCTTGAAGTAAATTTAGAAAATATCAAATAATAGTTACAATGTTTTAAAAACTTACCCTAAACAGGTTTTGGTGAGGTGTCAGGACTGTCAGGAGTAACACATGACACTTATTCACAACGCGTTCTCGCGGTTAATTAATATGATTCTCATTTATCGGTTTATTTAGTATGCTTTTGTTGTATCAATTTAAATGTTTATGCCTTTCCAAATCTTCGTAGATTAAATTAAAATGAATATCTTTGCACTTTTCGCGGTGAAATAATTTAAATGTATTTAAATTCTTCGCGTCTTCGCAGTCAAATAAAGTATAAATTTGTTTATAAAATCTTTGCGTATTTTCACGGTAAAATATTATTTAAATCTTCGCATTCATCGCGGTAAAATATTCTTTGATTTTTCACGTTTCTCGTGGTATAATTCAATATTAAAATAAAATAAAATTAAATGGATTAAAAATAAGATGAAGATAATTGACGCTACCGGTGCTTCCGATTGATATTAATTCACGACTTACAACAATCAAGGTCCGGTTCGTATACCCAGCTACCGTTGACCGAATGGTGAATTTAATAACGGTAATTATTCTCCTGAGACTAGTAAAAAATGATATAACGATTATTTGAGTGCTTACGACGATCAAGGTCCGGTCCGTACGCCCAGCTACCGTTAACCGAATGCTCAATCGAGATATCAATCCTCTAGCCACGAACACTGTCAAGTGTCTGGAGTTTAGTATGGTTCAGAGTTCGATTCCCAAAAGAACTGATGAGCTAAAGTCCATGGTCTTTTCATATGGTTTTCACATATGAAGAGTGGTGGTAACTTGTTTCCCATACGAGAGACTCGGACTCGCCCGAAAGTTCTAGGCCCATGCGCACATGTGATTCCTGGGAAATAGATTTTGACTATTAAGTGGGCGGATGACCTGACGCCACTCTGCCGCTGAGGAAGCCATAAATTTGGTGGTTTCCATTAGCTTTCTTTAATTTTCAAGAATCACATGCAGGTGCACACGAGTTGGGTGGTCTATAGTTGTAAGATGAAAAATCAAAGAAAAGATTACCGTTCTATGCTTAGATTATTAAATGGGAACGGATACATAAATTTTAAAAGTACGTTAAGAGAAAATGATGAAATTTAGAGAATAAGAGAAATCTATGGTACATGTATCCCATTAGTACCTTTTCTACTTAGGGCAGTACGACTTAATTGTCAACGCTCAGGGAGGTATATTTGTCCTGTACGATTGCTGGCGTCAGTAAGTCATAAAAAAAAAGGTCCAAGTGCAAGAGATCTCAGGTTCTCACGTACTAGGTGGACGGATATTCTCTTATGCGATCTATTCTACTGATTCTACCTGTTAATTATTATATATAAAAAAACTGAACGTCTATTCGGAACGCATCGGGTTTGAGTTACCGCCTGTGTCTTTACTGTATTCTGACTATGTCGCCATAGTTCTTGAGAAAATTGTTTTCTCATGTAGATATTTCTTTTTAAAATTTCAAAAACTTATTTTAGCGACTTGTAAGTATACGAGTTGAACGTATCAGCCGTGACATAATAAAACATAACGAGCAATTTATTCTGCCAGATATAATAAGAAAAATTACTGACAATCATTCGTAGTAATAGATTTGATAATTATTTTGTCTCACGTCAGCAGCAACGCTTCCAATAAAATTTATTTAGGTGCGTGGCACCGATTCTTTATGAATTTTCACTTATTTAGTTAGATTTATATTTATTTTAACAGTAATGTAATTAATTAGATAATATAGGAGAACTAATTTATAACTAAGCTTACAATGCTAGTGCAGCAAGTATATGGCTAGAATATTTTATTTTTATATAGATTGCTATCCTATTGCACGACTCATGATGCGAAGCATCAGAGTGTGCTTTACGATCGAAAAATTTTTCTCGCCTCACTACGGCAACTATTTCAATTATTATACTCTTGTTAGTTCAAGGAATTAAGATATGTTGCATACTATTTGGAAGATAATTTAATGGAGATTAATTCCATACTTTTTAAAAATTTATTTAGTTCAATAAAAACGGAAAAAACATCAAAATAGTTCATA
>OZ024706.1:16295540-16437983 GCA_964016945.1 Microplitis deprimator | reverse complement strand
CCTAAAAAACTTGGTTTTAGCAAAAAAATACGTGGGGAATTTAGTTCTTCCGTTTTAAGTAAAAAGAACACGTGCCGAAAGACGATCGAAGTTCATTTTTCGATACAATCGCGGTTTTTTTAAATATCTCATGAAATATGCAGATTAAAGGAAAAAAGCATGAAACAATTTTGTAGGAAATTAAATTTCGAACAAAAAAAGTCATGTTCATTTTTTTTATAAAACGTGTATTAATGAAGATATTTTCAATAAACTTTTCTAGATCTTATCAATTAGGCATTTTAAAGCTAACGAGTGTTAAAAATAACGTGTTTTCATAAATATAGACAACTTCGTAGCTCGTAACATATCAATTATTAATGCTTGTTACAGATTCTGTATACTTAGAAAAATGTTATTTTCAAAATTTGTAATCCTTGAAACGCTCAATTCATCAGATCTGAGAAAATTTTTTTCAAAATATCTTCATAAATACACATTTTTTAGAAAAAATAAACATGACTTTTTTTGTCAATAATTTAATTTCCTACAAAATTGTTCCTATGGTTTTTTCCTTTAATCTGCGTATTTCATAAGATATTTAGAAAAAGGCCATTCGGCAGCCAAAATGGTAGGTAGATTTTCTAATTTATCTATAAAAAAAGTTCCATATTCCAATTACACAAAATTGGGCTACGTTACACTTCGCCCACCGATCACTCCTCTCATTTCCTCCAGATCCTGACACGCGCCAGCTGACTTTTATTTCCCCGGTATCAGCAACCGGTCTAAACGTACACGTAAATTAAAACCTAAAATCTAAATCTTTTGGAAATGAGCGAAATGAACGGTGGTAGTGGCATGTCCTGGTGCGCTCAGTATGCTAGGTTGTGGAGAGAGAGTCACGGTTCTTATGTCGTGGAAGAAGCCGACTAATTACATTGAATTGAAATAAAATAAAGAAAAGAAAGTTAAATAAAATACCGTAAAGATGACGCGAGAGTGGGGCGGAGGGCCCAAATGGCCCGCGGTCGAGTACTCTTGGTCCATCTACCAAATAAATACCTGAGTACGCCATCGGGAGCCTCTCGTGGATGACGAATCACAAACACCCTTTTAAATAAATTACTTAATAAAATAAAATGAATGATGCGGTGATTCGCGACAACAATTCACACGATAAACGGCTCCAAGAGCACAATTAACGGAGCCACAAGCTCCAAACGACGACAGCCTAGGGTGCGGACGAGGTCCACCTCCGGAACTCTCCGACTCGCTCCCAAACTCTAAACTCGACTCCTGGGTCGGCTCGTACTCGAGCGACTCCAAATCCCAACTCTCTTATACCATGGTCTGCTCCCAACTACTCTTCTCTTTCCTCCCACTCCATTCACTCGCACGCTCTACTACTTTCAGTCACCACATACAAGCTGTGGACTCACGGGTCATCCCGCAATGTCACTCCCCGTGATATCCGAAGGTAGCGAATTTTTGGTTTCCTCGAGCATTGCAAACGAGGCCTGCTATCCCTAAATGAACGTTAACATACCCTAGCTAACTCCGGGTAAGCTAACCACGTCAACCCCGAGGGCTAGGCCTAGGCCTAGTCGTCATCACTGGTCGGGAGGCACGTTATCTTGGCCACTATCCGCGACACAGCTAAACATCCCCCGTTAAATCCACGCTCCATCACACAGACACTCTAAATCATACACTGTACCGTACACTTACTTGTACTCTCAACACACTGAAAGAAGAATAGCTCCATTAAGCAGAGACCTTTATAGTCATATTTTTCCTCACGATCATTTTGGTTTAAATTCAAGTGACCAAGTAACAACATTCGATGACGAATCAGTAATAAAAAATTTCGTACATGCAGGAAATTTCTTTTGCGAGATAAGGAATCGCATGAGAATTAGTGGATACTCGGTGTATGCAGAGTACAAAACTTCGCTGTCAGCTGATTTAGTATTTTCTGTCGATCTTCTCACTTTAAATCGGTAGTGTCAACACGTTTTCAACAGCCAGTATTGTAAAGTGCAAAAAGTTTGTTTGCTGCAGAGTTTTCATGAGTAACTTAAAGTTATTGCTTTCTGAAGGACACTTGCCACCCTCATATTCATTAAAACAGACCGATCTGGGTCTTACGATACCACAACCTGATGATCGAATGGAATTGGAATTTGCTCCTCTCCTCGAAATTTCTTTCGAAATTGTCCAATTTTTAGAAAAGACTTTTTAAAAAAACAAGTAATATAATGTAAACTTAAGCTAATTGTACGAATTTCAAGATACATTTTCCAGAACTAAGTTAACATTTTTAGTCGGAAAGTTATTTCAGGATAAAGCCAGAAAATTAATGTTCATGAAAATAAAAAAAAAAATTCAAACACTCACAACTTCCAACTCGTCGACCGATTGGGCTCATCTTCAAACTTGATCGGGAGCCAGAGACGTTTGTTCCTGAAATATCAATTGTTACGTCCGAGCAAATTTTTAGTTTTAATATTATTATGATTTTATTTTACTTTTATTGAGGTTTTAAAATTTGTCTCAATACATAATTCATATTCAAATATTATATAAAGTGAAAAGGAATTTTAATCCTCACCATGGTCAGAGTGGCAGTTGACGCACTTTCTTATAGCAACTGCACTCTAAAATAAGACTTAAAGTAAATAGTACCATTGTAATGCATTTTTGATATGTTTTCTTAATTGAAAAATACTTAAAGGTAAATTATGGTGTCTAGACAAATGAATGCTTAAATAAATAAAAAGTAAAAGGTTTTAGTTAGATAATGAAATTTAACAATTTTAAATATTGTTAAATTATCGCCATTTAATATGTAGTAAGTCCACGAAATTTGATGTCTCATATATTAATATTTTTGTACTGTATCGTTAAGAAACATTCTCTACCAGTCATTTCAACTAGTGTAGGCTGGAGTATTACTCACATAAGCCACCTAGTTGATGGCACGTTTAAAATAATTCGATTTTTGTAGTACCTAGCGTAAAAGAAATAATTGTCATTCGTATCTAAAATTTACTTAGTATTTGTTAACAAGTTAAATTCCAAATAATTCTGTATTATATAACCTTGACTTCAATCTTCATTTTAACTATTTTTAATCGAAATTTATTTGTAACAATATATTTATTTATTTATAATTTAAATTCATGTTTTAATTTACACGTTCCTTCACTAAGGTTTCTTGTCCCCGGTCTATAAGTCGAAAGACTAGGACCAAATATATTTATTTTAGTTACAAATCCGACGTAACACAATTGAAGAATATTTTACATCGAAGGAAAGAAGCAGACATATACTTTGATCGTGAAATTTCATGATCAATAATCATTATAATAATTCTCTAACGCTTCGAAACAGCTTAAGATTTCGTCAGAAATATATTTATAGATATCTATAGATTAAATTACCCACCAAAAACAGATTCTCTGTAGACATTCGCGCCAAGTACACGTTCAACACTGTTCATGAATTGAAAAAATTTACTTTACAAAAATCTATGAAATCTTGAAAACACCAAGTAACTGGTAGCATTGAAAATCATCAGAAAAATCTCAATCAAAATATATAATAAAAAAAAAAAATGATCCGAATGTACTTGGTGTGCGTCACGATTTGATTGAGTAAAGTAATTCACTGCAAATTCACTCTATAAGTAAGTGTATTATTTTAACGCACATGGAGTATATCCACGTTTGTCATACGCAAACTATAGTTTTTTTGTAGTCATTTTATACACGTTTAACGGCGTGTTCAATTTCTATAGCTTGCTTACCACATTTCAATGTTTTCCGGCAAGTGTGTAAATTTTGACTACACGTTTGAATTTACAGTCAATTCCTATGATTCATTCTGAATTTTAGTAAACTGCAGACAAATGATGATAACAAGAGAATTAATTGTTTAAACGAACATCAAGTACATTCGAATCATTTTTTTTTATTATACATTTTGATTGAGATTTTTCTGATGATTTTTAATGCTACCAGTTACTTGGTGTTTTCAACATTTTATAGCTTTTTGTAAAGTAAATTTTTCCCATTCATGAACAGTGTTGCACGTGTACTTGGCGCGAATTTTTACAGAGAATCTGTTTTTGGTGGTATTTCTCTTTTTTTTGTAGAGCAAAGCAACTTCATATATTGTCTGAAAGTTACGATTCTTTTTTATATTCCTAAATATAAACCTTTGATACAATAATTATAAATTTTTTAATATTGCGAAACATTTTATTACAAACAAGAAATACGAGTTTTTTTTTCATTTTGCCGTCCTATATCTACCGCAGATTGTGGGAAAATTGAATTCAGAGTTGCCAGAAAATTTCTGTCCGAGTCGGGGCCCATCTATGATCAAAAGCAGCGAAATATTTTGTCAAGTCGTCCAATCATTTTTAAGTTTAAAATAATTCTATTGGCTCACAGTTTAATCATTATTAGTCAATAAGAGTACACTACAATTTACCGCATAAATTGAAATTAACTTTTTAAAAAGTATTATTGTAATTATTTTTCTTTTTGTAGTGAGAAATTAGAGAATATTTTTAGGAAAAATGTGATGAAAAAAAATCTTGATCAATATTCCACTTTATTTTTTTTGTAAAAAGAAAGCATAAGCATTTTTAGCATTAGATGGCCACCGCACTGATTGTACTGTTTTATCGTCGGCTTGAATCCATACTGAGTTGACTTTAATCATGGCAATATAATGACAAGAGTTATCATCTTTTTCAGAATGAAATATTGCACTTACGACATTACACATTTTATTACACAAAGAAATCTTGGCGGTAGGCACTGATTTTATCAGTCCTTTTTTTTTAATCCAAATTTTATTATTATCTTTTAAGGATGATTCTAACTTTACGACAACTATCTGCTGTAAAGAGTTTATTAAAATTTTGGTATGCGTTTCTTTAATCTCTTTACAATTATTGCAAAATTTCAATGTTTTAAACCACTGTCCGAACGATGAATCAATCAATCAATCTTTGTAAATTAAATACATTCTTCTGATTAATTATTGGAAGTCGTAATACATCTTCTAATTTTTTATGCAAATTTGTGTAGTTACACACTTTGCACCGATCAGTATATAATAGTTCATATTGTACTAAATTTTTAATATCAGGATTATTGTTGCAAATCGTAGCAAATATAGATACAGGATCAGTATCTTAATCAGGACATTCTTGTTGAAATACCCACTGTTTGATGTCACTTGAATTCAAAATAATTTTCTGATTATTATATACGTTAAACAAATTATATAAATCTTGATTGTTAACTAGATTGTTTTTATCATATTTCACTGACATTTTAATCACTTCATTATTAACAATGCATTGCACAATCGAATTGAAACCACCAGAAATTCTATCAGAGTTTTCGATACCTCGTATCGCTAGTAAATTTTTACATAATGACTTTTTCAATGTTGTTGTTGCAGTTTCAACTAAATTTTCTTCAACTGCCCATATTAAATCCCATGCTTTATGCCAACGCTTATTAGAAACTAAATTCTCAGGAAGATCAGGCCTGAAAGCTTTTTTTAAACGATTGTATTCTTGGATTGCAGCAAGGTTAGCTTTAACAGAATAAGGATCAAAATTGATTAAATGCAAACCATTGAATTCTGTAACCCGAGAAAGAGCTACGTATATTTGACCAACATTGAAAATACTGTTTCTGGCTTCGATAATTGCATTTTTTAGACTTAAACCTTGACTCTTATGAATGGTAACTACGTAACTCAAACACAATGGGAACTGTTCTCTTATGACAAAAGCTCTTTTCAATAATTGAAATTTAACTTTGATTCTCTCAATGGCGTGTTCTTTGCCTGTGCCAAAATCTACATTAACAGTCTCTATGCTATTTGTATCAATTTATTTAGGAATCGATTTAACCGTGCCAATAGCACCATCAACTAGACCAAGAGTAACTTCGATATTCCCTCGAAGCATTACTTTTGCACCGATTTTAATTGTAATAGTTTTGAAAAGTCCAGCTGATTGACTTGCATCTGCTTCTATTCTACTTAAGCTGTCAGCAGCTTTTCTTTGAATGATTCAGGACAATCTATATGATCACGAGCTTCAAGAATAATTTTTTCAGAAGCAATTTTATCGATCATTACTGAATTGATTAAATCGCACTCTTTACAAGTTGGTACTAAACAGACTGTATCCATCGGTAATTTTGCTATTTAATTACATATTTTATGTAATCTATCATTGTATGATAGTGATAGTGAAGGATCAATTATAATCTTTCTTTGTTCTAACAACTTTATATCGTCAGCTGTCATTGAGTTCACGCGTACTCGAGATAGTAACTCACCATAAACTTTGTCAGTTTTTTGTCGCATATTGATTCTTAATTCTTCATAGCTGAATAAATTAGTCCATATATTGACAGAACTCATTGACCCTATATACTTTTCTGCATCTGTCAATGATAATGTCATATAACTTGGATTTTCATGGACAGGAGGAAGTTGCAGCAAATCTTCAAAAACGACAATGTGCTTTCCACCGAACCAGTCATCAACATTAAAAATCTCTGATAGTCTTACATGTATGTATATCAATGTTATATTAAAAATCATTGATATCTCATCAATAATAAAGAGAGTAACATTTTGTAATTGATCTCGTAATACTTTTAACATACTATCTGGCACTTGCTTATAAGATGGTGTGAAACCGTGTTCGACTGGCAATTGAAATACTCGATGTACAGTAAAGCCATTAATATTAAAAGCTGCAATACCAGTAGGAGCAGTTACAACAGTTTCTTGGTTCATTTCTTTTTTGATCCAACGTTTGATTACATAAATCACAAAACTTTTTCCAGTATCACCTTCTCCACTAACATACAATCTTATTTTTGTATCATTAGATAATACCCCTCTTTTTATTTTTTCGAAAACTCTAACCCGATCAACATTCATTTGATTGATCATATCTGCCAGAGTATAATGTTTGTCGTGTTTCTGTACAGCATCATTTAATTCCTTAGCTATTGCATTCGTTTCAGCTGGATCACAGTTTGCTGATTTACTTTTTAAATCCTCGGCCTGATCATCATAATATTTTTTTTCAATTACATTTTTTATATAATCTAAGCCTTTTTGGAAATCTTCATTGTATTCATGATATAAATTTGCTTTTTCAAGCATATGCTGCTGAAATTTAAATGACTCAGTGTAAGTATTAAACCCATTTTTCAATTCTTCTGTGTCACGCCATAGTTGAAATAATAACAACAGTGAATAAAAATAATTCTCAGGTCGATAAGCAACGTTATATCTGTAGTGATTAATTAAATAACCTCGCGATCGTCGTTTTAAATATATCAAAGGGCGAATTTCATAATATTCAGTCATACTATTTTTTGGCTCAGACTTAGTTAAATCATACCATCTAGCAAAATCATATAAACATAAAGATTCTAATTCCTGAGGGCGATTTGGGTAATAATCATCAATCCATGGCGGACAAAATATATCAGTTGACTCAGGATTGACTTTTTCTCATAGTTCAATTTCATCTTTTGATTTCAATTTTCGATTTCTTATCATTCGAATATCCAGCCATCTAATAACAGTATCCGAATCTTTCCCATACAAAAAAATACCAAATAAGGTGTCAGCAGTTTCTAAAGCTCCAATTTTTCGGTGATTTAGACTACGAAACGCTATAGTCCACAAAAGTTGCGGAAGAGTTTTAGTTGAATTAATTTCATTGACTGTTTCTGATGTTTCACCAACTTCTTTTTTTGTAGCATATTTTATGAAATACTGAGTCAGTAATGTTGACTTTTCTCCTATAAATTGTATGTCCATATTTCCTGCCCATACAGATAAGATCGCTGAATTATAATCATTAATATTAACTTCATTCTCAGTTCGAGGAAGATCATAAAGTCGACTCTTACTATTTAAATTTCTACGTCCTGCTATTGAAGTAGCAGCATCACGGAGTATGAAATTTTCAGTAGTAGGCCGTGGAAATCCAAATCGACAAGCCTTAATAACTCGACCGGAATTTCGTTTTTTAGTCCGTAAGCAATAACTATTATGATGATGTTTTTGATGTGCATTGACACGTCTATGAAGTGTTGGTGACATTTTTTTATGAGGTGACTTGCAGGTTACGTATTTCATTATAAACTCAACAACTTCTTCGTTTGTATTTATACCTGTGATTGGATCACCTTCAACCCACAGTATCAAATGAAATTGCTTAATTTCTCTACCTTGATACTCTCGACGCCAGAAATAATGAATGATTTTACCAAGTGGTTGACTATCTGATAAAATAAAGTCAAGAACAGCTTGAAATTTATTTTTTATAAACCTCGGAACCGAGACGGGATCGGCAGCAATTACTTGACTTGGAGATAACTTATCAAAATGTGGAGCATTAATTTCTTTTACGTATTGTACTAAATCATCTCAAAGCCATTCAGCAGGACTTACTGTAAAAAACCATGTTGCTGGACCAGAGAAACGTGTCATACAATGTAAGTTATTTCTAGGTTTTCTCCAAAATTGTTCTGAGTTCCAAAGTCGAGAAAACAGAGTTGTTAAATTAGCTTCTAACTGACCACTTTTTAAATATTTTAAATAACTTTCTGCTCTATATTTTTCACGTGGATTCGTAACATTTAAAGTATGGAAAATCCCTTGACCGAGTTGCCGTATATTAGCATCATTCAATAGATAAAATAGATATTGTTGATTTAAACGAAAACGTTGATCAGCTGACTTCAACCTTGTTTTAATATATTCGTAGTCAGTAATAGGTACTTTTCTATCTTCACGTTGACCACTTCTACCATAAGGGTATAAATCTGGAAAACATTGTAAATCTAATGTTTTAACTCAATTATCCAATGCTTTATCATTGATTTTCAACATTTGATACATATTTGTTGAAGATTCGTTCATTCTTTTATCGTGAAAAGGATATATTGTATATTGCTCGTATTAAGATCCATCTGGATTTAACACTTGAGTTACCATAGCTCGTGGTTTAGCATTTTTCTTTCATCTTTATCAAACCCTATTTCGTTTGTGTTCTTATTTTTTTTCGTTGATAAAGATATCTTACTATAGCTATGATCTTGGGTAATATTAAAATCTTCTTTATTTATATTTTTATTTTTTTCAACTGATAAAGATATTTTCCTATATGAATGATCTTGAACAATATCTAGCTCTATCCCGCTCATTTCCTCATTTTTTATCACTGGTGTACATATCTTTTTATAGCTATATTCATTATTTTGGTTATTTTTTTCACTTACTTTTCCAGGAGTTATATTGTTTTCTTCAAGACTTATTATTTTAGTTTCATAATTTTTTGACTTTCATTAATGTGATCTTTAGATTCCATACCTATTTTAACCTTAATTTTTTCAACACTTAAATTATCCTCAGTATTTTGGTCATTTTAAATATTTGTATTGTTTTCTTCATTCGTAGTTTCAGTTGGATCAATAAGAAATTCGATATTTTTCGTATCTAACTATCCACGCAATTTCTGAGGACGTTCAGGTAATTTAATTTCGCTGCAAAGAGGATTATTATTCTTTAACCACGTTAATGTTTTAAAAACTGTCTCTAAATTAACCAAATTTTTCCATATGGCATTTGATTTTGTAGGTATACTACGATTAACAATATATAATTCATGATTTTTATTAATTGGATCTGTTGTCGAACAAATTTTTTTTAATGTTTCTTCAATTGGTAGAGGAAGATAAAGTATCTGACCTTTTAGTATCTGTATCTTTATAGTATGCGGTTAGTTTTTTTTAGCCACTGTTCCTAATCTTTGAACTACTTGAAATGATTTCGCTCGTTGTATAAGGAGTTTTTCATACTCATTTAATGCCACAATATCATTCGGTAATGTTCAAAGTACATATTATTGAGTAGACAAGTTGGAGGTATAGTTCCGGAACGGATTTTTTTTAAGCAGTAATTACAAATGAAATTACTATTCATTGTCAGATCTTTTTCATTAATAAACTGAATTAAATCATTCCATATTTCACCTGAAATTGGATCATGTAATTTACTTAGGTCAGTAACCTCTTTTCTAAAACTTAACTTTTGATAGGATATGCATGTATAGCGTGGTAATTCTAAAGATCGCTTTGTGAAAGCTATAAATACTGATTTGAATTCATTTTGTATAGTACGTTCATTTAAACACAACCCATTATGTCCCTTCTTCTTTCATCTTATTTACTATATTAATTAAAAACTGTAAATCTGCTGTTTCTAATGCTCTATCTAAATTACTCACTTTATCAAGAGTTTCTTTCATTGTATGTATAAGTTGTTTAATGTATCTGATTGTAGGAAAATGAGGTGATAATAACTCAATACAAACAAATTGTGATTTACAAGAACCAATAGATTCATAACAATAATGGTTATGACCTAATTTATCAACCGAATGATTTAGAAACAATTGATTCAAGAATACCATAAAATTATTCAAAGTTTATGTTTTTAAGCTGTTAAGTAAGAGTTCATACTGTTCATATATTTCAACTTCACAACTTACTAGACAATAATCATTGCAAAGCCATCTTTTTTTAACGTTTTTATCTTTTATTAATGGCAATACATTTGTAGACTGACCTAATAAATTAATAGAAATGGTTTGTTTGTGCAAGTTATCAAATGAATACAAGGCATCGTAATAATAGGCTTCGGTAGACATGTAATAAAGTGATTTACCACACATATTTTTATAATTATTGATATCTTTCGGTGCATTAAAATTTAAATTTAGAGATGAAATTCAGCATTTTTTTTAATTTGTGTAATGTGTTTGTTAATATTTTCATATAGTTTTTCCTCTGACACATACACCAGTTAATAATTGGATGAGCTTCCAAATCTTTCTCAGCTAAACTTTTTTTATCAATTACTAAAACCAATCTCTTAACATAGTCTTCAGAGGATGATTTCATTTTCATATAATTCTTATTCATATGAGCTCTACAATATTTTGTTACAATTTGTTTGGCTGTAATCACTTTTTGTTTCAACTGTATTCTATTAACTGTATTAACATTATGACCAATTTTTTTTGTTTTCAATTTTTCCATTTTTGTCGTCAAAACTTGGGTTTTGACTAAATTTTCACTTATGCAATTTCGATCAGTACTAACAGTCGTAAGACTAGTTCTAAAATCTTCATTGACAAAATTAGAATTCTTACTGTCCGCTAAAGTTATGTTATTGCTTTTAGATTGATCGGGAGGACTTTCAATTACAATTGTTTTTTCATTCGTATTTGATAAAGCCTTTGATATTTTGTTTGGCAATGAAAACTGATCATTTTTTAAAGGCAGATGCCTTTTTCGAGAAATTCGAGAATGTAGAGCAGTGTATTCTTTTTTTCTTATTTCTTTTAAAGTTAAGATATTTGATAGATCACAACGATGAATTGTTGGAAAATGTGTTAACACATTTGTTTGAAAAATTTTAAATAAATGTGCACGCATAAGACTATGATCGTATACAATACTTTCTGGTCTTTGTCTATATAATAAAGACACTGCGAATGCAATAGCAAACACATCGCAGTCACTGCCATTAGGTTGATTTTGTACTTTAATAAAAATAACTGATGATGCTGAATTAATATCCAAATATGGGTATAACTTTTGTAAAAAATAGTTTGATCTTCATTCAATGGAAATTTATTCAAAGAATCGTATATATAAATATATTTTGTATCATAGTATGTACAAATCCAATGTTTATTGTTACTAAATAATATTTAAATGTATTTTTCTAGCTTTGGAATAGGTATAATTTTTTCAGACCTTGCTAAATACAATGTGTCACGGTGATTATAATCTGAACAATTAGCTAAGATTAATTTGAATTGATAAATATGATCATCTTGCAATTGATCTCCATTTATGACCATGTTTAAATATTTTCCATGTAACATTGGTAAACTACAATGTTCCTTACTTTTTCTACGTTTTGTTGGAGGTTTTCCTTGATTCAATCTCATCATATCAACTTTTCTCTTACGTAAATTCGTTGAGGAAATGTTATTTTCTGTACTCTTATCATTTATAAATACTCGACTTAATTTGTCAATAAACTTGTTTAGAGTACTAGAGGGTTCACTTATATTTACATCTAAATTAAGATTTTTAGTTACAAATAAGTCGTTTATGGTTTCTGACGATTCGTTGCGAAGTTCAAATTCGTGTAATCGAGAGTTATTGTGATAATTTTTACGTTTGATTTCAAAATCAAAGTTTTGGTCGGTTTCAATATCATTACAAACACTTGAGTTTATAAACTGATCACATTTAGGACTTTTTATGTGTCTCCGATTGATCTCATTTTCTCTACTAACCGGTTTGAATTTGCACTCATCAATAATATTCAAATTACGATCATTCAGAATAGTCGAATTTATTCTCAATAAGACTTGCTTATGAGCTGTTTTTGGAAAACTAAAAATAATTTTACTTTGTAACATTTCAATCAAATGCTTACGCATTTTATCATGATCAGAGCAAAAGTAGCCTTTTATTGGCCATTCACCTAAGAGATGTAGCATATGTTATCGAATACACACCACAATTATAATTATTTGGTTGCTTTTGCACATCAGGAAATTCAACTGTATCATCGTTAAATATAAAGTCAGGGTAAAATCTTTGCAAAACAATTTTATGATTTTCGTGGAGACGGTTTGTTTTTGCTGAGTCAAAACTATAAATTTTTTTGTATTGTAATAACACCAAACCCAGCGGTCAGTGTTATACTTTTCATTTTGGTTGTAGCCATACCCTGTATCACGGCTGTGTAGTATTTGGATATGAGTTTTGTTGACATCTAGTCGTTGAATTAAGCATGGGACTTGAACATACCAACTTTCTTGGAATGAATAGCCAAATTGTTTGTGAAGAAGGAAAGCAAAATAATCGATATGATTATCCCGTAACAAATCATTATTAGATATAACAGAAAAATCTAACTGGCTAAGTGGTTGCATTTTTTGTGAAAATTATCGATAAGATCAAACTAATTAGGTAGAAAATATTTAACAAAGTAATTTTATTAAATATTAACAGTTTTTTTTATTATATCAATTCGCATAAATTACCTATAAACAATCGAATACAATAAATTATAGTATACAGGTATTAATTATAATGACAATTACAATTACAATACCAACAAGAAATAGCTAATTACTTCAATTACATTAAATTATTCGTGAAATAATAAAAATAGAAATATTCAATTGCCTTAAATCTATTACATAAAATTATAAAAACAAAAATAATTTATTCCGATGATTAGATTAATCACTTTTTTGCACAAATAAACTACTCAAAAAAATTGTCCAGCAAACTGTACATCAAGTCGCACCGCAGACTATGTATGAAGTCGCACCGCAGACTATGTATGAAGTCGCACCGCAGACTATGTATGAAGTCGCACCGCAGACTATGTATCAAGTCGCACCGCAGACTATGTATTAATAGTCCGGTCCATTTAGACATTCGAAGTTACATAAAGTCCCAACAAGCTGAATTTCTGTGAAGTTGTTCAAAACATAATTATAAACAATGTCTAGAAGTTCCCCATCATTCCCATGTAAGGAAAAAATTTAATTCAAGGTCAAAGGTCAAAAGAATGAGTTTTTCGCAATTTTCAGCAAAACGGTAAGTTTTATCATAAAAGTAGCTCAGACAAAAATTGTAGATCATAAAATTATCTATAAAAAATGTATCAATACTTTTTTTCTTACGAGCCACCTTTTCTGAGATATAACGATTCAAAAAGTTATAAAAGTTGTTATCGTCATAATATGCACACGCTTCCACGCCACCTATGAGGTAGTGTACTTAGCGCGTCTTTTTTAACGTGGTTTTCCCAGTAGGCCTACTCCACGGGTCAGTTGTGATCCTGTTTAATGTAAAACTATTGCAAAAAAACGGAAATTTTCAAAGATTGGGAAAGATAAAAGCGATGTAAATGAAAAAAAAGTGTTGAAGTTAATTCGTCTTATTCGTAAGTTTCAAATTCTTGTTCTTCTTCTTGATCTTCTTCTTGTTCTTTTTCTCCTGCTTCTTCTTCATCTTTATTTTGGATGCAAGTAAATTGCGTCAATAGCGATGTATCGCATGATACTTCGTCGGAGTCAAACGAATCCTCCATTGTTTGTGATTCAATATTAGAGCACGACCGGCCTTGACAATTTGTGCATGCCAAGGAACAAGACAGTCCGACTTTTTTGCAACCACATTTAGCACTGCATTTCTTTTTGCAGTTGCAAAAAATAGTGTTCAGCAGTTTTTTCGGCGCAAGTGGAAGTAAAGTTTGAACTGGCTCTAATATATTGTTGAGCAACTTCCAACCCCAGTCTGTAGGGTCTAGCTGATAACCAAGCCACACTTGAACTTGGTAATATACTCGAAAAAGATGTTGGTGAGCAGCAACTGAGGTTGGAGGAAGACAAGCTAATTGAACTTGTTTTTTATTTTTAGTATTTTTAACGAAACATGCATATCGATGCTTATCTAAACAGGTAGTTTTTTTAGGAGCTCCGTACATAGAAAGAAGAAAGCGGATGCCGTTGGTAATAACTTCTTGTTGAGTTGAATTACTCTTTTTAAAAACTTCAGCACATTGAATTAAATCTTGTTTTTCAAACATTTTGAAAACTGCTGTTTTACCCCTCCTGTAAAATGCAAATGTCGTATCACAGCCAGTTATTGCGTGTAAAAATAGTACATGATCTTTAACTTTTACTAAAGTCAATAAACTTTTTGATGAATATATATCTGATTGATGTTGAGCTTTTCCTGGTTTTTTATATTGTATAAATATATATTGTATATTTTATATTGTAAGTATAAGTTACAATGACCGATAGAAAAATATTTAAACATTTAATATATAATATATACATATATATATATATTATTAATATATATATATATATATATATTAGGGTTACAAATAAGTTTCCGCCGTTTTTTAACACAAATTGAATATTTATTATAGAAGAACGGTAATATAAATTTATTTAAAATATTGCCCATCACTTGCAACCACTTTTTCCCATCTCTCAGGCAGCATTCGAATCCCACGTCCGAAGAACTCCTTGTCTTTTGAGGCTATCCACGAATCAACCCAATTTTTGGTATCCTCATAAGATGTGAACCGCTGCGCCGTCAGAGCATGTGCCATGGACCGGAACAGGTGATAATCGGACGGTGCAATGTCTGGTGAATACGGCGGGTGGGGTAACACTTCCCAATTAAGTGTTTCCAAGTACTTTTTCACGGGAGCCGCAACATGTGGACGAGCATTGTCATGCAGAAGAATAATTTTTTCGTGTCTAGAATAGTATTGAGAGCGTTTTTCCTTCAGAGCTCAGCTCAATCTCATCCATTGTCTTCGATAGAGGGCTCTAGTAATTGTTTCGCTCGGATTAAGCAACTCATAATACACTACACCTAGCTGATCCCACCAAATACACAGCATAAGTTTTTTTCCGTGAATATTCGGTTTTGCTGTTGATGTTGACGTGTGGCCAGGTAATCCCCATGATTTTCTTTTTGGATTGTCATAATGTATCCACTTCTCATCACCAGTTATGATACGATGTAAAAAACCCTTTTTTTATGTCTAGCTAGCAGCATTTTACTTAAGCATAATCGGCGTTCAATATCTCTCGGCTTTAATTCGTACGGAACCCAATTTCCTTGTTTATAAATCATTCCTAATGATTTTAAACGATGTGAGACTGCTTGCTGAGTGACTTCTAATGTTAGAGCAAGTTCTTTTTGTGTTTGAGATGAATCTTTCTCCAATAATTCCTCCAATTCTGCATCCTCGTAAATTTTTGGCCTTCCACTGCGATCTTTGTCTTCTACGTCGAAATCACCGTTTTTAAACTTTTGAAATCACTCTCGACACGTTCTCTCACTCAAAGCACCCTCACCATATGCTTCTACGAGCAATTGATGCGCCTCAGCAGCAGATTTCTTTAAATTAAAGAAGTAAACTAATATTTCCCGCAAATGACGCTTACTTGGCTCAAATTTTGACATTTTAAACTTATAAAAATTATATTTTACAAATATAAAATCAATGATATTAATAGGTGATGTTGTTCTTGAATGTCCAAACTATATTTTGAGCTGGTTATCATCTGCGAAAGCTAACTGAAACTCCGTGCCGCGCCATCTACAATAAAACGGCGGAAACTTATTTGTAATCCTAATATATATATATATATATACATACATATATATATTATATAAAATATTACAACTCTAGATGTATATACGTGGCGTACTCATGCATATTATGACGATAACAACTTTTATAACTTTTTGAATCGTTATATCTCAGTAACGGTGGCTCGAAAGTAAAAAAGTATTGATACATTTTTTATAGATAATTTTATGATCTACAATTTTTGTCGAAGGTACTTTTATGATAAAACTTACCGTTTCGCTGAAAATCGCAAAAAACTCATTTTTTTTACCTTTGACCTTGAATTAAATTTTTGACTTACAGGGGAATGATGGGGAACTTCTAGTCATTGTTTATAATTATATTTTGAACAATTTCACTAAAATTCAGCTTGTTGGGACTTTATGTAACTTCACTCTCATTTTTTGGTCTAAATTGACCGGACTATAAGTCGCACCGCAGACTCAAGAAAGAGTAAACAAAAATCTCAAATTAAAATATATAAGATTAAAGTAACAAATTTTTTCCAGGAACCGCACGTTAGATATTTATGATTGCTTCAAAATTAATTATTATTAATATTAATATGATAGTATTAATACTAATATAATACTATTAATATTAATATAATAGTATTTATCTCAATATAATAGTATTAATATTGATATAATACTATTAATATCAATATAATATTAAATATTAATAGAAACTAACATCAATAAAAATAATGACAAATATTAAATATAAACATGAAGTTTAATTCATCACAGATTTACAGATTATAAACATTCTCGTTACTATGAGGCTTTGATTGAGGTACGTTTTCATGATGACATTTATAGCCACCTTAATTGCAAGTTGACGGAAATCTGAAACTCCAGTTTGACGTCAAGTTAACTGCAACAACATTCCTTAATAGCCACTTTGCCTGTATATTGTCGTTAACTTAGAAATTTAACTTAGCTTAAATCTACTGCCGAGATTAAACGACAAAAATTACCAGCAAAAAATAAGCTAGAAACTTTTACGAGAAACTTTCTGTCAATCTGTACGGTATGTTGCACTTAAACTGTAGTCACAAAATGTATTATAGAAGTTGACGAATTTTTCAGTCAAATTAAAAAAGACATCTTACCCAGGAAATTTTGAATCATATTTGCTCGACATCTACTGTCGGTGTTGGGAAACAAATTAAAGGCAAGCGTTTGCTCAGCCACCGTAGCTGAGTTGGTAAAAAATAAAAATAATTGCCTAATTTTTTTGTCAACTTGAAAGTAACTTCTTGTTCTGAAAGCTTTCTTAGTGACTTTCAGGCGATACTGTCTGTTAACATGCTGTTTGTAGACTTCGAAGATTTACACGGATCCTATTTCCAGATAGCCAGGCTCTGACAACTACTTTGCCTACAAATTATCGTCAGATTGGAAGTTCCCCTAATAGCACAGTTTGCTTGCGAAAAACTTTACTGTTCAAAAGTTTCGTAGAATTTTTCGTCAAATTTCCGTCAACTTCAGACTTTTCCATTTATTACGACAATCTGTATGAAACTTGCTATTGAATTTGAAGTAAATTTACTGCCCGAATTAGAATGCAAATGCACTTCAAAAGTTGACAAGAAAAAAGTTGTCTTTAATTTTTACGCAAATTCTATGTCAATTTATCGTTAATTTAACTGGAAAAATTCCCTGATAGCACGAGTTGATCGTGAAAAACTTGGTATTCATTAATTTCCGACCAACTTGACGACAAGTTGTCGACAACTTTAGCTTTTGCAACTTTTGGCTACAAGTTACCGCCAACTTTCTCAGAAAGTTGGCGCCAGTATGGAGCTGCAACTGGAATGCAAGTTTCTGAGAAAATTGAAAGGAAACTTACCGTCAACTTATGATTGCCAACTTTTGCCACCAACTTTCTCAGAAAATGTCTATCAACTTTGGAGGTACTAACTGTGGCCGGCCAACTTGGTGTCCAGTTGTGGCTGCAAGTTTCTCGTCAGTTTCTCGCTAACTTGGCTATCAGGGCCTTGAAATCGAAGAAAAATTAACCGCTAATTTTTATTTTCAACTTTTGTTGTGAAATTGTTGGCAAATTCGGGCAGCAGATTTCTGGTAATTTCGACATTAAATTACCCTCAATTTCAAGCTATAGTGGCTATCAGCGTCATTTTAGATAAATCCTACGACCAGGATTGGACGACAAAAATTATCCGCAAAAGTTGAAGAGCAACTTTTGCGGCTAACTGTCAGTTAATGTTAACCTTCAAATTGGAGAAAAATTTCTAGATAGCTAGATTTTCTGGTCAGACAGTTGATATTAATTAGTTGCGATCAAGATGTCGTCAACTTTCAGCTTTTGTTATTACTGTTTACAAGTTGTTTCCAACTTTCCCATAAAGTTGGCGACAATCTACTGCCGCTACCAGTGGTCAAGTAATGGAAATAACAATTTTTGCGGCGAACTTGTCGACAAATTATTGCAGTAGGTTGTCGATAGCTTAGATATCAGGCTTACATTTTGGCTCACAGAAAATGGAATTCAATTTGCTTGAAATCTACGTCAAAATTTAGCCGCAAATATATGTAAAGTCATGGATGGAATGACTATCTACGAAGTTTCTTAGAATTGAGAAAGTCCTAAAATACAAATTGGTGACATCTTTTTAGACGTTTGAATGTTGTCAACTCACGTGCAGATCCAAGCCATTAATTAACAGTAATTTGCAGTCGAAACGGCATTCAGAGTTACTATTAAATGCGCGCAATCAACTGAGTTATTATTGATAGAAATATAGAAACAATGGAAGATTAAATTTTCTGCTTAAAACACAATTGTCAATGCTAGAAAAATGTTTCCGATAATTTTAGGATGCTGATAATTAGACAGCCAATTTCCATAAATATTGTATTTATTAAATTTTATATTGAGCAGAAAGCTTATAGATTATGAAAATATGTATTAAATAAATCTACATGCATATCTATATATATATATATATATATATATATATATATATATATGTGTGAATGTGTGTGCACGTATGTAGTGTAAGTTATGTGTAATTAATATATTTATGTAAGAACAAAGATATTTATCTGTGTGTTTACATATATATATATATTAATGTACCGCCTCGTTTACCCCATCTTCCACGACCATATGGTTGGTACCGCCCTTGCCAGGTATGGCGCTTGTAACCGGCACCCCAGACCCACGGCTCCTTGCTGAAAGCCAAAAGTGAATCATAAGAACAATTATTTCTAAGGGATCAATAGCAATTTCGAAATATCAAATATGATCATTGCATTGAAGCTTACATTCCAGCGGTAAACCCGACGATGATGCTATACTAAATGCTGGTGCTGGCACATACGCTGGAGCTGGCACATGGATTGGTGCTGGCACATGGATTGGTGCTGGCACATGGACTGGTGCATGCGCGGGTTCTGGCAGTAGTCGAGGGAAAAAATAGTGCAGAGTGGCCCGGTGAAAAGGACGTTGGTAGCGAACTCCCAAATCGTAAGCCAACCTGTTGTACCGCCGAAGTGCCTCACGAGCGGCAGCCATCGCGGCGATAAGTTCTTCACCATTGTGTTCTGAAATTTAATGAGATGTTTAGAATAATTCAAATATACCAAACTATAAATCACCTAGATAGTGACTTACCACCTAAAACATTCTCATCCGTTCCCTCGTTGATTGATAAATCCGTAATAATGGCCGATATTCACGCAATAATTCTTTTTAACAACGATGACCCCCACTATTGTTTTACTTTTAAGCGCCACTTTTTTTGAGATATGACACATCTCAACTTAAATAAGCATCAATAAACTAATCAATCGAATTCTTGACTTCTATGGTAATTTTTAGTTATTATACTATGATCGAGTTTGACAGAACTGTAACTATACACGAAATTATTTAAATCGATTTTGTTATAAATATTGTAATGTAAATAATTTACTGGTATTTTCAGTTGATGAAAACAGTCATGATTAATTTTTTAATATTGAAAATACTTTCGTGATCATAACTTATCATTTAGTCATATTATAAAATTGAAATCAAAGTTCAGTTGAGCGGGTAAATAAGGATAATTCAAAATTACCACTTTGTGGTTGATAATGTCACTTGCGTGTGACTAACAACATTAAAAATATAAAAATATTTTAGTTAGTTTCTGTTGGCCAAACTGAGTGCCTTATAAATTTGATAAATGTAAGTCCAGTAATGTTTCGGTAAGATCTACATTAGTAGCCAGCTTGGCAGCAAGATCACAGAAAGTTAGTGCTAGCATTTTATGTTGAAGTTTACCACAAGTAGTTAATGTTCAATAGAATGAACTTGCTGCTGAGTACCCTGATAGTCAGACTTTCTGATCAGAAAGTTAGCGTACATTAGTTGCCACCAACTTGACGACAAGTTGTCAACAACTTTCAGCTTTTATAACTGTTGACTACAAGTTGTTACTAACGTTCCCAGAAAGTTGACGACAATCTATTGCCGCAACCAGTCGCAAACTTTCTAAAAAAATTATAGGCAACTTTCTGCAAATAATGAAATGCCAATTTTTGCCACCAACTTTCTCAGAAAGTCGCTATCAACTTATGAAAATGCCCATTTTTGCGACCGACGGAGACAGATTGTGGCAGCAGGTTGTCGCCAACTTTCTGTGAACTCAGCTAACAGGGTAGCTCTGGCAATCTAAGTAATGAAGACAAGCCTGGATTTCTAGTATTGCTTAGCAAACGTTTGCATTTATTTTGCCTCTTACTATACTGGTTGTAAATTTTGGTCAGGCTTAAAATTTTAATTAACATCTGCAGATAAAGTATCCTGCAGATAAAATATTTATTGGGCGAAGTTAAAATATCTTATAGTGATCGAAGCTTGTCCAATTTCGCAGAATATCTGCTGAGGAAACTTCTGATTAGTAACTTCAGCAAGCAAAGAGTTACTCACATAGCTAGACCACTTAAAATGCTAAAGTTGCTGAACGAGAGTTTACTATCATTTTGCCATCCAATGACAGCAATAAATTTTTGGCAAATTAATTCCAGACTTTGCTGAGTAGATGCCTCTGTAAATTAACAGCTAATATACTTTAACTTTTTCTGTTCTGGTTCATGACTTTGAGCGCAACATACTGTGCAAAGCAAATTGACAGAAAGTAGGCCGTTCAATCCCAGCAGTAGATTTCGTTTCAGTTAAATTTCAAATAGACGACGATTTTTTGGCAAAGTGACTACTCGGGCAGATAGCTCAAAGATTTTCCGATCAACTGTTTGCCTAAAAAGTTTCTTTTGATTTCGTGACAAGCATGTATATATGTATGTATGTATGTATGGTATGTATGTATGTATTGTATGTATGTATTGTGACGTTACATTGCCGAGGAGGCAGAGTGGAGATGGAGTACGTGTGATTCTGGGTGTTAGAGAGAGATAGAGTTAGTATGTGTGTCGAGTTGAGTGTAGTAGATGATGAGTTGAGAGTATGGAGTATGTATGTGCGGTGAGTTAAGTGTGTTCAGAGTACGAGTACGTGTACGGTACGGTGTATGTTTTGGAGTGTCTGTGTGATGGAGTGTGGATTTAACGGGGGATGTCTAGCTGTGTCGCGAATAGTGGCCAAAATAACGTGCCTCCCGACCAGTAATGACGACTAGGCCTAGTCTTAGCCCTCGGGGTTGACGTGATGATCACGGAGGAGTGACTGAGATGTCGCCGTCCCTTCGTGTTGATACCTGGAGTTAGCAGAGGTATGTTTACGTTTATTTAGGAATGGCAGGCCTCGTCTGCGATGCTCGAGGAAGCCAAAAATTCACTAACTTCGGATATCACGGGGAGTGACATTGCAGGAAGACCCGTGAGTCCACGGCTTGTGTGTAATGGGGGAAGAATGGATGGAGAAGCGAGGATGTGAGTGACTGGAAATAGTATAGCGCGCGAGGGAATGGAGTGGGAGGACAGAGAAGAGTAGTTGAGAGTAGACCATGGAGTCGGAGAGTTGGAATTCGGAGTCACTCGAGTACGAGCCGACTCAGGAGTAGAAATTGGAGTTTGGAAGCGAGTGGTGGCAAGTCGGAGAGTCTATGAGATAGACCTCGACCGCAACCCTAGATTGTCGTCGTTTGGAGCTTGTGGCTCAGTTAGTTGTGCTCTTGGAGCCGTTTGTCGTGTTGATTGTTGTCGCGAATTACCGCATTATTTTATTTTATTTGATTAATTATTGTGTTAAGTTTTGTGATTCGTCGTCCACGAGAGGTTCCCGATGGCGTACTCAGGTATTTATTCGGTTGATGGACCGAGAGTACTCGACCGCGGGCCATTTAGGCCCTCCGCGTCACTCTCGTGTCATCTGTACGGTATTTTATTCTATTTTCTTTCCTTTATTTCATTCTTAATTTAAATGTGATTAATTGGCTTCTTACGCGTCAAAAGAACCGCGACCTTCTCTCCACAACCTAGCATACTGAGCGCACCAGGACATGCCGCTACCACAGTTCATTTCTCTCATCTCCTAAGGATTTAGATTTTAGGTTTTAATTTACGTGTACGTTTAGACCGGTTGCCGATACCGGGGAAATAAAAGTCGGCTGGCGCCCGTCAGGATCTGGAGGAGATGAGAGGAGTGATCGGTGGGTGAAGTGTAACGTAACCCGATTTTGTGTAATTTGAGTTCGAGTAATTGAGTATTTTTATTGAGTAGAACTGTGTGTGCTTTAGTTGAGTTTATCGTGTGATGAGAAAAATTTACGTTACAGTATGTATGGTATGTATGGTATGTATGTATGTATGTATGGTATGTATGTATGTATGTATGTAGGTATGTATGTATGTATGTATGTATGTATGTATGTATGTATGTATGTTTGTGCGTGTATATGCGTAAGTGTGTGTGTTTGTTTACATATATATGTTTATGTTACGACCCTGTCCACGTCCTCTTCCACGCCCATTTAAGCGGTACTGCCCTCGCCAGTTACGGCGTTGGTAACCGGCACTCCGGTGTCGCCGACCCCTTACTAAAAACCAGAACGAAATAATAAGAATAACAATATCTTAATTCTTAGACACATATGCAGAATTTATGAAATATGATTATAATTATATTGAATTATGTTCTGATGACAATCCCGATGTTGACGCTGGTATCGACGCTGTTGCCACTGACCCATCAACTAGTGCTGGCACATTAGCCAGTACTGGCCCATTAGTTGGCGCTGACACATGGACTTGTTCTGGCACATGGACTAGTTCTGGAACATGAACTGGTCCTGGCACATGGGCTGGTGGTTGCACATGGACTGGTGGTGGCACATGGGCTGGTGGTTGCACATGGGCTGGTGCTGGCCCATTCAGTAGTCCTGGCTCATTTTCTTGCTCAAGATCTGGTGCTGGTGGTGGAGGTGGAGGTAACTAATAAAATTGCTGTATGTTGGCCCACTCATGAGGAAATGGGTTACGATGACCTGAGCCCCTGGCCAACCTGCTATACTGTCCAATTGGCTCTCTAACAGCTGCCATCGCAGCGGCAAGTTTTGCGTTGTTGTTTTCTGAAATAAAATAAAATGAATTAAATAATTTAAATTCACCAAACTATAAATCACGAAGACAGTGACTTACCACCCAAAATATTTTTATCCGCCATTTTGATCACCTACTGAAATAGAAAAAAAAAAGTAATAAAAAACTACCAACACAAAAAATTCGATCAAATTTCAACTATTCTGTTTAACAATAATTTATATATTCAAGTGCGGATAATAGAAAAATGTAATTCATAACCATAAAACACAACTCCGACTCAAGAAAAGAGACAGGTAGGCTCGCGCTACACACTCACACATATACATGTGTTTGACCGTGTACTTGGCGCGAGATACTGCCGTGTCTCTGGATTCTTAAAAAATTATATGGTCTAATGTATTTCGATAAATATACTACAATAGCAGACAAAATCTGCGAGTAATTCTATATTTATTCTGTAACATTTATAAATAAATAAATATAATTTAAGAAATATTTAATTCAAAATTGAAAAAATATTTAAATTCAATTCATAGTTTTCAAAATTATAGATGAAACCTAATGAAATAACAAGAATGATCTGTAACGGGGTGAATCAGATTCCTTGTGTAAATTAAAATTATCATTTATTGTATAAACCGGCAATAAAATCCTAACCATCGATCAAATCCTAACTACCAAGGTTGCACGGGGTAGAGTGCGCCTTGTCGTCTGGAGTGGAAATCGGAGGGGTTCGTTCGTCAGTCCCACTTAGTAATTAAGTAGGGAGACAAAGATGCCGAAAACTTTTGAGTTCGTATGAGGTTAATTAGGTATAAGCTAGCAATGGGACGTGTCACTGCTAAAGGTAACAATTGAATCTTTACTTTATTTCTTTTGTGGAACTAAACGATTCGAGCAATTACTTTATTAGAATACCAGGCAGGTTGCCGGTATTGTGATATGACAATTAACTGGTTTCATATGAAGAGCAGGTGAAGGAGCGTCAGCGAGAGATAATAAAGGGGAAATTATGACGAAGGTTCCTGTGAGGACCAGACGATTAAGGAGTAACAGTAACGAAAAAAGCAGACGACATACGTACAGGGAACACACTACACATAAGGTCAATGACAAGGATGACAGAAGAAACTTCTTTACTGGAAACTGGTAACAGGTATTTATTTATTCATATTATAGACCTGGACCAGAATACCTAATAAATTAATAATTAGTCATACGGCAGATCTGTTAAGTTCTTTGCGTCTAAATGGTAATAATGAACTTTAGTTAATCTTGAGCCAGACGTAGAGATAAGTGTTAAAAAACTTCTAGAAAGCACAGCCCGATCTACTGCACCGTAAAATATTCCCGGCAGACTGTGTGAACCACGTGCCGCATAATTTCTTTCTTATATAGTCTCCGGTCTAGTCAGGATTAAATATTATTTAATTAATTACAAACAAATAACTTAATTAAATAATTCGATTGATTATACTGAAATTTTTCTAGATGTACGTAAAATAAAACGAACTTCATCAGTATCAGTTGAGCAATAAAAATAAAATAGTCGTGACTATTGTGACGTTACATTGCCGAGGAGGTGGAGTTGAGGATGGAGTAAGTCTGAATCTGTGTGTTAGAGAGAGATAGAGCTAGTATGTGTGTCGAGTTGAGTGTAGTAGATGAAGAGTTGAGAGTATGGAGTATGTATGTGCGGTAAGTTAAGTGTGTTGAGAGTACGAGGACGTGTACGGTACGGTGTATGTTTTAGAGTGTTTGTGTGGTAAAGTGTGGATTTAACGGGGGATGTCTAGCTGTGTCGTGGACAGTGGCCAAGATAACGTGCCTCCCGACCAGTGATGACGACTGGGCCTCAGCCTAGTTCTCGGGGTTGACGTGGTAATCACGGAGGAGTGACTGAGATGTCGCCGCCCCTGCGTGTTGATACCCGGAGTTAGCAGAGGTATGTTTACGTTTATTTAGGAATGGCAGGCCTCGTCTGCGATGCTCGAGGAAGCCAAAAATTCGCTAACTTCGGATATCACGGGGAGTGACATTGCAGGAAGACCCGTGAGTCCACGGCTTGTGTGTAGTGGGGGAAGAATGGATGGAGAAGCGAGGATGTGAGTGACTGGAAATAGTATAGCGCGCGAGGGAATGGAGTGGGAGGACAGAGAAGAGTAGTTGAGAGTAGAACATGGAGTCGGAGAGTTGAAATTCGGAGTCACTCGAGTACGAGCCGACTCAGGAGTAGAAATTGGAGTTTGGAAGCGAGTGGTGGCAAGTCGGAGAGTCTATGAGATAGACCTCGACCGCAACCCTAGATTGTCGTCGTTTGGAGCTTGTGGCTCAGTTAGTTGTGCTCTTGGAGCCGTTTATCGTGTAAAATGTTGTCGCGAATTACCGCATCATTTATTTTATTTTATTTCATTAAGTATTATGTTAAGTTTTATGATTAGTCGTCCACGAGAGGTTCCCGATGGCGTACTCAAGTATTTATTTAGTTGATGGACCGAGAGTACTCGACCGCGGGCCATTTGGGCCCTCCGCGTCACTCTCGCGTCATCTTTACGGTATTTTGTTTTATTTTAATTTAATTTGGATGTAATTAACCGGCTTTTTCCGCGTCACAAAGAACCGCGACCCTTTCCCCACAACCTAGCATACTGAGTGCACCAGGACATCCCGCTACCACCGTTCATTCCGCTTATCTCCGAAGGATTTAGATTTTAGGTTTTAATTCGCGTGTACGTTTGGACCGATTGCTAATACTGGGGAAATAATAGCCAGCTGGCGCGTGTCAGGATCTGGAGGAAATGAGAGGAGTGATCGGTGGGCAAAGTGTAACGTAGCCCGACTTTGTGTCATTGGAATTCAAATAGTTGAGTAATTTTATTGGGTAATCATTTATGTGTATTTCTGTTGAGTTTATCGAGTAATAAGGAAAATTTACGTTAAAAATTGGTGCCCAACGTGGGTCCCACAGTTCAAAGGAGCCGATTTTTTTTTTTAATAACATCTATTTTTTTCATCATTTTTTTTCTTTGATTATTTATTTTTTTTTTTTTTCCTTTTTTCCTCTTGGTATTTTGTTAATCAGTAGTCTTAGATGATACCTGGGATTTATTTTTACTTCATTTTTCTCTTCGATTTTTTTTGTCTCCGTTTATCGATTTATTTAAATTTCCATATTCTATTTTCTGTGTATCGAAAACTCAAGAAAGTTTAGTTTTTTTTTCCGTTGTATATATTTGTTGAAGTATTTACTTAGGGAATCAAAGGAATTTATTCAGTCAAAAATTCCTTTGGTGGGTACGACATCGGAATCTAACAATAATATTTAATCCCTTGAAGAATTTTTTAGTGAATCATGACATAACGATGGAAGTATTTCGTTTTTCGACTACGTACTCGGGTAGACCTGACTTCGGTTGATGACAGCCGGCAGAGCGCGGGACAACTCCGAGGTGCGATGCGACTATCGGCGCGGCGAGTAGCGAGTCACGTGGCCCTCTAGGCCCGCTCGTATTGGCTCGCCTCACCATTCTCGACTACTAGACTCGGGAGCTGGCCTGAGACGCTACAGTGTTACAAAGTTTTCTGAGCGACCGGACGTGTTTCCAAATCCAGAGTAATTTTGTGCCGCATCTTATTGTTCTATTACAAGCTAATTTTTATCTTGGCATTGAATTATATCAGGACCATTCAATTATAACACCCTTATTAATTGATTATTGGGCTAATTATCGTGCTGATATCGAGTCTACGGTGTTCCAAGAAGATCTGCAAATCGTAAGTACCTACCGACTTATTCTTAGTGATTATTATTATCTATTAAACGGGTATTATTATTGACCAGTTCTGACCACGTAATTATTGTGTGTTGGGTATTCGGTAATTGAATTAATTAATTTCGTGAGATTGTGTGGTTTCCGAACCAAATTTATTTATTCTTTGTTTTTTTTTTTTTGTATTGAAGTAATTAATTGAGTCTGACCGCACTCGCGAGTCGAACCGTCATTGTGTCGAGTTATTTTATCGTTTCCCTTGTTTTATTTTTTCGAATTTTGATTTATATTTTTTCGGATAAATTGAGTATTATCGGTGGGTATTATTATTTAAGTCAATTAGTAAATATCTAATACCTCAGTGCGCGACCAGTTGTTAAAATCATGAGTCGCGTAGGTAGCGATAGAGTTCGGGGACGAGATAATGCACCGGACATTCGAGTAGAGGCGCCGAGTTCTACCAGCACTCCCTCAGTCCAGGGCTCTCAGGCTCCGAGCCATGTAAGTGACCTACTGCCCCGGGGTATGGGTCGAGAGGACCTAGCGCTACCAGAAGGCGGCCAGGAACAGTTAGGACCCCTGGAGCGTGAAGACGCCCAGAGGAGCGTGGTGGCGGCGGACGTGCGAGGAGGCTGGTGAGGCCCTGGCTGGAGGACTAATGTATAGTGAATACCTCGTATATTTTGGAAATAACGTGTGTTTATTTAAACCTCACCCATCTACCGATAGTATTAGAAGCCGAGTTGAGACCTGTTCCAGGGGAACTTTAAGTCTAACGGGCTATGTCTGGTAAATAAGTTTGTCGTTAAGTATCACGAACCTCAGGATTTAATTCAGTGTTGAGTCGATCCGTACCGCACCTTGAAGGCAAAAATTAATTTTTTTTAATTTTTTGAGTTACGGTCGTATGACCGTCATAAATCGGAATATAATTTTGGTTGTCGTGTGGTCGTGAACCATGTAGTTGTCGTAAGTTAGGCAATGTACTCGTCTGCGGACACCGGAAGGTTTGCCAGGCAAGCCTGTCTCTAAGGAGGGGGGGATTTGTGACGTTACATTGCCGCGGGGGTGGAGTTGAGGATGGAGTAAGTGTGAATCTGTTTGTTAGAGAGAGATAGAGCTAGTATGTGTGTCGAGTTGAGTGTAGTAGATGAAGAGTTGAGAGTATGGAGTATGTATGTGCAATAAGTTAAGTATGATGAGAGTACGAGTAAGTGTACGGTACGGTGTATGTTTTAGAGTGTTTGTGTGGTAAAGTGTGGATTTAACGGGGGATGTCTAGCTGTGTCGTAGATAGTGGCCAACTTAACGTGCCTCCCGACCAGTGATGACGACTAGGCCTAAGCCTAGCCATCGAGGTTGGCGTGGTGATCACAGAGGAGCGACTGAGATGTCGCCGCCCCTGCGTGTTGATACCTGGAATTAGCTGGGGTACGTGTACGTTTATTTGGGGATGGCAGGCCTCGTATGCGATGCTCGAGGAAGCCAAAAATTTGCTAACTTCGGATATCACGGGGAGTGACATTGCGGAAAGACCCGCGAGTCCACGGCTTTTATGTGGTGGGAAAAGAATGGATGGAGAAGCGAGAATGTGAAAGTGACTAAAAATAGTAGAGCGTACGAGTGAATGGAATGGGAGAAAAGAGAAGAGTAGTTGGGAGCAGACCATGGTATAAGAGAGTTGGGATTTGAAGTCGCTCGAGTACTAGCTGACCCAGGAGTCGAGTTTACAGTTTGGGAGCGAGTGGTGGCGAGTCGGAGAGTCCCGGAGGTGGACTGCGACCGCACTCTAGACTGTCGTCGTTTGGAGCTTGAGGCTCTGTTAATTGTGCTCTTGGAGCCGTTTATCGTGTAAAATGTTGTCGCGAATTACCGCATCATTTATTTTGTTTTATTAAGTATTGTGTTAAGTTTTGTGATTCGTCGTCCACGAGAGGTTCCCCATGGCGTACTCAGGTATTTATTTAGATGATAGACCGAGAGTACTCGACCGCGGGCCATTTGGGTCCTCCGCGTCACTCTCGCGTCATCTCTACGGTATTTTGTTTTATTTTCTTTTCTTTATTTTATTTTAATTTGGATGTAATTAACCGGCTTCTTCCGCGTCACAAAGAACCGTGACTCTCTCCACAACCTAGCATACTGAGCGCACCAGGACATGCCGCTACCACCGTTCATTTCGCTCAACTTCAAAGGATTTAAATCTTAGGTTTTAATTTGCGTGGATGTTTGAACTGGTTGCCGATACTGGGGAAATAAAAGACGGCTGGCGCGTGTCAGGATCTGGAGGAAATGAGAGGAGTGATCGGTGGGCGAAGTGTAACGTAGCCCGATTTTGTGTCATTGGAATTCGAATAGTTGAGTAATTTTATTGGGTCATCATTTATGTGTAATTCTGTTTGGTTTATCGAGTAATAAGGAAAATTTACGATACACTATAAACCTAAGTAAAAACAAAAACTTTAAATAAAAATCAATCAATTTTTCGTTCACTGCTGCAGCATAGCTGCACGGCGTCTATAATTATTGCCTACATTACCGCCGCACCGTAGCTGTTTGAAGAAAAAAATCACTGCTCGCAAAATTTTTATTTCTTTGTAGCATAACTGCATCGTCAACGCAACACAGCTGCATACTTTTTAGGTGGATTTTTTTTAAAAATCTAACTATTGTATTTGTCCTCATCGTCGATTTTACAAGGGATTTCGTAATAAACTATCATAATTAGTTGAGTAGAGTTCAAAAATACCACTCGTTGAAAAATTTATATATGTATGTATATATATATATATATATATATATATATTTATGTAATAGAACCGACTTTTGAGGACATGATTGCGTCTACAATTCTTATCCGATCTTAATGAAACTTTCTACACTAATTTTATGTGTAATTACCACGGTTAAGTTCGAAGATGGGCTGAATCGGTTGATAAGTTTAGAAGTTATGGCTGTTTGAAATTTTAACGATTTTTCTGAAAAATCAGTTTTTAATCACTTTTAAAGTCTATACAACTTTAAAACTAAAACTCATAGATAATTTATGTAAAAAGTATTTTAAAGCTTAACTAATAAGCTTTAATTTATGACCTTAAACTTTATATTTAGGCCATTTCTTCCAATAATTTGATAGCCTTGTAAATTTTAATGAAATCAAAAAATTTTGAAAATATGGTTTTCATTCTACATAACTTATGCTTGTCCCATTATAATCCAGTTTCGTCAGTTGTATTTTATTGTGCATAAAATAACCTGTAAATTTCACTGCTATTTTATATTTTAAAAGTATTTCTTTTATTATTTATGATGTATCAAATGTTCCTCAAATCCTGATGATTATCACTGGTCTTGTCATTACGATAGCGCCCACAGTTTTTATCGGATCTTAGTGAAATTTTTTACACTCATTCTATAAGCGATTACCTCGATCAAGTTCAAAGATGGGCTGAATCGTTCGAATAGTTTCAAAACTATGGCTGTTTAAAATTTTCATGATTTTTCGTAAAAATCAGTTTTTAATCACTGTTAAAGCTTATATAACTTAAAAACTAACATTCATAGACAATTTCCGTTAAAAGTATCTGAAAGCTTGTCTAATAATCTTTAATTTTTGGCCTTAAGCTCCATGTTTTGACCTTTTCTTTCAATAATTTGATAGCCTTGAAAATTTTAATGAAATCAAAAAATGTTGAAAATATGATTTTCATACCACATAACTTATGCATTTTCCATTGTAATACAATTTTGTGACGTGTATTTTATTGTGAACAAAATAACTTGTAAATTCCACAGCTATTTTATATTTTAAATAAAAGTATTACTGTTATTTTAACTGGGCTTGTCATGGTAACAGCGATTACAATTATGATCTCATACTAATTAAATTTTCAATACTTGACTTATGTGAAGGTTAGTTTGGTACATTACCTGTATAATGTTATGTCAAATCAACTATCTGAAGTTCTCTATCAATAATAATCGTTGTCTTGTTTCACCCTTACTCCTAGAAAACGAGTCTAATTTCATATCATGACTATACACTAACAAGATATGTATGTATAAAACTATTTTTTTATATCAATTAATTGAAAAATCTACCTTCCATTTCGGTTGCCGAATGGCCTTTTTTTTTTTTTATTGCAGCCGCACCACTACCGCGACAAAGTCTCACGCTATATTATTCCTTTTCTACCATAGCTGCACCACCGCTGCAACATAGCTGCACATTTTATAGTAAATATTCAATCAATTACATAATTATTGATGAAAGGAATTAAACTTTTATGAGTCATAAACTTTATTGAATTGTAATGCAGACAATTTCATAAGTTAATCATAGTCTTAGAGACATTCTTGCGCGATCAGTCATATAAGGGCTAACTGTTTAAAATTGAATTCCGAAGCTATTAAATTTTTGAAAACATATTAAGAATTTCTTAATAATTTATCATTTTTTTCGAAGCACCGGAAATATTTATATAACAGTTATTGTAAAAAATGTAAATTTCTTAATTCGACTAAAATAAAAGCTGGTTTCAAAACGATAACTTAAAATTCGGCTGTTATAGCAATTTAAAAACAAAACCGCATAAAAATGATGTATAGTTCTAGAGTATACTACAAAGTATAGCCTTCCCGTGTGAAAAAAAATTTTGATCAGTTATGAATTTCATTACGAAATTCAGAATGTGGAACAAATATGACTTTCATAATAAATTTGTGAGAAAATAACTATAATATTTCCTAAAAAAAATTAAAGAAAAAAAACAGTCAGCTAGATTTAATAATTTTCTGTTTTTCTATTAAAAAAAATTAATAATTTTCTATCAGCATCTGATTGAGATTTGCGTAGAATTTGCTAGCGGTTAATTCAGTGAGGCTCTTAAAAAACAAAAAATGACTTTGCAGGAGAATAACGGGAATAAATTTGAACTGACATTAAAAAAAGTTTATTAAATGTGTGAATTTTCATGAATTTACCTTTCTCTCTAGACGAACAATGATTATATTAAATAATTATTTTCTCTTGTCACGAGTTAAATAGAAGTATATTATCAGATTTGTGACATAAATTTCTTAAATTGACAGAAATTCAGGCAGCGAAGAAAAGTATAATATATCATGAGTATGGTAGAATGTTATTACCAACAAAGTTCGAGATTCATATTAAACAAGTGTTGCGTAATCGAAACTATAAAAGAATTTAAATTTATTCAATTTAAATTCAAATATAGTTTTACTTCCGGCAGATAGAGGCAGCACCTACTGGGGCCTCGTTCATAAATTAAAACTTGATCATGCGCAGCTCGGCGCATGCGCATCGGCCTTTTTCCTGCTTCGTGTCGTGAAGACGGCCGCCATTATCTTTCGTAATATACATTCAAGTGATAACACGTGTTATTCCAAATCTTATCATTTTGCGCTCATCTAAGAGTAATTAATTTAAATAATCATTTAATTAAAATCTGCATTCATCGGGCTCATCGAAATTATAATTATTTTTATAATTTTGGGCACCAGAGCTCATAAATAAATTACATAAAAAACTCAAGAATTCCAGTGATCATCGACCACGTTTCTCAAGAGAATATTCAAACTGGAGACATCACAGGTGCCCTTTTATTTAATAAATAATTATATCCAGTGTTCATAAAATTGAAAGACTCTATTTGATAAGTAATTAATTATCAACATGCTCAATATTTTAATAAAATTAAAAGTAAATTCGCGCTCGGTAGCCTCTGCAATCATGCTACCACGTGTTTATAAAATAAATTCAATTCAGTGCAATTTATTATAAACTCAGTCAATTAAATTAAATTAAGTGATAAATAATATTATAAATTAATGAACTCAATTATTCATGCATTTTGTGCTATTAACAATAGTAATTTAAGTGTTCAATAATTAAATTCGCTCGGTAACCTCTGATTTCATGTTACTGTTTTCCATGACATTTTTTGCAATCAACTCAGTGTGCAAATATATTCAAATTAATTATTTACTCGAGCTCAATTTTCTTATTTGCATTCAATCATTTACGTATTCATGAGCTCAGACAATTTAACAGTATTAATAAATTAAATCAACGATTTAATTTTGTAACCCAGTGATATTATGTGCTGTGACAAATAAAAATATTGTTATATTTTTTTAATGCGTATTTTTCCAATATCCTAACCACCAACCAGTCTTGGCATGTATTTATTTAATTATTATTACAACAACAAGTAATGAGATAAATATGAAATTGGCTAAGTAATAATTTTTTTGTTTTTTAGGTAGATTTTTTTAAAAATCTAACTATTGTATTTGTCCTCATGGTCGATTTTTCAAGGAATTACATCATAAGCTATCATAATTAGTTGAGTAGAGTTCAAAAATACTACTCGTTCAAAAATTTATATATGTATGTATATATATATATTACGGTGCTTCGTTTGAAACGACTATTTTTTTTTTTTTGCTCCCATCTCGAAATTTTGTTGGAAATACCCCCAAAAAAATTCTCTGAGAGTTTGAGCCCTTAATATTAATATTAAATACTTGACCACAGCGTGTGAAGATTTCCCATTTAAAATACACGTAAACTTGGGTTTTTATTTTTTAAACTTCTATAACTCCGCGGCATTTTATGATATCATCTCGTCCAAAGTCGGGATTTTCTCAAAATTAGATGTTCTACATAAGTGCCTACTGTCGCGAAGTCGTAACTCATACAGGTGGGGTAGTACGGAACGCTAAAACGAATTTTTTCATAGAATTCTTGTTTTTTCTCTCATTATCTCATATACAACAAGACCTACAGAAAAAATGCATAAGACCATTTTATAGAAAATTTAATTTCCTACAAAAAAGGTCCCTAGCCTTGAATCACTCAGATTGATATTTTCTGATATATTAATTATTGAAGTTTACGTAGCATTGAATTCCTATAAAATGTCAAATCAAATCTTAGAAAATATTGATTTTTTATTTGACTAACATCTCAGAAAATATCAATTTGAGTGATTCGGTGTTAAGATTCTTTTTTGAGAAAATTAAATTTCCTACAAAATTGTCATTTGCATTTTTTCTGTAGATCTTGTCGTTTATGAGAAAATGAGAGAAAAAACAAGAATTCTATGAAAAAATTTGGTTTAGCGGTTCGTACTACCCCACTCGTATGAATTACGACTTCGCGACAATGGGCACTTTTGTAGAACATTTAATTCTGAGAAAATCTTGACTTTGGACGAGATAATATAAAATGCCGCGGAGTTATAGAAGTTTAAAAAATAAAAAACCAAGTTTACGTGTATTTTAAATGGGAAATCTTCACACGCTGTGGTAGAGTACTTAATATTAATATTAAGGGTTCAAACTCTATGAGAATTTTTTTGGGGGTATTTCCAACCAAATTTCGGGATGGAAGCGAAAAAAACAAAAATAGTCGTTTTTAATGAAGCACCATAATATATATATATATATATATATATAAATTTATGTGATAAAACGGACTTTTGAGGACACGATTGCGTCTACAATTCTTATCCGATCTTAATGAAACTTTCTACACTTATTTTATGTGTAATTACCGCGGTTAAGTTCGAAGATGGGCTGAATCGGTCCATTAGTTTAGAAGTTATGACTGTTGAAAATTTAAAGATTTTTCGAAAAAATCAGTTTATAATCACTTTTAAAGTCCATAGTTCTTTAAAACTAAAACTCATAGATAATTTCTGTAAAAAGGATTTTAAAGCTTGACTAATAAACTTTTATTCATGACCTTAAACTTCATATTTAGACCATTTCATCCAATAATAAGATAGCCTTGAAAATTTTAATGGCATCAAAAAATGTTAAAAATATGGTTTTCATTCCACATAACTTATGCTTGTCCCATCATAATCCAGTTCCGTCAGTCGTATTTTATTGTGCACAAAATAACCTGTAAATTTCACTGCTATTTTATATTTTAAAAGTATTTCTCTCATTATTTATGATGT
Source organism: Microplitis deprimator (assembly GCA_964016945.1). Lineage (NCBI taxonomy): Eukaryota > Metazoa > Arthropoda > Insecta > Hymenoptera > Braconidae > Microplitis > Microplitis deprimator. Next base: position 16,402,400 of record OZ024706.1, on the reverse strand, counting down.
ATCAAATGTACCTCTAATCTCGATGATTATCACTGGTCTCGTCATTACGATAGCGCCTACAGTTCTTATCGGATCTTAATAAAAATTTTATACTTATTCTATAGGCGATTACCTTTATCAAGTTCGAAGATGGCCTGAATCGCTCGAATAGTTTCGAAATTATGACTGTTTAAAATTTTCACGATTTTTCGTAAAAATCAGTTTTACTCTAAAACCAAGTGTGTTACAAACGTATTATTTTAACACATATTAAATGTGTTTTATGTTTAAGGCCATAAGCGAAACTATATTTTTTTTTAGTCATTTAAAACACGTTTTACGGTGTATTAAATATCTATAGATTGCTTATGGCGTTTCGATGTTATTTGGTAAGTGTGTAAATTTTGACTGCACACTTAGTTTTACAGTGTAATCACTGCTAAAGCTTATATAACTTCAAAACTAATATTCATCGACAATTTCCGTGAAAAGTATCTGCAAGCTTGTCTAATAATTTTTCATTTATGACCTTTAACTACATCTGTTGACCATTTCTTCCAATAAGTTGATCGGCTTGAAATTTTTAATGAAATTGAAAAATATTGATAATATGGTTTTTATTCCACATAACTTATGCATTTCCCATTATAATACAATTTTGTCACGCGTATTTTATTATTAGCAAAATAAACTGTAAATTTCACAGCTATTTCATATTTTAAAAGTATTACTGTTAGTTTAACTGGGCTTGTCATAGTAACAGCGATTACAATTATGATCTCATACTAAGTAAATTTTCAATATTTTATTTATGTGAAGGTTAGTTTCGTACATTACCTATATAATGTTATGTCGAATCAACTATCTGAAGTTCTCTACCAAAAATAATAGTTGTCTTTTTGTAACGGGGTAAATTTGAATTACCGCGTACAAGTTGAGTCAAAATAATAACTAGTATACACGCAGTCGATCAAGTGACATAACCACCCAGGGTTGTCTCGGGTAGGTTGCGACTAGTCGACCGGGTGTGAAAATTTCAAATGCTCGCGTGTCAGTCCCCAATTAGAATTAAGTAGGAGTTTCCGAAGTCCGGAGACGCCCGGAGTCGTGCGGGGAGTAAGTCATTATAAACGGGGACCGGAACGTGAAACGACATTAGTGACCGGACCGAACGGACCTAGTCTAGAGTACAGCTGAGAGAAGCCACCAATAGACGCCGACAAAATAGACGCCGTGTATAATTAATATCAGGTAATTGATTAATTGACAGCTTGAGTTTTTATAGTGGAACCAAGCGATAAGTTTTAAATTATTTTATCAGATACCAGGCAGGTAGCCGGTATCTATTATAAATATTACTGATTGCGTCTAAAATTCAGGTGAAGGAGAGAACGGGGTTGGAGAATTGAGAGAGAAAGAGAGAGGAGAATAGAACGGGACAAGGACGGAGACAAGACTGAATATTACCAGGACGAGACGAGATAATATCAGGACAAACAAGGACAACTACGACGAAGACAGTTTCTCGAAAAGTTGATTGTTGTAAAGGTATTTATAAAATTTTTCCAGGCAGTAAGCCGGAAAATTTTATTAAACACATAGTTATACGTCTGGTAGTGTCACGTCAACTTACTCGTAAAATTTAGAACTCGTAAATTAAATGATTAGATTCATAAAATAAATTTCGATAAATTAACCAAGAAGTAACTATATAAAATGATTAATTGATAAACTCCAGGCAGGTAGCCGGAGCTATTGCGTAGAAAATATTTCCAGGCAGGTAGCCGGAAAATATTCTAGAAGTTTCCAGGTAGGTCGTGGAACCCACGCACCGGAAACTGCCGTCGAATCTAGTCATAGTTACTAGTCGAAAATTAATTAATTATAAGTAAATTTAATGATAAAATAAATAAAATAATTAAAATTAATAGTACACTGTCTCAAGAAAAAAAGAAAAAAGGTCCACGGTCATAATTAATAAAAAATTTTCAAATAAGTCAAAAGATTAAATAAATGCAAAATTAATTAATTAAATAATGGCAATAATCAAAGAATAGTTATTAATAAGATAATAATAATTATGGTGAGGATAAAAGTTCCTGAAAAAGAGCATATAAAAAGACGGATAAAATTTAATGGCGGAACTGTGGAAAAAGTGATAGTGAAAATGGTCACAGATATTGAATAAGAATAAGTAGTAGCAAAAGTGAAAAATGGAAGGAATTCATAATAATTATGATGAAGGGAGATTAAAATTAAATAATAAATTAATTAATAATTAAATAAACTCTTAAATTAATTAATTTATTGTAAATTTTGCGGGAAAAATTAATTTAAATTAGTGTGTGTGAAAATAAAGTCCAGGGGACTGAGTGAGTGTGTGTGTAAAATAAATTAGGAAATTATTGTAATATTAATTAAGTCTCGCGAAGGTTAAGCGATTTTAATTTATTAGTTAAGTAAAAAGTCCAAAGGTAGTTGGCAAATTATTGTGTGTGTGAGTGTGTGCAGAATGCCAAAGGTAGTTGGCTGATTTTGTAAGTAAAATATTGCGGGTATTAATTGAAATAGGATTAAGTGAATTATTGCGGGTTATTAAATAAATTAAGTTTAAGGAAAATATTGCGGGTTAATAAATAAGAAAATATAAGGTCATTAAGGTTCATAAAAGATAAAAGGTTATAAAAGGCTAATAAAAGATAAAAGGTCATAAAGTTTATAAGAGATATATTGGGTTTATAAGGTCAATAAAAGTTTAAAAGATCGATAAAGTTTATAAAGGTTTATAAAATAAAAGGTCATTAGATTATGAGGTTGAAAAGGTTTATTGAATAAATAAAAGTTAAAATTGTCAAATTAATAATCAAATTAATTATAAATTATCCTTCCTCATCCTTCTCTTACAATTAAACAAATTACACCGACCCTGACGATTCAAGATCCATTTTAAATTAATAACTATAATTATTAAAAAAAATGATAAAATTTTTAAACCATAAAATAATTTATTTGCATTTAAAATTACGCAAAATTTATGTACAATTCTCTCGTTCATTTGACCATATTTATTTTCATACAGTATAGGTAAGTGTTGTCACGATCGAAGTGAGTAAAGGCGACGGGCAAAAGGGTTATTTTTAGTTTACAATCTAATATCGGGATACTAAATTACTTCGTTCTATAACTCAGCCAAGGAATTCAATTGAACGTCACGTGGTAGTGTGAGAATATGTTAGTGATCGGGCACCGATGATTAATTTATAAGTTAGAGCATGAAATTATTTTTATTGTGTCATCCAACCAAGGAATTTAGCGTCACGTGGCTGATATAAGAATGTTATAATTTCGTGTTGCTTTACAACTGATTTCTATTCGTACCAAGCGGATGTACTATAATCGTTCCGTTCAATGACCTAAGTGGCATTAGGGTAGGTCCGGGATTTCTGAGCGAGAGGGATGTTGGGTCGATGAATATGGGCCCTTGGGAAGACCATGTTCTTTCTCTGTCTTACTTATATTTTACTATGACTCAAATCACTAGCACTTGAAATCCGGAGAAAAAGGACAGCAAATAAAGAGACAAAGGTATATATAAAAAACATGTGTGGTATATTATTGTCTTAAATTTTACAAGAAATATTATAATGATGGACCTACCCAGAAGGGTTGATACACTTGTACACACTCACTCCAAATTCACCAATCTGAATTTTGCGCACAATATATTACAATGTTTATGGTAGTTTTATTTAGTATATATATATATATACATAAATATACATATATATACATATATATATATATATATATGTAGCGTTGCTACAATAATTACGATCGATTAATTTCGGCAATCTACGCCGAACATCGATTTTTCCATATTCCGTCTCTACTTCATTCGTAGAGACACAATAAGTTATACCGCTGACTGCATACACGCATCTAAGCATTTCTATGGTATTCTCAAATTTTACTATGTTAAATACGTTGGTTAAATAAAACATTTATTCAACATTATATAGTTGGTTTAAATAATTTATTTATTATATTTAATTTTTACCCTTAACCACTAAATTGGTGACCCCGACGTGATATCTTTTTAAGGAAAGCGTCGAACACGTGCGTTACACAGTTTATAAAATTTCGCGAGTTCTCGTGTCTTTTTGCCGCGAGTATTTTGTCGCGTTGCCGATTAACCGGCGAGCCCGTGATTTGTATTCATAGTTATTTTTGTGTGAATTTATTTTTGAATCAATTAGTGCAGTGATTTTTGTTATCAATGTGCAGTTTTTTATTCTTTTATCACCGCTGGTGCATTGCTGGGCATCTTATGGACGTTATGCCGCATCAGTGTTGATTCGAGGGACCTTTAGTGCGAATCGAATAGTGATAAAAGTTTTTGCGAGCTGTGATAAAAAATTGTAATTAATTTTCCGTACAGTGTCGCGTATAATTTTCTTTCCGTTACCAGAAATACCACAGAGGAGTAGGCCGATCTACCGGCTGCACATTCCTGAGCCGTGCGTCATCGATAATCTCTCGGTTGCACTGTACCGAATTACTGACATTGTTGACGGGTGATGTCAGGCTCTGAAACCGACAGCGACAAGACAATAAAATTCGAGTCATCTGACGAAGAAACATTCAAATCTAATTTATCGAGATCGTCGTCGTTTACGTCAGTTAAATTAAATATGGCCGTGAACATCAAAGCACCCCAGTTCAGCACGGGAAATCCGAAATTGTGGTTTGCGCAGGTTGAGGCGCAGTTTTTGACACATCAGGTAGCAACGGAGCGTGCCAAATTCGACCTGGTGATCCCATTGCTTGACACTCGCGTCGCCGCAGAAGTCGAGCAGTTAATCTTTCAGCCTCCTGCGACAACTCCGTACAGCGATTTGAAAGCCGCTTTAATAAAATGCTTCACGAGATCCGAAGAAGTATGGATCACTCAGCTCCTCGACAGAGAGAGACTTGGCGATCGGACACCATCGCAACATTTACGTCATCTGCGTACGCTAGTTTCCGGCATTGATGACGCTATAATCAAATAACGTTGGTTTTCGCATATGCCGAATGAAATTCAAATATGTCTTAAAGCTATCAGCGACTCAACGCTTGATAAACTCGCCAAGTCTGCCAATCGTATGGTTGAGCGTATATCGCTCAAACCTCAAGTTGCCGTCGCCACTGCTAACTCATCATCGTTAACCGCCGAGATTACTGCGCTGCGCAGAGAAATTGCGCAACTTACGAATCAAGTTAAAAACTTGAAAGTTAAACGCGGCAGATGCAGAAGTCGATCACGGTCACGTGTACCAAAGAAGTTTGACTTCTGTTGGTACCATTACAAGCACGGTAAAAACGCCCGATCGTGCATTCCCGGCTGCAAATGGCAGGGAAACGCAAACGAGAATTAATAGAGGCGGCCAATGATTCTCAATCGATTTCTCGCCGTCTGTTTATCCGAGACCGAACTACAGGAACGGAATATCTTGTCGATTCCGGCTCCGATTTATCCGTCTTTCCACGTGGCTGGCTGAAATCAATCAGTACACCTATAGGATATCAATTGTATGCCGCAAACGGCTCGATAATTCAAACCTATGGTTTAAAATCGATTACATTGAACCTTGGACTTCGCCGTGAATTCTCATGGAATTTTATAATCGCTGACGTCACTGAACCGATTATAGGTGCAGACTTCTTAAGTCATTATGACTTATTAGTCGACCTAAAACAAAAGTGCCTTCGTGACGGCATCACCGGTTTATTGACACCCGGAAATTCTCACACGACATCGGCAAAAACTAATATTAAAGCAGTCGATGGTGATTCTGCGTATATGGAACTATTAAGAGAATTTACCGATATTACTCGACCTCATGCTACTCAGCGTCAAACTAGTAAACATTCAACGGTGCATCGTATCCGAACGTCACCTGGACCGCCAGTTTCGTGCAAGGCAAGACGCCTGGCCCCAGATAAATTAAAAATTGCACAAGCAGAGTTCCGTAAAATGATCGAGGAAGGTATTTGCAGACCATCCAACAGCGCCTGGGCTTCACCACTTCATTTGGCACAGAAGAAGTCCGGAGAATGGAGGCCGTGCGGTGATTACCGTCCACTCAACGATCGAACCCTAATCGACAAATACTCGCTGCGTTATCTTGACGACTTTGCCGCATTATTACACGGTAAAAACATATTTTCAGTCGTCGATTTTGCAACCACTGGCATTTTTTGGTCGAAAACTGTCCCCGTCGATCCAAAAATTGTCGACATACGACCGCGAGTTAAACGCCATCTACGAGGCTGTTAAATACTTTCGGCACATATTCGAAGGCCGGCATGTTACGATCTACACAGATCACAAGCCGCTTCAGCACGCTTACAAACAGCGCACCGAAAGAGCATCGCCTTGGCAATTTCGTCGACTCGATTTCATCGGTCAATTTACCACCGATATTCAACATGTGTCGGGTAACGACAATATTGTCGCTGACACATTGTCACGTGTCGAAGCAGTATCCACTGCTATAACGTCGCAAGAACTCGCCGACGCTCAACAAACCGACAATAAACTTCAGCAGTTGTTACGTCAAACAACTGCTTTAAATTTAAAAACGATTCAACTCGATAATGGACCTACACTGTACTGTGACACTGCGTCAGGTACAGTGCGTCCATACGTTCCAGGACCGCTGAGGAGAAAAGTGTTCGACTCGCTACACACGCTCGCTCACCCTGGAATCAAAGGATCGCTAAAGATCGTCTCCAAACGATACTTCTGGCCGTCGATTAATAAAGATTGCCGAGAATGGGCGAAATCTTGCATCGATTACCAGAAAAATAAAATCCAGAGACACGTGTCATCGCCGATCGCCAGTTTTCAACCTCCAACTAAACGATTCGAGCACATACACATCGACTTGGTGTCTCTAAAATCGTCAAGAGGCTTTAACTAGTGTTTAACGATCATCGACCGATTCACGATGTTTCCTGAGGCTGTCCCGTTATCCGATGGAACTGCAGAGACGGTAGCACATGCACTATCGCTGCACTGGATTTCTCGCCACGGAGTACCGAAACGTATAACTTCGGTCCAAGGTCTGCAATACGAATCGTCGTTATTCCAATCGCTATTAAAAATGTATGGAATAAAATACCTACATACTACACCGTATCATCCGCAAGCCAACGGTCTCGTCGAACGTTTACATCGTCAGCTAAAGGCAGCACTTTTGTGTCATCGAGAGTCATGGTATGACGCATTACCAGCCGTTTTGCTCGGCTTACGCGGTGCTTGGAAGGACGACATCCAGACGACTCCGGCTGAATTAGTGTACGGTGAGCCAATTCGTTTGCCCGGTGAGTTACTCACTCCCAGCAATAAAACAACACCTCATAACATTGTCAATACTCTAAAACGTCATTTTAATTCATTGGCACCGGCCGAAATGTCGCGTCACGGCAAGCATTCTGTTTTTTGTTTCAGGAACCTTAGTACTTGCAGTCACGTACTGGTAAGGAATGACCAGGTTGGACCATCTTTTTCAGCGCCGTACAAAGGTCCATATCGTGTAATAACTCGACACGATAAATACTTCATCGTCGATTTTCGTGAACGACAAATCGCTATTTCAGTGGACAGATTGGAGCCGGTTTACGAGGCGAATCCAATCGACGCGGCGATGACGATAACAAACTCCCAGCCGAATAACACAGCAACCGAGACCCAAAAACGCCGAGTCCGGTTTAATATTTAAAAATTTACGCGATTAAAATTTTTTTTTTTTATATAAAAGTTTTTTTTACAAAGTAAGAATTCACCGCTGTATTATACTCATTCATTTACTTATTTATTTATTCATATCATTTGTAAATATTCCATTACTTTAATTATCGTGTCTTAAATTAAAAAAAAAAAAAAAAAAAAAAAAAACAAAGCGAGTTCTGTAGCGTTGCTACAATAATTACGATCGATTAATTTTGGCAATCTACGCCGATCATCGATTTTTCCATATTCCGTCTCTACCTCATTCGTAGAGGCACAATAAGTTATACCGCTGACTGCATACACGCATCTAAGCATTTCTATGGTATTCTCAAATTTTAATGTGTTAAATACGTTGGTTAAATAAAACATTTATTCAACATTATATAGTTGGTTTAAATAATTTATTTATTATATTTAATTTTTACCCTTAACCACTAAATATATATATATATATATATATATATATATATATATATATATGTATATATATGTATATAAATATATATATATTTACTTTTAAGGGATTTATTAAAAGGATTAACTATTCCCGAACAAGGACTCCGGTTGCCTAGGCGGTGGACGGCACGTAAAGGAGTCGAGTTATTTTCGGTGCGAGCTTAAAAGATTTTTATTCTAGGTATCCAACCTAAGAGTCAGGACGCCTAAGCGTGTGACCTCACGAGGAAAGGTTTTGAGAATAAAATTTCAAGTCACGGAGTTTTGACAAATATAATTTCTTTTCCGTAGAAAAATGATTCTTATATATTTAACTTTGAAATAAAAGAATCGAGTCTCGATTATCGATCTAGAACCCTCTATCGCCTAGGCATGGAGCGTCACGAGAATGAATGTTGGAATCGACTCAGTGAGTCTTGCTCGTGGATAGATCCGACAAAGGTTTTAGTTATAGCGGTTATGACTGACTAATTATTTTTCCTGGGTTTATATATGAAAATTTTGGGAGAAAAGTGGGGCTTAAAGTATCGAGAGCGTGAGAAAAAAGGATTAGCTCATAATTTTGAGTGACATTTATTTGTATTCTCGGAAACTTATATCATCTTAGAAAATTTATTAATTGTAGGGGGCTCAGATACAAACGGTCGACTCATTAGCGACTTAATATTAATTACTTAAATCCATTAGTGGTACATATTTTTACGAGCTATAATTTAATTTTTAAGGAAAGATTTTAAAATTTACCTCTGATTTCCGTATTATAGAATAGTATGGAGATGATAAAAAATAACAGGAAATCGTAAATTTAAGTGACATGTATCTTAAATTTGGGGCTCTGAAAATTATATCGTCAGAAAATCATCGGCTACCAGAGTCCATGGGAAACCGTTGAATTCATTAGCGGGCGGATACGAACTCTTCAATTTCATTAGTAGTGAGACAGAAAAAAATAAAATTTTGATTCAAATGACAGGAGCTCTTTACTCTACTTTTCGGGGTAATAAAATCAACGGAGAATTCGTGGGAACTGTAATATTCATTGATGTTAGATGTTGTTAAATTAAGTGCTCGGGTAATAAAATTTAAGTCTATGGGAGAATTTTTAAGTTAATTTGGTTTGGACATTAAAATTTACTTAAGGCTCAAGTGAGGAATATTAAGAAAGAGATCAAAATAGTATTATGTGTAGTTTTGCCGTTGAGCACTTTACCTAGTAAACTGGCCATCGCAGTGCAGATGCGCTCATGAGGGAGAAAAACAGACATTTGTCTAACCATTCGTTTTTACTTCTATTTCACTCTCTCTTTCTCCACGCGTTATACTATTATATTATAATATTGTAATTATTGTTCATTTCAGAATACTTATAATTGATTCAGAGCAAGTCCAACACCATTTTTGAAATTTATTGGATGTGCTTTGAATCATAAAAAAATATTTTTTAAATAAGAGTTTAATTAAGAAAATTCCAAGTTATTGGGATTAAAAGTAATTCATGTGTATCGATTGTTACAGTGTCTTAAATAACTTGAATTTTTATACTTATTTTAGAATAATTATGTAGTAAATTTCTTTCAGTTCCAAACTAAACTTATATCAAATCTATATCGTGTTGATAGTGGGTTTGTTGCTAAAACAAATAATTTTAAATTCTCATACGACCCTCTATGAAATGTTGGGGTATATTTCGACATAATAAAATGTACTCTGGTACGAAGAAACCATTGGACAAAGCTTTCACCAGGCTTAGGTCCGTCATCATGCCAGAGTTCCAAGCCTTGGTCAATTCTTGGCTTATGGTCAGCTGCCAAAGCTTGGCGATTCCTACCTGAGTTGTAATACGCTTAAGAATTTGTAATACAGCTTAAAGTAACAATAATTCTTAAAGCCTTTACATTTTGTCGCACTCTATTCATATAGTTTAAAAATTTTACAGTTTACTGTAAATCTTTCATAAAAATTTATTTGAATATCACGAATACTTCTTGAATTCGTCAGAAAACACCACGTTGATCATAATAAATAAAGAGTTATCTGTGCTAAAAAATTTCAGAATATTTTGAAGAATTTTACTTTATTGAAGAATTTTCTGCAGCAGATAAGATAAGTTAACAATTTTTTATATTAATAATTATATTTTATCAATATTAGTTCTCAACTTTTGAAAATGAAATTAATTTTTTTTTTGCACACCTCGAGCGCGAAAGAGCCGAGAGTGCTCTACTGTCGAAAAGCCAAGATAACCCGATGCACTCATATATAATTGATTCTGTTATTCTTATGACGTAATGAATACATTTAATTTAGGCATTTATAAAAACTAAATAATCCAATGAAAATGATAAAAATATTTTCAGATTGATTCACTTCAATATACATGTAAAAAAACGCGATTAAAAGTTTGTTTACAGCGACGTCCGCTGGTCTGTGCGTCCGTTTGTTACCAGCACAGAGCTCATCAGACGCAATTAATAATCTCAAACTTTTTTTTATAAGTTTCCGTTTATCCTTGCGACAGTCCCTTTCGAATTTCGTTAACGAAATCCTTACCTGTCAAAAGATATTTAATAAAAATAAAAATAATAATAAAAAAAGTCGATGAATTTTCTGATTTCTATATATTTAGCGCCGTATGTCTTTCTGTCTTTATTTTTTATACAGGCATTCTTATACACCTCGCTCACTTTTTTTTTTTATTTTATATACGCTACTAGCGCCACTGAACGGAAAAATGAACCATCCCTGCTTATTATATCCGATAGATTCTTATAAGACCCTATACTTAACTATAGCCCTTCTCATAGAACGCAAAAACTCTATGGGAATTTATGAGAATCTATTTTTTTTTTTTTTTGGATTCTATGAGATTTTTTTTTTTAAACAGGAAACGATTTTTTTTTTTTTTAATTTTTATCGTTGATATCCTTCAAAGTATTTTTTTTTCTTTAGTTCAGAGGTTAACTTCATAAACTTTTTTTTTGATACAATTTTTTTTTTTTTTTTTTTTAATCTGTTTCAAAATAAAAATAAATAAAAAAAATAAACTATAATAATAAGATGACAAAAAAACTCAGATAAAATTGGGGTAGGTGTCATTGAGACAGAAGTTTATTGGGCAGAAGTGTCATTATGTACATTCCGTTTACCTGGATCCCATTTACCCAGAGTTCGATTACCTACAATCCCAATTAGAAGTAACTGTTTTAGGGTAGACCCCCTTTGCATATGATTTTTTAATTTATAACTCAACTAATACGCTCGGTTTTATGACATACAATATCAGTTTAGAGGCTGTTTTTTGAGCTATCGATAAGGCACCAAAATGTTGGCAAATCAATCAGAAATTTAAGCTTCTGAAAAAATACCTGCTTTAAAGACTTAAAACGAGCGACGACAAGAAGTAAAAGAAATATTTAAAAAATACGTCATCCAAGCGATTTTTCAATTGAAATGACTTTCTAAGACAGGATAAAGAACATAGACGAAGATATTTTTTATTATAAATTGAAAACCAAAAAAACCAAAATTGTCTTGGAATTAGAAAAAATTGCTTGGTGTAAGAAATTTGTTTCGCTCCAAAAATTTTTTTCCCGCCTCAAAAGATTTTTTTCTCGTCACAAGAAAGTTTTTGTTTTCGATTCATAATACAAAAAATTTCTTGGGACAAACTAAAATTTTTTAATTTTTTTGCTTTTTCTTTTATTAACAACCATGGTATGGTATAATGTAAAAGATAAAAGACTTCCCTGCTTAAAAAATCCGATAGATTCTTATAACTGTATATATAAGGCTCTATACTTAACTATAGCACTTCTCATAGAACTCATTCATTCTTATAAAATCTCTATGGGAATTTATGAGTATCTATTGGATTCTATGAGATTTTCTAAATTGGGTTAGTAGCTAATCAGAAACAAGTATTTGGTGACTGCATGTATTTTTTTTAATAATAGAATAAATAAAATAAAAAATATATATATATATAACTGCACGAATACAGTCGAGTCGCGTTATAAGTTCTATTAGTGTCTCTCTCATATTAACGCGAGTCTGGTTAAAAGAAAAAGATACAAGCTGGACTTATAACGCGACTCGACTGTACATCAAGTGATGAGATTCTGGCTCTTGACTGGCTACTCGAACTTTCATATGTAGCAAAAACAAAATAAATGAATAAAAATGACAAAAAACTTTGGTAAAATCAATGACTGTGAAAACAAAAAAAACACAAAATTTACTTAATGATACAAATGTGCAAACCTTTAAACCAGCTTATCACAGAAGCATCTGGAATTATTATAAAATAATTAAATGAAACGATTATATACATATATATTAGGGTGCTCCAAAAAAATCGATATTTTTTTTTCTTTCGGCTGTTGTAAAAAAAATTTCTATACATCGAAAAAAAAATACTGTCAAAAGGATGATTTTTTTTTTTCATTTTCTTGTTAAATATTGCTTATTATTTAAATAATTGAATTAAATTTATTTGTGGTGGCAAGAGGGAGGAGGTGGGTAACTTGCAACTAAGCTCTATGATATTCGATAGTTGGTTGATCTTATATATAATTACGGCCCAGTAAATTTATTTAGATTAAGTTGCATGGGTTATATAGATATTTCGTATGTCTCATGAACTTAAACCTATGTAATGATCTTAATTGTTATTGAAAATTATTTAAGTCTTCCATTAATTGATATAGTGACCTTATATACCAGCTAACTGTATAAAGATAATCCCATCAAATAAATATTGAACTACGTGAGCGTTCGAGGTGTGCACGTTTGGATTTTCCAACTTTTTCAAACAATTCCACTTCAATAAAAATAGTAATTTCAGATTTGTCATCGTGAGCTCATGAATCAGGAATTGCAAATTTAAAATAAATTCATGCGAAGCTTACGATAAACTAGTAAAACATTTTAACATCATTTTAGTAATAATTATAATAAGAAAGAAAGAAATAACTTCATCTTAGGGTTTTTACTATTGAACCAATTTTTTTTTCAAACTATCTCGAATCGTACAGCACATAGTGCCAACAATTCCTTGATATTCATCAAGTTCCAATTCTCGGCCTGCCGAAACTTCCTAGTTGACATATTCTTTAAATAAACAAAAAAATAATAAATAATATTTTTCAAAACGGAATCAAAATTATTAAAAATTAAAGTTTAAACCAAAAATTACCAAAAATGGTTTCATAAACATTTTCAAGAATTAATTCTTGGTCTTTAATTTTTTTACAGGCACCATCTTTGCAAGTTCTTCTTCTCCTAAGATAGTTTTGAACAAAATTCGTACCATTTGAGCTGGTTTTTTCATATATTTTTTTCGGATTGTTGCTAATTTAAATCAAACTATAAAGACTCCTAATCCATGAGTTAATTCCACCTTGAAAAATAATAATAAAAATTAACAGATTCAAAACTATTTACAAAGTATCATTGCAGTAAATTTTATTGTTACCTCTTTAGTTTTCTCCATCTTTTTTCATTTTCAATACTTGTGTATGTAAATTCGCCATCTGTTCTTTACTTTCTTTAAATTTCAAGAAACTTTTAAATAATTCCATATCTTAAAAATTGAAGCAAATTATAAATTAATCACATTCTTAATAATAAAAAATCTACAGAATATTATTTGCACTATTTTGACTCGCCAATATAGTTCCGTTCTGTCGTTTTCTTTGTCCGCTTGAATCTATTAAATTATTCAATTAAAAATAATCATATATGTGTATACTAAATCAGTTATAAAGATTATCAAGAAATCTAATATGAGTGATGGTTTAATAATAATATTAAAATGTAACAAACGACATTTTCTTTAGTAAAATATGTAGATATAAGATACCATCCTGGCTTGAATCATCAGAATCACTCAAATATAAAGTTTTCTTTTTTCTTTTTAAAAAACTAGTTGATGGCCGTCTTAAATCTAGAGAAACAAACGTAAAAATTTATATGTACACTATAGATCCGTTTAAGGTATTACTGTCAGTTTAAGAAATATTTTTTGGAATTAAATTAATTTAGTAGATAGTAAATAATATAATTTTTTCGTACTATTATCGATTGATCCGCCAAAATCACTTAGTTCTGGAGCTTTCAGCGTATTTTTTCCGATTTTTTTGGGAGATGAGAGGTGTCCTAAAGGAAAAATCGAAAATTTAGAATACTATAAATTTTAGAAAATTTGCATTAGATTAAATTTCACGTTAATTAACTGAAAAAAACACATTCCATACTTTTTTTTTTATTATTTCCATTCGGGAGCACATCTTCAAAATTTTCTAAATCAGAATCACTTGATTCTGGAGCTTTCGGTTTTTTTTTTCCAATTTTTTTCGGAGATGATAGGTGCTCTAATGTAACGAATTAAAAATTTATACAAACAAAATTTAGACAATTAGCATTAGATTAAATTTTACAATAATGGATTAAAAAAAAAATTTCATACTGTTTCTATCATTCATCTTCGGAGTCACGTCTTCGAAATCATCGGAATCAGAAGCACTTGGTTCTGGAGCTTTCGGCTTCTTTTTTTCTACTTTTTTCGGAGATAAGAGGTGTTCTAAAAGAACGAATTAAAAATTTAGACAAATAAAAAATTAAGAAATTCAGCATTAGATTAAACTTCACATTAATGGATTGAAAAAATTATCTTATACGTTTTTTATCATACATTTTTGAAATTACACCATCAAAATCATCTGAATCAGAATCACCTGGTTCTGGAGCTTTTGATTCCTGTTTTTCAATGGTTTTTAATAATGAGAGGTGCTCTAGAGGTAAGAATTTAAAATTTAAAAAAAAATTTAAAAGTAAATCATTTATGAAAGTTTAAAAATTAGTCTTAGATCAAACTTCACAACATTAGTAAACTAAAAAAGGAAATTTATACTTTGTCTATTATTATTTGTTTTAGGTGTCACATCTTTATATTAATCGGAATCCAATCCTTTTTTGGAGCTTGATGAATCATCATATATTTTTTTCTTCTCAAGCTCTTCATTCTTCTCAGGTATAATGTTTCTCTTCCTTTTATTCCTCACGTTAACAGCGTGTAATTCTTTAGTATTAACTCCAGCTTCGTTAATTTGATCCGCTCCTACGTCATCTAATTCATTTTCTCCGTTTATCTTGTCATTTTCAAAAATCGGAGGTAGGTCCACTATACTTTTATTCTCCATTGCAGTATCGAGGGTATAATTTTTATCACGATTATCAGTGCTCTTTGGTTTGTCAACAGTTTTGGTTTTTTTCTTTTTTGTAATTACTTCTCCATTTTTGTCAACTTCGATCATTTGTAAAAAATCTTTATCGTCTATTTTAAATTAAAAAATTTTGATAGTATTTTATTTATCAAAATTTTAAATATGAAAAGAAAAATTATTTTAAATCATACCATCTTGCATTAATATTTTAATACTAATAAAAAAGTTGCTTTTTCTCGCTGCTGGGCCATTTTTTTTTGAATACTTGATGGAGGCTGTTTTAATTACTGAAGATGTTTTTAATTTTTTCCAAAAAATAAGACTGTATGTTTTTTGAGACATTTTTTTAATTATTTGAATAAATAAGTTTCCAATTGACAACCAAATAAATATAAATAAACAAATAAATGATACTCGATTAATATAAACAAAAGTTCTATAAAAGAAGTGCTTTTATTTCATTTTGACACTCAAAAAATTACGTTTGATATAGACTAGTAGTACACAGATAATTAAACTGTTCATTTAATCAACACTAACGATTTCCGAACCATGTTTATTCACAAAAGTTTTGAGGAACTTTCACGATCGACTCAGCATCGAATCGAAGAAATATTATGTTATAATTCCAGCAATGATAACACGGATGAAGAATTGAACAAAACTGATAGTATATGTAATTAATCAATTTTTTTTATTAAAGCTATTTTATAATTATATAAAAATATATTCTCTAAGTTGAATGTCAAAAAATCGTCGGTGTTAAAAATACACGTTATTTTTCAAACCAATAGTACTCCAGAGCCGAAGTTCTCAAAACCTTAATATTTTTTCCTTTCTTTTATTATTTGCACTTTTGAAATAATTAATCAGTCATCGTTTTTCTTCGTATTTTTTATATTACTTAATTAGAGGTTACCATATAATGTTTATTTGTTGAAAAATTTTATAGTCAATTTTATATCCCGTGTTTGGTGATCTTTCTTCTGTTTTGTATTTTGCTTATTTGTGTTTACATAATAGCGAGGAGGAAAGTAAAAAAGTAATATATCACTTATCGATAATGGAGATTGTTAAAAAGCGAGTATACTTATGGTTGGTATTGATAGTTTGATAATCTGGTCTTATACATCCGTCTCAATCGTATCGGCTACTGTTTATTAAATACACTATTTAGATTGTTTTGTTATTTGAAAAGCCGTTGAGAAGATTTCATAATAATATCGTGACCAGATCATAAATAAATAAGTATGAACAGTAATTCAGTAAATGGAAAAACAATAAATTTGAAAAATAAATTGATTAAGCTGAAGTATGGGCCTTTTCCTATAATTAAAAATTTTTCGATACGAAAATATGAAAATCTTGGTATACTTTTTTTTCACTGTTTCATTAAAATTTTTTTCAAAATTTTTGTTCAAAAGTAAAATAGAAATAACTTCTCATTTGAGAGTGGAATTTTTATCCTTATTAGATGTGAAAAAGTAATCATTTTTAAGAGTAGTTTATTTCCGATTCACAACTCGATAGAGAAGATAAGTAGATTGAAATAAACAAAAATGGCATGCAGTACACTTAAGAATAAAAAAAATATCAAATTTAATAATTCGTTCAAAATTTATTCTGAGTATTAATTATCGATTTAAAAAGGCGGCGCTGCACTCATTACGTGAGTGACAAAAGGTGAAACAGTTAAAATCAATTAATAAGTAACTAAAACTTATTAATTTTTCATTTAATTAAATAATAATATATCTGAAATGAGTAATGGAATAGATTTTCTTAATTGGTGTGTCGTATTTATAAATGATTTATTATTAAAAAAACGGAAAAGATTAAATAAGTAAATAATATTCTTATAAATTCATCACAAATTGTTAAAAAATTATTTACATTGTTATAAGTAATTATAAACAGTATAAAAAGTAACTTAATGTTATAATATTAGAAAAAAATTTTTATTTTTTATGAAAAAATTTGGCGGGTGTCAGATGCTGCTCTGACCACAGGATAGCTACATTGCTGGCTCGCGATATGCATTCATATCTCTGATCAAGAAAAATCATTTAAAACGATTCAAAACAATTTGAAATAATTTAAAACAATTTGAATCGACTAATATTTAGATATACACAGCATGGAGTAAATCATTTTTCTTAATCAGGTATGCACGGAAAAAAATAGAAGTGGCTACTCTCTGGGATGGTACTGAGTACTTTTTGTAAAAAAAAAAAAATTTTAGACTGTACTGTATGCTATCTAGACTGTATCCACTACTACCTAGACTATATCCACTACTGTCCGGGATAGTACTCAGTCTATCTAGAGAGTAGCCACTACTTTTTTTTTTTTCCGTGTATAGCGCGTCCTTGGCGTAAGATACTGCTGTGTCCTATGATTTAATTAAATTATTTTTAATCTGTTTATAGCCTTAAGTTTGTTAACAATGAGTTTTACGAATTTCAGACGACTGTGAACCAACTCGTGATTATGATCTTGATCATTCTTCTGAAGTTGATTATTTTTGCAATTCAGAAGATAACAATTATTTTAATTATGAAAACGCATATGGTGACAAACTTTTTAAAAATTCCGATAATGGTACTGATAGCTTCAACAACGACAATGCTCAAGATTCAACCGATAGCGATGAAAATGACAATCAGTCAATTATTGCGAGTTTAATCGATAAAGATTCCAATAACTGGGATAGATTTTCTGACGAAAGTCTATCTTATAGCAATAGATGCGACCAGAGTTATGACAGCAGTGAAAGTGAATCACATTTTTTTACTGATTATCTAAATCATCCTTTATATTCTAATGCTCCATTAACTTTAGGCTAAAGCGTTCTATGTATACTAACTTTTATGATTCGCCACAAAGTCACAAAAGTTTTACTATCTGACTTATTATCTCTTATAAGCTTATATTACATCAAACCGAATTTTTGTATAAAAATTTTATATTACTTCGAAAATTTTTTTAAAAATATTCAATCACCGATCAGTCGCCATTATTTTTGCTCTGTATGCTTTTCTAAACTAAATAATCAAAAAATTTTTTGTTTGAAATGTAATACAAAACAAGAAAATAGTTACTTTATCCAAATCCCTCCAATACCTCAATTAATTAATCTTTTTAAAAGGCCTATTTTTTATTATTCTTTACAAAGTCAATTTAATAGACGCAAAGTTAACAAACAAAATTTGGAAAATATTTGAGATGGGAGTATTTATCAATCGGTTTTTAAAAATAACGGTTTTTTATCTTCTAATTCAAACCTTTCGTTTACGTGGAATACAGATGGGATATTACTTTTCAAATCCTCTAAATTTAGTCTATGGCCATTTTACTTAACGATAAACAAGCTCCCATTTAAATATCGAACAAAAAAAGAAAATCTGTTATTAGCTGGCATTTAGTTTAGCAAAAAACCGCAACCAAATTTATTTCCGAATAGTTTTCGTAATGATTTGAAAAAAATATATAATGGTGTTTGGTGTAAGACACCTAATCTAAATCGTCGAGTGAAAGTCCGAGGTATAATAATTTGTGGCACGTGCGATTTACCGGCTAAAGCTAGTTTTCTTAACATGAAAAGGCATACTGGAACCTTTGGATGTTGCCATTGTAAAATTCAATCTAAATATTTTAATCAAAGGCGTGTTTATCCTTTTAAGTCAAATTTACAACTTAGAACAACCAAAGATTCTATTGACGAAAGTAGAAGATCTGTTAGATCTTGTTACGTCCGAGTAAATTTTTAGTTTTGATATTATTATCATTTTATTTTACTCTTATTGTAGTTTTTAAAATTTGTCTCAACACATAATTCATATTCGAATATTATATTAAGTGAAAAGGAATTTTAATCCTCACCATGGTCAGAGTGGCAGTTGACGCACTTCTTATCACAACTGCACTCTAAAATAAGACTTAAAGTAAATAGTACCATTGTAATGCATTTCTGATATGTTTTCTAAATTGAAAAATACTTAAAAATAAATTATGGTGTCTAGACAAATGAATGTTTAAATAAATAAAAATTAAAAGGTTTTAGGTAGATAATAAAATTTAACAATTTTAAATATTGTTAAGAGTAAAATACTAAAGCGAAAATACAATAAAATAAAATAGTAACATTCAAATTAAAAATAATAAAATATTAAAACATGATAATTTAAATTAAATAAAATAAAACATTAAAATATAAGAATTTGAATAAAATATTTAAAATTTAAAAGAAACTATTAACATTCAAATTAAATACAATAAAATATTAAAATATGAGAATTTAATTTAAATAAAATATAACATTAAAATATCAGGATTTAAAGACTAATAAAATATTAAAATATTAGAATAAAACTTAAACAAAATAGAAATAGAAAATTTCATTTAACAATAATTTAAGGAAAAATAAATCGAATTATTTATTAAGATTTATGAAAATAGTAATATCAATTACTTTTATTATTATTACTATTATTACATTTATTATAAGCAAAAAAGAGCAGTGAGTTGTAAAAAACCGAAAGCGCGGGAAACGGGAAATCAATGTGGAAGGGATAGTGCGGCCCCGAAACAATGGTTTTCCGAAAGGAAGTGGAAAACTTTTGGGTAGAGGTGGAAGAACGTGGGAAAAGAATGTCCCCCAAATACAGAAGTTTGAGAAACCACCCATTTTTCCGAAGGTCTAACGAACTGACCCAAAAATAGTCAGTTGTGTCGTGAGTCCCGAACTATTAACTTAATACCCGTTATTCTTCCTATATCCAAGTGATCTCATTTTCATATAGTAAAGAGTAGGCTGCTAGCCACCTTGTTTTTGAAAACCTGATACAATGAAAGATGTACACGTAGTCGATTTTAAATATGAAGTAAGGAATAGGCCAATAATTATTTACCAAAGGATGAAGACCTTCGATCAACGCATATTTCAATAAAATATCCATGTAAAATTATCGCCATTTAATATGTAGTAAGTCCACGAAATTTAATGTCTCATATATTAATATTTTTGTACTGTATCATTAAGAAACATTCTCTACCAGTCATTTCAACTAGAGTAGGCTGGAGTATTACTCACATAAGCCACCTAGTTGATGGCACGTTCAAAATAATTAGATTTTTGTAGTATACAGCGTAAAAGAAATAATTGTCATTCGTATCTAAAATTTACTTAGTATTTGTTAACAAGTTAAATTCCGAATAATTCTGAATTATATAACCTTGACTTTAATCTTTTCATTTTCACTGTTTTTAATCGAAATTTGTTTGTAACAATATAGTTATTTATTTATAATTTAAATTCATGTTTTAATTTACACATTCCTTCACTAAAGTTTCTTGTCCCCGGTCTATTGGTCGAAAGACTAGGACCAAATATACTTAATAAGTCCGATTTTAAAGTAGGTCGAGTTCTTCGCTCATAATTTGGCATCCTTAACACGTTGTCATATTATAGTCAAGGCTCAAAGCCTGCTTTTATTAAAAATCCGACGTAACAATCTTAAAGTGCAATAAATGGGATTAAAGGTCTAACAGTTTTGACAAAAATTGTTAATGATTTTTTTAATACAACTGTTGTTGATGTGATGCACTGCGTGTACTTGGGTGTCGTTAAAAGATTATTTAGTTTGTGGTTTGACCGTAGTTACAGTGATTGCAGGTTTTCTCTCTATGAGAATTTACAATACGTAGATGATAAAGTTAGAACCATTTCTCCCCCCAACTTTGTTTCTCGATTAACGAGATCTGTTTTCGATTATGAGTATTGGAAAGCATCAGAGTGGAAACAATGGTTACTATATTATTCTATACCTATATTAAGTTTAATTATGGGCAACGAATATCTAGAGCATCATAAGCTTTTAGTTACTGCTATCAGTTTTTTGAGCTATTCTTTCATTAGCAAGAAAATGATTTCAGTTTCATTTACCTCTATCAAAATGTACATTTCACAATTCAACGATTTATACGGATTAACTCACATCACATGTAACTTACATAGTTTATATCATTTACCTGATGTTGTTCGTAAGTTTGGACCTTTACCTATGACATCTTGTTTTTCATATGAAGATCTTAATGGATCATTTCAAGGTTTGGTCCAAGGCACACGTTATGCACAACTACAAATTTGTTTAGCTTTGTGTGTTTTTAATAATATAATTGAATTGAAATCGGAAATATCCGAAAATAATACCGTGACACAATTTACAAAAAAATTGGAATTTTTTGATTTGCGGAGACGCTAGCTCTTACATATTTTTGACGAATATTTTGTAATAGGTAAAATAATTAAATGTGATCTATCTGACTCATTGCGAACTATCGTTGAAGGAAGTGACATATACTTACAAGCTCCTTTCAATACCTACAAATTTTTACGATTAATTAAAAACAATATAGCATATGATTCTGAAGGTTACATACGTAAAAAAAAAAAAAAATTCTACTGTTATTTACAATAATATTAATAAAAAGAAATCGGTATTATTAATAAATTTATTAAAATTTGTTCTTGTCAAGAAACTGCCTGTCACATTAATTGTGACACAAGTAATTTCTTTGCTATTATTACTAAATGTAATTCAGTAAGATCGATTATTCCTGACTCACTAATTGATATAATTGATTTGTGTGTCAAATCAAATGACCCTCTAGTTGCTATAAATATAAACGAATTATTGAATTTATGTTTTTGTGTTGAAAATAGTAATCAAAATGAGCCAGATACATTTTACGTTATTAGACCAGTCAATCTGATAGAAATCGATTGAATTTAGCACTAACAATATTAGGATTAATTATAATAAAATATTATTTATTTACTTTGAATATAATTAAGTATACTTAAAAATAATAAGATGTCATTTTAATTTGAAGGTCAGTGTAATTAGGTATGCTTGATTGATTAAGAATATGTTTATTGTTTATTATAATACAAAACGCTATTTTTTATTAAGAGTTTGCAAAACACTGTTGTAAGATATAAAAACCAATTGATATTATAATCATTAATCATTAATAAATAAACTATAAATAAGATATTTATTTTATATTTTGCTGAGCAAATTCATTATGTTTTCATCAATTCTATAAAATAATTAAAATTAATATGTATTTAAATAATGTATTAGGGTTACAAATAAGTTTCCGCCGTTTTTTAACACAAATTAAATATTTATTATAGAAGAACGGTAATATAAATTTATTTAAAATATTGCCCATCACTTGCAACCACTTTTTCCCATCTCTCAGGCAGCATTCGAATCCCACGTCTGAAGAACTCCTTGTCTTTTGAGGCTATCCACGAATCAACCCAATTTTTGGTATCCTCATAAGATGTGAACCGCTGCGCCGTCAGAGCATGTGCCATGGACCGGAACAGGTGATAATCGAACGGTGCAATGTCTGGTGAATACGGCGGGTGGGGTAACACTTCTCAATCAAGTGTTTCCAAGTACTTTTTCACGGGAGCCGCAACATGTGGACGACCATTGTCATGCAGAAGAATAATTTTTTCGTGTCTAGAATAGTATTGAGGGCGTTTTTCCTTTAGAGCTCGGCTCAATCTCATCAATTGTGTTCGATAGAGGGCTCCAGTAATTGTTTCGCTCGGATTAAGCAACTCATAATACACTACACCTAGCTGATCCCACCAAATACACAGCATAAGTTTTTTTCCGTGAATATTCGGTTTTGCTGTTGATGTTGACGCGTGGCCAGGTAATCCCCATGATTTTCTTCTTTTTGGATTGTCATAATGTATCCACTTCTCATCAACAGTTATGATATGATGTAAAAAACCCTTTTTTTTATGTCCAGCTAGCAGCATTTCACTTAAGTATAATCGGCGTTCAATATCTCTCGGCTTTAATTCGTACGGAACCCAATTTCCTTGTTTATGAATCATTCCTAATGATTTTAAACGATGTGAGACTGCTTGCTGAGTGACTTCTAATGTTAGAGCAAGTTCTTTTTGTGTTTGAGATGAATCTTTCTCCAATAATTCCTCCAATTCTGCATCCTCGTAAATTTTTGGCCTTCCACTGCGATCTTTGTCTTCTACGTCGAAATCACCGTTTTTAAACTTTTGAAACCACTCTCGACACGTTCTCTCACTCAAAGCACCCTCACGATATGCTTCTACGAGCAATTGATGCGCCTCAGCAGCAGATTTCTTTGAATTAAACAAGTTAACTAATATTTCCCGCAAATGACGCTTACTTGGCTCAAATTTTGACATTTTCAACTTATAAAAATTATATTTTACCAATATAAAATCAATGATATTAATAGGTTATGTTGTTCTTGAATGTCCAAACTATTTTTTAAGCCGGTTATCATCTGCGAAAGCTAACCGAAACTCCGTGCCGCGCCATCCACAATAAAACGGCGGAAACTTATTTGTACTCCTAATATACTCTAAATTATCGTTAAAAAATTCGAATAATTTTATATTTCTAAAGTTGTTCGTTTTCATGAGTTATTTATCATTCCAATGTCGTTCTCATACTATTTAAATTTTGTTAGAGAAATTATATTATGGTTTTAAATGTAGTTGATTCGATAATCAACTAATTACTAGCTTAAAAAAAAACACTGCAAGTTTCTAGTAAAAAAACGAAACTGAACTCATGTACTTTCTCAATTTAGTACAATGGTTTCTCTTTTCAAGACTTTCACCGAAACCATGTGTACGATAATATGAGGAGTAGGATGAGTCTTAATGATATTTATTTTCATAATTATTTATGTAAAACACTTATGAAATAAGCTTGGAATGCATTTTGTATTTTTGATGAACTCAATATAAGTACAATACGAATTTCACACCATTCCGGTAAGAAACTAAGCTAAATTTAATATATGAATCTCTCGTAAATTTGCTGCACTAATTTGTAATACTTTAAGAACTTTAGCATTACCCTACTTTTTATTATGTCGAAATGTACCCCAACATTTCATAGAGGGTCGTATGAGGATTTAAAATTATTTGTTTTAGCAACGGACTTACTATCAACACGGTATAAATTTGATATAAGTTTAGTTTGGAACTGAAAAAAATTTACTACATAATTATTCTAAAATAAGTACAATAATTCAAGTTATTTAAGACACTTAACTATACTGTATAAAAACAAATATAGTGAAATAAACGTGAGATTTGTACATAAATTTTGCATAATTTTAAATGCAAATAAATTATTTTATGGTTTAAAAATTTTATCATTTTTGTTAATAATTATAGTTATTAATTCAACATGTAACAATTAATATATTATTACAATAGAAATAAGTTTCAGGAAGTTCCATTTCCCATCATTTATAATTGTTGCAAAAAAAAAAAAAAAAAAAAAATTATTACTTAGTCAATTTCATATTTATTTCATTACTTGTTTAATATGAATCTCGAACTATGTTGGTAATAATATTCTACCATACTCATGATACATTATACTTTTCTTCACTGCCGGAATTTCTGTCAATTTGAGAAATTTATATCACAAATCTGATAATATCCTTCTATTTAACTCGTGACAAGAGAAAATAATTATTCAATATAATTATTGTTCGTCTAGAGAGAAAGGTAAGTTCATGAAAATTTACACATTTAATAAATTTTTTTTAATGTCAGTTCAAATTTATTCTCGTTATTCTCCTGCAAAGTCATTCTTTGTTTTTTAATAGCCACACTGAATTAACCGCTAGAAAATTCTACGCAAATCTCAATTAAATGCTGATAGAAAATTATTAATTTTTTTTAATAGAAAAATAGAAAATTATGAAATCCAGCTCACTGTTTTTTTTCTTTAATTTTTTCAGAAAATATTATAGTTATTTTCTCACAAATTTATTATAAAAGTCATATTTGTTTCACAATCTGAATTTCGTAATGATATTCATAACTGATCAAAATTTTTTTTCAGACGGGAAGGCTATACTTTGTAGTATACTCTAGAACTATACATTATTTTTATGCGGTTTTGTTTTTAAATTGCTATAACAGCCGAATTTTGAGTTATGGTTTTGAAACCAGCGTTTATTTGTAGATTATTTGTTGTTTTTTGAGTTTATAACACTTTTTTGATCTAACTTGATCCATGTCGATTGTATCAGTTACGAAAGTCAAATTTTCACTGTTTTTCATATGTTTTTATTAATTGTGAAAAAACGGCTCATCTTACAAAAAATATGTCTAGGAAAAATCTTTTAGGAAATTTTGTCTTCTACAAACTTTTTTATTATACTTATCCTGCTAAAGTGCACTGTTTATAAAATACAAGCAGTTGAACATTTACAGTAAAAAAAATTTTGTCGCTTTGTATAGTCGAAATTTTTCTTTAATGTAAAATCTTTACATCAGAATGACGTTACCCTATGACATCATTTACGTTAGATACGCGTCACGAATGAGTCTGGTGTGCCTCGTTACTTCCCACTTTTCACGCAAGATTATGACGTAAGATAAATGATGTATCTATGATGACACGGGGATGATGTCAAAATGATCAGTCCTAAAAAAATGTTTTGAAAAAAAAAAAAGAATAAAATTCAAATATTGAATTTTTGATTTGCTCATTACCACGCAAATGCATTACGAATTCGAAAACAAGATTTAATGAAAAAAGGTGTTGGAAAAATCCTGGGCGTCTGCTGGATTCGAACATGTCTTCTCTTGGTTGGTAGTCCTGACCGCTGCTCACTGGTCCACATCACGTAAATTTGAGCCTAATGCTTACTTGACGTATTTAGAGTTAAATACCGGAAAACACAGAGTTCATAAGTTTTTGTGGTGGATGCTCACAGAATTGAAAAAAAAACCTTCTGAACTTATATAAAATTTTATGAAAATAATATTTTTCGACATCCATGACAATTGCATGAAATTTCATGGTTTTATAAGATTTGGTAAAAATTCAATATTGTATGCGATTTTTTTGAAGCACTCTTGGTACTGGATGATAATTTCATAGAATCTTATGAGTTCCTATAAAATTCTAAAATATTCAATACAATATTAAAAAATTTAACTCAAGAACAAAAAAAAAATGGTTTTAACAAATTTTCCAAAATTGTTTAATACTTTGTAAAATTTTTTGTAATCTTTCATTTGCTGTGATGTGACATTTAAAAAATTTTATGAAATTTAGCGAAACATTAAATCATTTTACAATATCGCATGGAATTTGTTCGATTGAAAAATTTCGATAGTAAACTTAATAATCTTAATATTAAAAGAGTTTAAGCTTTCACAACATTTTTTTTTGTCATTCAAATTGATATTTTCGGTATAGTATTTGAAAAACAATAGCTATTTTTCTCAAATTACGCTAACGTTAAAATCTTAAACGTTTGGATCTCCAAATATACTGTACTCATGAGGCTCCATTTTTCGAAAAAAGGTTGGCATTAATTAGCCGCTTTAAACACTGCCTAAAACTGCCAAATCAGTTCATTCTTTCAAAAGTTACAAAATATTTACTTATGTACATATGTAGGTACGTACATACACACATAGATACAATCGGACACTATCTTGACATTAGTCAGAATGACATTATCGTGACATCATCAACAAAAATTAAGCAACCGCTTGTTTGAGCTCGAAGAACTCAGAAACTCGAATGTATTAGAACATGTTGTCGAGTTTTTCAAGCTCAAATCTGTATTTTGACAGTAGTGTTCTTGAGCTCGTCTAGTTCAAAAAAAACGGGAACCTTTGAGGCTGGTCTGCAGGGTCAGCCGGATTCCAAATTTTTTTTGGAATTTTTCAATTTTTAAAGCTGAAAGTTAAAAAGAATTCAGTTTAAAATGACACATACAGTAATATATTTAGGTAAAGAATAGATCTTTTCAAAAATTTTGAAATAAATAGTAAGTTTGTAAGTACAAAATATTAAATAATAAAAAATCCAGGCAATGGTTGGCCTTGCAATCCAGCCCAAAAACTTCCCGCTGTTTTCGAGCTCAATAAGCTTTATCTAGTGGCTACATTGTGAAATGTACATCTCATCTTTAACTTTTAGAGGTTTGCAGGGAAAATAATCAATTGATATGGGAATAGTATAACATAGAGAGCAAATTACCAGCTCATTATCTCCTTCTGGAACATCTTTATTAGCTTTCTGATTAACATTCAGATCTGTCAAAGGAAGAAAAAATGAATAAATAAAGAAAATAAAAAAGATCGATAACAAGGAAATGGAAAGTTATCATTACTTGGAGTAGAGATAGAAGAACTGAAAGAGGTGGGAAAAATCAAGTAGTAGAAATATAAGTGGATGGAAGGGAAGCAGAAAAGTGTAAGAGAACGGAAAATTAACATAAATAGGGGACAATACTAGGAAAAAAGTAGATGTGGAGCGGGCGTTGATCTAAACAAGACCGAATTTATAATATTCAGGAATGATTAAGGGATAAATAAGGAATATAAAATTTTCCCTAGTATGTAAATAAAGAAGAATAGATAGAGGATAAATGAAGAGAGCTACACTAAAAAGAAATTAGAGAAGCTTTGTATATATATTTCATAAATGACTATTTCTGACCATCATTTACGATCTCAGCATTTTGTACTATACCATTTATTATCTATGCAATGATGATTAATTGCCTTTTTAACAGTAAGTCAGCAGCATAATTTCAATCATTGTGATATAAATCTTGAATAGGAATCATTATCTGCATAAATTCATTCACATTCACTTGTTCATGTTGTAACGTTAGGGTTAACATTCAAACTGTATTTGAGGTGTTCTTATACAGCTTCTCGTGAGTCTGACCCTACAAGCTTAGCTATAAGACTCGTCTTTTAATTTATTACACGGACTGGCCTTACAAAACTAACTAATACTAGTACTTAGCCTAATTTTGTATTAGGTGATGTTCTGAATGACCGTAAACTGCTGGTTTGGACCCGTGATACTCGTACTCAATCTATGCTTGGTATAGTCTTAGTTGTATAATGTGGACTGGGATGGAACGCAGGTGAATTCACTTAAACACTGGTTTCGAAGTTAATAAAATGATCATTTAATCAACTAATGATATTCTATTCGCCACAACGCACACACACTGAATACAAAGTATCTGATATTGATAGACTAAGTGCTATCAACACCACAAATGTTACTGTAACTAACTGTACAGGACCTTTATCAATTGGCTGGACAACTGTCTGATATTACCCGATAACCGTACAATACTAAATGATTTTTTTATTGATTAACTAAGTGTAATTGATACACTGAATAATTGATCAAATTAACTAACTGTAATTTACTATAATATCAATTACTACTGACTTATTCTGGTATAAAAGACTTTATGTTGCGAGACTAATTGCTCTTAGAGGTAACTGATATTTACTTGTTATATTAAACCAAGTAATTGCTACTGGCAATAGGTGAGAAAAGGTGCACCGACAGAAAGCGAAAGGTAGCAAAAGGTAACGACCGTGCATTAGCACGTGCTTTTATAGACTTACGTACCATATTTAAGCACGTGATAATTACCACTCGAATGAGACCGGTGGTGCACGATCCTACATCGTTACAACGTGTCAAATATTTCAACATACGTTTTACTAACGGCTTTTCAAGGCATGAGTTATCTGCTCCAGGAAAACGAGATATTACAACGACAGGATTTTCTTGATATCTTTTTAAATCATTTTTTGCAAAGTTTATTAGTAAAATATATTTTTCTTAATAAAAAAAATTTAATTATAGTAAGTGATTACCCCATTGCAATTAGAAGTTAGTAAACAAGAAAAGAGACAATATTACCAAAAACTATTATTACTAATATTACTAGAGATATATCGGAATCGTGAGTTCAGGGAGAAGAAAATAACGAAGAACCACTTTTCAAATATTCTAGTTATGCATGGATAGAAAAATCTAGGTATATGGGGCTTGTTATGCAAATGGATGATAAACTATATCTAAAAATATGTTTGAAAAAATAGTGTGGGAGTATTTTAAAAAAAAAGCCCTTGGAGTAAAGGAAGGAATAAAAATATGCGCTGGAGCAAATAGGAGTGGAAGAAGTAATGAAGGTGATGTGGGGAAAGGTTGAAGTGGGAATAATTAAAGAAAATTCAAATATAAAAGTAGCAAAAATGAAAATGCTGCAGCTAGGATAGGATGATCAAAGAATTAAGGCCTAAAATCATAATTATTGGTATAAATTGAGACAATGCGCCTGTCTTAACAGTCCTCAGCCTTGCGATATATTTTCGCCCGTCTCGTTACCGACACAAAGTACAGTATGTCATGTGCCATGGTCACATGATATAAAGCCCCTCAGGCGTATGACTGTAAGAGAAGTGGGGAATGACTCAAATTTTAGACCGGAAACCCGGCGGCGTCGATCAGACACTTTGATCTTGGATCCCTAACCACACTAACGTGCTATCTAGTTCTCATAATTGAATATTAGCGACTATTTGCTACTTTATTCTTTTGTACTCTCATTCTATACTGCTTCTTCAAAATTAAGTTTATTCATTTATAATTAAGAAGTCAATCAAATCAAACATACTGTGCCTTGTGCCCTTTTGTAACAAATAAACAAATACTGTGACTCACACCCTATAATAATCTATATAATAAATACTGTGCTACGTGCCCAAATAATCAGATTAAAACCGTTGCCGCGAAGAAGCAACCTAGTTATAGTAAGGATATTACTGCGAACTATTATAAGTAATCCTTACTATTATAATCGGCAATAAAACTGTTTATATTAATCAATTATTATGCCTGTATTAGCTATATCCTTTGATTTAATAATTTTAAGTTAATTTACTCTATAAAATAAGATAATTAGCCGTAAGAGAACTTAGTCAGGGTTATATTGATCGTTGGTTTGATCGAGCGCGAGTATCTCTCTTGCAAGAACCCATTTGTGTTGTCCAGGTAATTTTGAATTGTGTAGAATCCAGCCAAAGTCAGTTTCCAACACGCGAATCCTGGTGGCTGCTGGTAAAAAACGTCGAAGTAAAAAGCGATTTGTCTCAAAATTCATCAAGACAATGCTTAGAAGAAAATCATATGGGGAAGACAGAAGTACTAAGATGTGGGCAATAAAAGTAATCAGGTGTAAAATTCGGTGTGATAGTACTATAGATAAAGCAAAGGTAAAAAACTATAAAGATTGTAATTGTCATCTATTACTCACTAATTGAATCCCAAGCTGTCGGATTTCTTCCTAAGCAGTATTGGAAATCTCGTACAGCTAATACAGGTACATTTGTAATGCCAGCTGCAACTGTGCCAGCAAAAGCTCACACGCCAGTTTTAATTATAATATTATCTAAAAAAAAGACAGTAGCTGAAGCGGGAGAGAACCAGAACAACCGGATAACCAACTAGACGGAGAGAATCGAGAGAACCAGATGCTCATCTAGACATACAACTGCTACAGGTAATTATAAATTTTACTGTTAGCTTCTTTTGTGGAACCAAGTGATATCTCATACTATTAGTGTTAAATACCAAACAGGTAGCCTGTATGTCTTGATACCAAGTAACTAGTTTATCTGAAAAATCAGGTGTTAGAGTGTACGTATTCATTTAATTGGGGAAAAGAAATTTTGAAAAAAGTTCACGAGGAAAGATCAGATGACCAGGACCAGAACCGACAAACCCCAAATACACAAACAAGATGATAAAAAGCATGGCATAATTGAATTCGTCGCTGGATTTAAGACCTTCAGGTATTTATCAATTTTGATTCTATGCCTGGACGAGAATCCCAAATTAATAATCATACTTGATCTATGTCGTATCCGTTACATGATCATCACGTCTAGGCTGAGTTAGGTAACTTAATTACCAACTGTTAATTAGCTAACAGTGTAATTAAGATCCCGAGCTAGACGTTAAAGAGTTAAGTGTTCTCAAATTTTCTCGAAGAAACCAGGCAGTCGAGCTGGATTTACTGCGTTTTATTTTCCAGGCAGATCGTAAGAAATCATGTGCCAGAAAATTTTATCCAATCTAGTCGGAAATATTTAATTAAATTAAAATTAGAAAAAATTAAATATAATTAAATAAGTAATAAAATCAATTACTTAATTTATTCAACCGATAAGTGCTGTAAAATTGAACCTGCAGAATTTAATGATCGGTATTGTGATTTTGAGTCTGTGATGGCAAGTTCATGCGTAAGATTTAAATTATCAAATTAAAAAAATCGTAATCTCGGCTTACAGAAATTGAGGAATAAGATGGAATACATAAAATGTAATCGTTAATAAATAATCAATTATATTGGTCAGTAATTTTAAAATTGGAAAATGAATTAAAAGGAATTTAATATTGTTAAAGTAGAATAAAGAAACTATGTTAAAAGAGTGTGTAACATAAAAAGTGTAATTTAATGATAAGGCCAGGGGCTGACATTGTTAACTATTCAATTTTTATCACGCAGAGGGTCTGGGTGACTGCGTGGATATAGGTTAAGATAAATTCCAACAGACTGCCAAAAGTTAAAAAGGTGTCCGTAAAATTTTATTTTTTTTTAACCACCCAAGTTCCGACGAAAAAAAAAAAAAAATTCTTTCATCAACCCACTGATATTTAGCTGAATGACAACGGTTTGTAGGACAGCATTGATTTTTTTTTTAATTCAAATCTAATGACACGAAAATGATTTTTTTTTTCTTTAGTTATCGACCTACTAGTAATCGTAGCCAAATGCCAACAGTTGATAGATCTACCGTAAATTTTTTTTTCTCTAATCGAAATTCAATTTTCCCATTTTTTGTTTTTTTTTCTAAAATTTAATCAATGAACGAATAATTCGAGTGAACCATGAGGGCTCAGATTACACCGGAGGCCTGAGAGGGAAATACAACAACTTTAAATTATTTTATGACATTGAAAAAAAATTTTGTCTCAGACAAGGGCTGTTTTGTTTTTACGGAACAGTGACAATCACTCGAGCAGCTGCTTAAAGGTACCGTCTCAAACTTTTAAGCACAGACGACAGCGTTTTGTTAAATCTGTCCGGATTTTCTTCATCATAAGAGTAATGTTAAGGTATTTCACCTGAATCTTCGCCATCGTTTCAAACTGATCCGCAGATTATATTTTGGAAACGACTTTTTTTATGTAACCACACAAAAAAAAAAAATCCAGACGTGTCAAGTCTGGTGATCTTGGAGACAACAGTTCAGAGCCGTTTTTTCTGATCCAAGAATTCAGATATGTAGAATTAAAGTACTCTGACACTTGCTCCCTGTATGCGTCGGTGCACCGTCATGCTAGAGCCACTAAGGACGTCCATCGAGGGGTAGTTATTCCAGAGCTTCTGGCAGCACTTTCTGCAGCAACGTCTGATAATTTTCATCCTAATTTATATGTGACACAATAAACGATTTATCGATAAGAACTATAATTTGCATAAATTTCCTTATGTTCACAACATTCTGCAAAGGATGAAGAATTACGACGTTACCAACAATACTGCCCCACATATTGATTTTCTACTTATTTTGGAAACTACGATCCCGTGTATAATGGGGATTTTGAAAATCCTATTGATGCGAGTTGTGTTGATTAAAACACCCTTCGCAAGTGAAAAGTGATTCGTCGGTCCACAATACGTGCTTCAAAAAATCAGGATCTTTTGCATTCATTTCCAAAATTCTGTTGCAGAACGCTACCCACTGTTTAAAATCACCATGTTCTAATTTTCGAACTTAAGTTGCTCGGAACATATGCAATTTTCTTGCTTGAGTTATACGATTGATTTTGAGGCGCGAGATCACTAATCGTCGGTCGAGTTTGCAAACATTCCCATAAGAAAAAAATTATAAATCCGGATATATCCGGACCAATCTGCATATGAAAGACATATAAAAATACAGGGTGTCCCAAAAGTACCGCCTTGAACTTAAAATCTAGATAGAGGACAATATTCTAAGACGGAAGGTCCTTTACCATTTTTTCACCCTACGAACAGGTGAATTGTGATTAATTGAACAAAGTAGCCAATCAGAAGAGAACATAAGCGCGATCGTGTAGAATTGGGTGACGTTTGGAGAAAGCATCAATAGCCTGAGCACTCGGCTGGCAGTCAGCAGCCCTCACAACGCGTGATGCAGGTGAATGACGTTTTTTCTTTTTTTTTTTCTTTATAAAAATCTAGTCGCACAAAAAAAAAATTTTTTTTCTTATCAACTGAATGGCAGTCGGCTGACTGCCAAAAGTTGAGAGGACAATTGTAGATGTTTTCTTTACAAAAATCCTTAGTTGTTCCTTAAACTGTTGGCAGTCAGCCAACTGCCAGTCAGTTGATAAGAAAAGAAAAAAATTTTCGTCCGGTGAAAAAATGGTAGAGGACGTTCTGAATTACAATTTTGTTCCCTATCTAAATTTAAAGTTTGGGGTGGTACTTTTAGGACACCTTGCATGTGTCTCATATATGCAGATTGGCCCGGATATATCCGAATATATATTTCTTCCGTATAAGTTAGTGTTAGGATCATCTAGCACTGCATCTAAACGCTTGGTGCGAGCTTGTAAAAACGTTTCCAGTATCCCGAAGACGTTGAACAGCACCAAGAATAACATGGTGGTTGGGAAAATGAGCACGATTTTTGAAACCTTGTAACGGGTTAAATTTGAATTCACCGCGTCAAAATTTAAGTCAAAATAAAATCTAGTATGCGCACTGTCAATCACGTGACATAATCACCCAGGGTTATCCAAGGTAGGAGATAACTAGTCGTCCTAAAGTGAAAATTTCAAATGCCTGTCCGTCAGTCCCCAATTAGAATTAAGTAGGAGTGACTGAAGACTGAAGACACCCGAAGTCATGCGGGGGGCAAGTAATTAAAAACGGAAGACGGAACGGTAAACGACAGTTGTCACCGGAATGACCGGACCGATCAGACATTCAAAAGGAGAGTGAAGTTCAACATCTAGTAGACCATTATCAGACGCCGCAAAATATCTGGTATATTTATTTACTTGTGACTTGCTTAATTATTGTGGAACCAAGCGATGAAATTTCCCTAATTATTACAAGAAACCAGGCAAGTAGCCGGTTCGTTTTGGTAACAATACTGATTGCGTCTGAATATCAGATTGAAGGAGAGTACGGGAGTCGGAAAGTGCTACAGTAAGAGCGAGAAAGCAGGAGTTGGAACGGGACGATACAAAACTACCTGAACGAGACTAGAGTGAGACAAGGACTAGACGAGGAAAATTCTGAACGAACACCACGACGAGAAAGAGTTGGAGTAATTGTTGTTAAGGTATTTTTATTAATTTATTCCAGGCAGGAAGCCGGAAAAATTAACTAAGTACATAATCATACGTCGTATATCGTCGCGTCTCGATAAATTATTCGACAACTGAAATAAATTAATTCGTAAATTAAAATTAAGAAAATTAACCGACATTAAATTATATAAAATAAATTAATTAATTAACTCCAGGCAAGTTGCCGGAGCTATTGCGCAAAAGATATTTCCAGGCAGGTAGCCGAAAATATTCTAGAAATTCCCAGGTAGATCGTGTAACCCACACATCGGAAATATTCGTTAATCCAGTCAAAATTGCTAGTCAATAATATTAATTAATTGAGTAATTAAAATTAAGTAAAAAATGGAACAAATAAAATGATTACAAATAAAATCAATCGTCTCCGTAATAATTATGATAAGTCTCTTGGTTATGGTCACAGAAAATAAATTGAATTAAGTAAAGTTAAATTAATTAATAAAACAATAATTAATTAAAATAATCAATTAAGGAAATTGAATTAATGAAAGTAAGTGTAAAATAATTGTTGTGATAAAAGTACCTGAAAAGAAAGAGAAAAATTTGCATATCAGTAATTGTGATCGCGGAATTTTGGGTATAAGGATTTGGGTGAAAATGTTAGCGATAATGACACGGATTATGAAGTTTAAATAAATAATGAGACAAATCGCTTTTTATGTTCGCGATTCTAACCAGCAGCCACCAGAATTCGCGGGTTAAACCCTGGCTTAGGCTGGCCTCTAACAAATTTGATTTTACCTGGACAGAGCAGTGGGCTGGGGTTCTTGCAAAGCAAAGACCCGCACTTATTCAAACTCGGCTACGTATGTAAAATTCACCAACTTACCTCACGGCTTATTACTTATCAATAGATTTCTTATAATGAATAAACTTATCAATTCTTACTTAATTAATAATATTCTTAATAGACGATTTGATAATTCTCACCAGTAATATATGATAATAAATGATATTAATGCGAGGTAAAGTGAACGGAATTGATCAGAAAAGTACAGGTTTATTGCCAATTATAATAAAATTCAGTTACTTACAATAAACACTTCGCAATTAACAATATCAGGAGTGTCCTGGACTACCGTGGATGTACAATGACCTTCCACGTGGGATAACGCAATCATTACACTGAATTTATTATTTAATCTTAACAATTCTTTAGTATTGCAAGTATATTGCCGGTAACGTACAGTAATAATAATTTTATTTAAGCTCGACTTATAATAATCAATAAGAAATAATGAAATAATATTATAAGTAAAATTGCCAGAGTATTAGTAAAAAATATCGTAACTTAATTAATACAGAATACTTATTGCAATTTGATAATAATAGAAAATTACGTCTAAACGCTAATTGATCCAGGATCGAAGTGATTGACCGATAATTGAGGGCCTGGGACTCGCCTCTGAACTCTGTCCCCACTTCACCCTTACGGACATGCGTTGACGTGAAAATAAGTCATGTGACCATGGCACTATGACGTACGAAATTCAGACGGCAACGAGACGGAGAAAAACGGGAACCGCAAGGCTGAGGACGCCGAAAACGATTCACATTGTCTCAATAAGTGAGAAAATAAAAGGAATTAATAATAGTAATGATAAAGGAAAATTAAAATTAAATAATAAATTAATTAATAATTATTTATCCTTCCAAATTAATTCATTTATTGTGTTACGATGTGGGATCGTGCGCCACCGCTTTGATTCGGGTATTGGATGTCACGTGCTCCAATATGACGTTGCCGCCTATATAAGCACGTGCAGCCAATGCTCCCGGCTTTTTTCCTACTTTGGCTTTTGCTTGTCACTTCTCGCTTTGGCTTTTGTTACCCGATTATAGTCAGAGATAATTAATATTATAGTCAATTACAGTTAGTTAATTGGGTTAATTATCTTGTATATTTGTTACATTTAGTTAACAATTATAATAACCAGTTAGTGTTATACTAGAATCGGGTAAATAATACAGTTATTCGAGTATTATTTGGAGTTAAGCCCTGTGCATTTAGTCACAGTAACAGTGATATCACACGCAGTTAGTTGTGTGATATTCAGACAATTGTATCAGTGTGATTGTGTGTGGCAAGGCTAATAATTATTGCTTGAATAAATAATTATTTAGTCAATAACGGTACCAGCGTTTGAGTGAATTCACCTGATTGCCCAGTCCAATCCTTCTAATTAAGAATAAGTGAATCAGCACCTGTATACGAGAGTCAAGGATCCAACGAGGGTATCTCTAAGGGTCCACATCAGCAGTTCACGGACATCAAGAACATCACCGAACACGAATTAGGCTAAGTACTAGATTTAGTTATTTTATAAAGCCAGTTTGGGTAAATTTTATTAAGACGAGTCTTATAAGAGAGCTAGCAGGGCATTCGACTCGAGAAAACTGTATAACGAACACCATAAATACAGTGATAACGTATCCCTAACGTTACAATTTATTTGGCGAGAAATTTATTTTAAACTCAGTGTGTGTGTGTGAAATGAAGTCATGGGGACTGAGTGAGTGTGTGTGAAATAAATCAGGGAATCATTGTGATATTAATTAAGGTCTCGCGAAGGTTAAGTGATTTTAAAT
This sequence comes from Microplitis deprimator, assembly GCA_964016945.1. Classification (NCBI taxonomy): domain Eukaryota; kingdom Metazoa; phylum Arthropoda; class Insecta; order Hymenoptera; family Braconidae; genus Microplitis; species Microplitis deprimator. Next base: position 16,365,063 of record OZ024706.1, on the reverse strand, counting down.
TATAAGTAAGGAAATAATTGCCAAAAGTAGTTGGCTTATTGCGTGTTTGAGTGTGTGTAAAATGCCAAAGGTAGTTGGCCAATTTTAATAAATAAATTAGTAATAGATAAAATATTGCGGGTTAATAAAGAAATTAGGTTGAAGTGGATTAATGCGGGTATAATAAATCATAAAAAGGTTTAAAAGGTTTATAAAAATAATAAGGTTAATAAAGTTTATAAAGGTTATAAAATAAATGGAGTTATAAGGTTTATAAAAGGTAATAAGTTACAAGGTTATAAGGTTTATAAAGTTTATAAAATTTTAGAAGGTTTATGAGAATAAAAGGTCATAAGTTTTGTAAGGTTATAGGGCCAAAAAGGTTTATCAAATAAAGAAAATGTTCAAATTGTTAATTAAAAATATTTAAATTATTTAGAAATTATTTTTCCTCTTCCTTCTCTTACAATAATATAAAATTACACCAACCCTGATGATCTAAGATCCGGTTCTGAGAAGCCGTTATCACTTCCAGTGGCTCCCTTGATAAAGGACGACCATAGTAACAGCATAGCCCTGTTATAACCTTTGGCATACGATAGGCATCTGCAGCGTTATAATGACACTTTCCGTAGATCAAAATTACGTCCACATAATCCAAAGCAGAATACTGATTTTCAAGAGTCACGTCGAAAACGTAGTGTCCTTATTAAACAATTAATAAAGGCTGAATTTAATAATAGTTCACATCGATAAAAATCAAAAACAATTGAAAAAAATGGAAACAAAGGAACAATATTCCGTAACACGAGAAAGAGACCACTAGCACCATGGATATAGCCTTGAATTTCTAAAAAAGGAAAAATAAATAAAGTAGATTGAAATATGAGTACACCAATAAGGAGCGACAGAGATGAAAATATTCAATATCATTCAATAAAATTTTCGCAAGAATAACACTGATCGAAAAAATAAACGATCGGCCTCTGGAGGCTTAGTAGTCTTCTAAAACTGTTAGTGAGTTAATAATAAAGAGGAAAAAATTCGATCTATTAGCCGGATTCAATTTAAAAAAAAAAAAATTCACTGCCCCCCTATCATTTGTTAGCAGTCACCTGACTATCAGTAAATTGATACTAAAAAAAAATTTCTTATTATTGTAGGATTTAATTTAAATTAGAGAAAAATAAATTTTCTGGTTGTCCCTTCAACGGCTATAAAGCTACAATCGTCATATGGGCAAAATCGATTATTTTTTTCATTAAGTTTGTGCTTATTTAGTGCTAGTATATCAAATTCAGTGCTTCATTTGAACCGGAGGAAATCGATACGATTCTAGCTTTTTATCAAGCTAGAAATGTACCAATAGAAGAACACGAATAATCGCTACATAGAAAAACAACTAATGACTATATAATTAGTGCTGAATTAGAGCTGTCGATACAGCCGGAAAGTGCTCGTTAAAAAAAATTTTTGTGTATTTGATATTCTGAACAATGTTAACTCAACTGTCACCAAGCATTGGACACTTACAAGGAAACATTCTCAGGTGTCTCTCTCCGATTTTGATATAACTGAGATAGGGTAAGAGTATCAGTACTCAGCCCAAAACCACTCGCCAGCCACCTCATGTTAAATTATATCTATAAATATTTTGAGCTAATGTTACAGTATAGGCCCGGCTGGCTACTGATTAAGGGTTGGGTACTGGTGCTCTTACTCTATGTTGTTTTACGTCGAAATCTGAACAATATGTAATGTTTGTATCTGTGGACAAACATATCTAGGGGGTGAAATCACCCGTCAAAGATTAGGCTCCACAGAGGTGTCTTGCAAGTTTCGCATACTTGCAGTTTGAACAATCTCATGGGACCTATGGTATCATCTTTAGGGTGAAAAATGATAAAAAGTGATATTTGTGTTATAATAAAAAAATAAATAGAACAAAAGTTATAAGAGTTGAAATTCACCAACCTTTTATTAAAAAATGAATATCCTAAAGATTTTAACGAAACCAATAGCGATCAAAAGAGGCAAAAACTCTACTGGATACTATTTTTGGGTTTTTCCGAAAAATCAAGATTAGGGGGTGAACATCCCCTAAGTCCATCTACGTTGACCAACAAGAAAGCTACAATATTTTTATTAGCTTTGGTTTTAATTCGTCGAGAATTATTTTTTCGTACATTTTCAGCAGTGTAGTCCATCGGCTGAATAGGGTATGCCGTATGCAAAATAGTGTCCGCAAGATTTTTCAGCGAGATTGTCTAGATTTTTTGATGGGTAATCCAACTCTGCAAGAATTTTTTTCAAATTCAAGTGCAAATAAAAGTTATAAGCAATTTAATTGTTTAAACGGTAATAACTCCCGAACGGTTAATTTTACAGGAAAATATATCCTAGAAAAAATGTTCTTGACAACAAAATACATAAAAAAGATTTCGATGATTTTTTTGATAAAACAATTATTTATTAAGATATTGTAAAACTTGTACAAAAAAGTAGATTGCTGTATTAGATCTCTCTCTCTCCAACTAATGTATTTTATATCGCTATCTTTCACACTCATGTTGCATCGAGCGGCAGTATGTGACGTCACTAAAAATAAAATATGCCGGGCTCGATGTTCGTGTTTACGCATGCGTCACGAGTGCATAAGCAAGCGCGCCTTTTTAAAAATTATTCATCTTGCTTAAATAATTCAATAATTTACATATTTTCTTTCTAATATTTAGGCTTATAAATAAACAATGCAAAATAATTTAACAATTTTTTTTAATTAAATTATTATCAGATAAATATATATATATATATATATAAGGATATATTAATAGTTTTTTTATTATACCTTAAAAATTTATTTTTAATTGTAAAAAATTTTCCACTAAGGAAATAATTTCGATCTTAATGACGAAGTTTGCTAAAAGGTAACCCACTTTGTCCGTACAATTAACATAGAAATTTTTATTTTTATTAGCTTCGTAGCTAATAAAGATAAAATTTTTCGCAAACAAACGTTTCAAAAGTTACAAACGATCGAAGTTTATTATTTTAAAAACTTTATCACCTGAGTTATTACTTTAAAAAAAATTTTTTTTTTTTTATTTTTTTTTTTTTTTGAAAAAGAAATTAATGTGGTTATTTTTAACATTAATTTATATTTTCAAGTTAAACGAATCACAATGGAATCCAAAGTATCCATAATATACATGAATTCGACAATTTTAGTACATTAAAAAACAAAGGTTGAGAAAAAATTATAATTACATTCGATCAATTTTCTACAGAGTTTCAAGCACTTAAAAAAAAATAAAATGTTTAGAATAATTCTTTTTGAAAGTCTAATTTGTGAATTGATAGTTGTTTGAAAATTCTCTGTAAGATTTTGTGGGAAATTTAATTTTATGTAGTCTGCTGTCCAGAAATTTTTATCATTATTTTCAGCGAAGTTATAGCAAAAATTTATTTGTTCTTACTTTAGATAGTATTTAAGATTATTTTTTATTTTAATTCATTTAAAGAATTTTTTCTACATTGAGTATCCCAAGTGGCACTGAAAAAATTGCTGACTTCTTGTTAAATTTAGGGTTACAATTTATTATCATGTATCCAATTGTTGACTTAAATTTAATATAAAGTCAATAATTTTTTTTGTACCGCTTGGGATGAAGCAGAAAATGTAACTGTTCAAATTTATGTTCAAGTATGTTCATCAAAGAGTTTTATTGCTAATACCGCGCTAAGAAACAAAATTCTCTCAATACTGAGAAATCGTCAATCGTTTGTTTCACGGTATATATATATATATATATATATATATAACCTCGTACCCGATATACATTTACCGATCTACATATGTGTCATTCTTTTATTTAATGACATTTCGTTAAAATGTGTGTCGTCTCGTATATTAAGTGAATATTATTATATATTTCATTTTATTGTTTTTGATCCTAATAGTTCTACTAAAACAATTATGACGGATAAAATTAGCAATACTAGTTGTAGAATAGTTATAGAAAACAGTGCAAAATTAATAAAAGAATCATTATCAAAAGTAAATTTCGATTTAAACGACCGATTTTGTGACAAGTTACATTTAGAAGATGATTGGAATGATCTAGAAATTCCTGACCCTTTATTAAAATTTTTTTCTATTCTTTTTAATTATTCTGAGGAAGATATTCAAAGTTATAAAAATCGTGAACCAACAAATTCCCATCACCAAAATATCAAGAATAAACAAAAACAAAATAACATTATTCAAAGAAAATCTTTATATCAAATAATGTATTTTATGTTACATAATGGTCGGAAGAAAACTCCACTTTATCTACTTACTGGTATTGCTATTCATTCTACATGTAAGAGCGCTTCATTAGCGTTATATACTATTGAACGTGGAGAAGGAAATGTCTCTTTGCCATCACATTTTGACCCTGATCAATTTACAGTTGCTGCATTTGATAATTTGGACCATAATGAAGGTTCATTATCGGGTTTAGACAGATCAGACGATACTGTATATGTCCTATTTCAAAAGAAATCTGAACACCAGAAGAAAAAACTAAAAATATGTGAAACTAAAGTTTTGAAACAAGATAAAACTTTAAAATCTATGTTGGATTGTCAAAAACTACAAGTTCTAGAAAAACCTACAAATATCTTTATACCATCTAATTATATCTTGAATAAAATTCCTAAATGTCATGTGCAAAATTATGATTATCATACTGAGGCTCTCTTTTGGATTATTAATAGAATGAATAATTCAACATTAGACGATAAAGAAACGTGTACGTCAATACTTTTAACTTCAAAGGCAACTTCAGCAACACAGTTTTCGCAAATTATTCCATTTTGGGCAGCGTATAATAGTATTTTAGTGATTGATAATCGTCCAACACAAATAAGTGGGTATTTGCCCGTTTTACCATTCCCAGTAACTGAATTTTCCACTGCTTACACGTCTTTATGTAATTTTAAAAATGTTTTATTACAATTAAATCGAAAACATTTGCCAGTTTTCTGTAATGAAAGAGTGTATAGGATAGCCCGTCACATTAAGTTCCTAAGATCTGAAGAATTTAGCAATATTTTCGTAATGCTTGGATCGTTTCACTTAACCAAAGTTGTTTTAAGTTGCATTGGTAAATTTTTGAAAGGTAGTGGAATTGAAAATATTCTAGTTGAAACTGAAACATTTGGACCAGGAACTGTTGAACAGGTACTGAACAGATTTAACCACGCACGATCTTCTAAAGGTTTCTGTATAATATCTGAAGCTCTTTTTTGGATTATGAATCTACTACTGTTGATGATAATGATATTGTGACTTTTAATATGCTAAGAGATACAATTCTTGAAGGAAGTTACGATGAAGCTCGAGCTATTTACGAGCAATTGAAAAAAAAAACTTATAAATTTAAATCAGACTTTGAATCTTTCATTGTCAAACGTTGCAATGAGTCTGAATTATTTTCTTTTTAGAATAATACTATTGTAATGATAGGTTTAGCGAAAAATCTTGTGAAAGCTGATAGAACTGGAGACTGGTCACTACACATTGATACTGTGGTTGAATTACAACCCTTATTCCATGTGTTAGATCGGACAAACTATGTCCGTTGGTTGCCAGTATACGTGGGTGACATATAACAAATAAAAGAAGACAATCCAGAGTTATTCAATGCTTTTATATCGGGCTATTTTACAATAAAAAATTCTGATACACCCTTTTCATCAATACCAGTGGACCAAGCTTCAAAATGTTCAACTAACCGTTCGGCAAAAAATGTCGCTGGAATAATAGGTTCTACTGCTCAAAAATTATACGTAACCACGTGGAATTTAGTTGACCATGAAGAACTCGATATTAAGAATTTTTTTCGAAAACTAACATCGGTTGACGAAGACAACTATGAATTATATCATCATGAACTATCACAAAGTCATATCGAATTATCAAATTTGTCAGTTATAAAAATTATTACTTATATCAATAAATATGTTAACCCATTCAAAGCAGGGAATCAAATTTTAAGAAATATTATAACCGATGAAGTGCCAGCATTGAATATTTCTGTAGATTTAAACAAAATTTGGACCACAGGATGTAATAATTTTAACAATTTTCTCATGGAACGTTTGATATTAAAAAAAAAAATTATTATCAGATCCTATTAAAAGAGTAAATTTAAAAACTATGGATTCTACAGACAATAAAAATAAAAAAAAAAAAAACAAAATACAAAACTTAGTGATGATACGAAAGAAATTCAAAAATTTTAGCATTAGCAATCGAGCGTCATTATCCACGAGATTTGTTACTGTCATATGAATTATCAAAAAAAAATATGCTATTTGAAGACGATAGCACTTTAAAATTAATTGAAAAAAATAAGCTAATGGATGAATTGGTGAAAGAATCTAAAATCCAAATAAGTTTTGATTTACCATATTCACAGAATACATGTTTAATATTAAGTGTCTCAGACCTTTGTAAAAAAACTAAATTTAAAGATGTAAAAACTTTTGATGATTGCAAAGAATCATTTATAAAAAACTTAGTAGAGATATCTGGAAACAGAAACTTAACTCGGATAGATTTATTATTCGATTTCTGTAGTGATAACATTCTTACTTTATCAAGTAACAGGTAAGTATAATTCGTTTTGAAATTTATTTGAATATCTAATTATAGATATTCGCATTTTAATTAATTATTACATAAATATTTTATTTTCTTTTTTTATTGTAGCCTTGAAAAGGAATCTATACAAATCAATACTATTAATGATACTACGCCAATCCCAATTCAAAGAACGAAATTTTGGAATAATAACAATAATGTTAATCTACTAAAATCATATCTAACCAACTACTTAGTTGAATAGGCATCTTTTCGTTTATTTCCAACGATAAAATTTGTTATCAATAATACCAATGGACCTCACCTCACAAACTCAAATAAAAACCTCGAAAATCTAGAGGAACTAACATATACATCAGAAACTTCTGACACTAACGATAATGTTATTTTTCATATTGATAATGCTTCTACTCAAGAACATACTGTGATCAACGTATCTTTTACAAATTGCGAATTAATGGCAGTAATTATGTATTTTTGGAAAAGATTTAAAACGTTTGTCTTGCAAGTAAATAAATTACTATTCCAATTGAAGTAATTGCAGTTAAAAGGGTATAAGCAACAAGACAAAATTTTTTATCAAGTATATTTTATTTTTTAAAAAACCAAAAATTTCTGAGCTGAAAACCAGTGTCAAATAAAAATAAACAAATTCTCTTACATATAGCTTTTTAACTCGAACCCCTTCAACTATTATTTCTGAATGAACAATCATAAAAAATTATTTGAAAATTTTTATTATAAATATTTATAGGAGCCATGGACGAAGATTATTACAGGTAGAAAAACTAAATATTTGGCAGTCCACAATCCGGTAAAAAATTATGGATATTCATTTTGTTGCATTTTACCAGCACTGCATTACTTAACTGGATCAAAAAATACGAGCAAAATTGGAACAAAATTGAAAGCTAGTGAAAGTAATCCGCATGAATATCTAATAAATTTTGGCAGTGGTCAGTTAATTCTATAAATTTTTTGTATGAAATTATCTATAAATAATTTTATTACTTTCCAATTATTGAAAATTGATTTTTTTTTTTTTTTTTCATATAGAGATTATTGAAGGCAATTTCAATGAAACAATAAAAAGAGCAGAAAGATGGCTTATACAAGTACTAAGGAAGGGTAGTGAGTGTAATACTTTTAATCATTTGCGAAATTTTGATTATACGTCTGGAAAAACTGTGATAATCGCGGATTTAACACCTACTACCAATTTGATTAAATACCATATTTAACGGGTATATTATTTAACATACCAAAAAATTACAATATTTAATACAAATAATTTGGATAAATTAGACCCACATATGTTTGGATATATTGCGGATGGTAAATCTAACAAATTAATGCTTCAAAAAGTGAATATACTATATTCACCTATTTATGAATTACCCCCACCATGTAAATGTACCAAATGTACGAGAAATTGTTCATGCAAAAATTTTAACGTGTTATTTTAACGTTTTAAGATATAATAAAAAAAAAAACTATGAATATATCCTAATATATATATATATATTTATCTGATAATAATTTAATTAAAAAAAAAATTATTAAATTATTTGCATTGTTTATTTATAAGCCTAAATATTATAAAAAAAATATGTAAATTATTAAATTATTTAAGCAGGATGAATAATTTTTAAAAAAGCGCGCTTGTTTACGCACGCGTGACGCATGCGTAGACACGAACATCGAGCCCGGCATATTTTATTTTTAGTGACGTCACATACTGCCGCTCGACGCAACATGAGTGTGAAAGACAGCGACATAAAATACATTAGTTGGAGAGAGAGATCTAATACAGCAATCTACTTTTTTGTACAATTTTTACAATATCTTAATAAATAATCGTTTTATCAAAAAAATCATCGAGATCTTTTTTATGTATTTTGTTGTCAGGAACATTTTTTCTGGGATATATTTTCCTGTAAAATCAACCGTTCAGGAATTATTACCGTTTAAACAATTAAATTGCTTATAACTTTTATTTGCACTTGAATTTGAACAAAATTCTTGCAGATTTGGATTACCCATCTAAAAATCTAGACACTCGCTGAAAAATCTCGCGGACACTATTTTGCATACGGCATACCCTATTCTACCGATGGACTAGTGAGGAAATCATAATAATATTATTTTTTAATATTTCACTCACCTTTTTACTTATAATTCCAGGCTTGATTGTTCGCATCAGGATATCAAGTATTATAAATATCGTATAATTTAAATTAGCTTCGAAAAAGAAAAGGAAAAACTCCAAAAAAGATATGTTTTATTCTCATACATTTTTTTCAAGAAGATTTCACAAATAATTTTTACAAAAATATTAAAAAAAAAATATTTTACCAATTTGATATTTATTAAATAATTATTATTTTCCCATATGTAGATCTATTCAACGTATGTTTTGCAATCATGGAGTTCATGGAAAAAGTGCTGAGAGCACAACGACTTTTTGCAGCATGAACGGCGGATTATTGCTATATTTTGACATCCAGGAACCTCACAGTAAGAATAGCATGATTCTTGAAATGCAAAATCCGCAGGATTTTCGAACTCACCTAGTTTAATTTCTGTGTATCCGCTTTTATACCACGAATAAATAGATTGATATACATCAAAGCGATGATAACTGGATATGAGTAAACGATTGCAATTTTATGATCTTCTTCCGTGAATGCAAATTAATGTCCAAATTCATCAAAAATGTACGATCCGAAAAATGTCGAACAAAATTTGTCTATGCTTGAAATCTAAAAACATCAAACGGTTGAATTTTTCGAGTTGTACCTTTGGGTATGATTATTTTATCAAAATCTTTATTTACTGGTGAAACGCTTTGTATAACTTCAGGACAATGTCCAGTTCCTAAATCAATTAGTAATAGATTTCGGAATAACATTTGAAGAACATACTCTCTCTAACCAAACTATAAAATGATTTGAGAATTAAAAATTATGGAATAATTTTACTAAGAATTATTTAAGTTCAATCCAAAAAAGTAAATACAAATTTATACCTGACGCAAGTTTCCATAATTTCGATGCTTCTAGGTAGGTATTTTACGGTCTAAAAATCGTCGTGTCAACTATTCGTCCACATTTACCACTTGCTTCTTTTAAAACTAAAAATAGTGGGGATAACAGCTTTCCATCAGCGGATACAGTTGGTTGAACTGTGTAACTATGTGTCATACAAGTAACAAATTGTACTAGACATTCTACCTGCTTTCCTTTTTCAACGGCTAAAGTTTACCCGGAATGAATTTTCAACTGAAAACCACTTTGATCTGAATTGTATACGTTTGATAATTAATAAATTTCAATTTTTTGCTTCTTATTATTGAGAAATTATTCAGCCTGTCGTTTTAATAATTTTTTATGTTTAAATTTTTGGAACGTGATAGTAGTATATTAACACATCAAATATAAAGCGCTTTCAACAACGATTGTGATTAGTTCACGAGCCATTAGACGAGTATCGTCAACCACACGAGTGTCGAAAGTCCTTCCTACTCAATCCATTACAATAGTATTTGCATCGAATGGGATGAAAGAATGTCTTTTATTGGTAAAAAGGACACGACATTGAATTCAATTCTTTAATTAACCTAAAATAGTAGTCAATCGTATCAATATACAATTATTTTCTCTATTATTTCTGGTGCAAAAAATTATTAAATAATAATATTAACATTTAAATATAATTTAATCTATTTTATAATGATTCAAAATTACTTTTATTGTTTTCAGTATATAAATACTCAGCAAATATAACTAGAGTTCCAAGTCAGGTTCATATAGTGAATTGTACATTATAATTTAATACAGTTAGATGATTTTCTATATTTTGGGACTTTCGGTTGTCCTAACTGTTCATTGGATTTCCTGTTGGATCGTTTAGTGACTAATAAATAGTCTATCTATATTTATATATATATATATATATATATATATATATATATATATAAGGGTGGCGCAAAAAAAAACTATTTTTTTTTTTTCGATCTCGCCTGAAAATTTGTTGGTTGACGATATTTTGAGAAGCCTCTTCAAAAATCAGCTCGATACAAAATTTTCAAGAGCTCGCTCCCGAATTTTGAAAATATAAAAAATGATTGAAATTCGGATTTTTTGATTCGAAATTTATTCTTTCTCGTAGCAGCAATAGTTTATATTTGTAAAATTATGACGATGCTGAAAATTTCAGCCCAAAATTTAAATATTTAAACCTCGCTAAAGAATTTTGAATGTTTTCGAGTACTGTCTTTCGGACGTTTTCGAGCGACCCTTGAATATTAATAATGAAGCTTCTTGATTTTCTCACCATCAATTTACATGACAATTAATCAATTAATGTAGCGGGACCTAAGTCCACCTCCGCCGACTGTAAGCCGTTTCCTCACTCTTTTGGGCATACACACGTTGCGAGGTTTTTCCATTTACCACCCAAACGATACTCTTAGTCGAAAGTAATCGACTAAGGTGGACATTAACCGGAAGTATAATCAAAATTCCTCGTTACGCGTGGTATCTAACCACAGGCCAAACCCTGCTCTCATCTTAGGAAATGAAGAGACTCTGGTCACAGTAGGCTTGGAAACGCCCCCCCGTGGTACCAGACTCACAGCTCTGGTGAACATGCTTACGTTGGATTAGTGGTGATACGCAAGTGTTACGTCCGAGTAAATTTTTAGTTTTAATATTATTATCATTTTATTTTACTTTTATTGTAGTTTTTAAAATTTGTCTCAACACATAATTCATATTCGAATATTATATTGAGTGAAAAGGAATTTTAATCCTCACCATGGTCAGAGTGGCAGTTGACGCACTTCTTATCATAACTGCACTCTAAAATAAGACTTAAAGTAAATAGTACCATTGTAATGCATTTCTGATATGTTTTCTAAATTGAAAAATACTTAAAAATGAATTATGGTGTCTAGACAAATGAATGTTTAAATAAATAAAAATTAAAAGGTTTTAGGTAGATAATAAAATTTAACAATTTTAAATATTGTTAAGAGTAAAATACTAAAGCGAAAATACAATAAAATAAAATAGTAACATTCAAATTAAAAATAATAAAATATTAAAATATGATAATTTAAATTAAATAAAATAAAACATTAAAATATCAGAATTTAAATAAAATATTTAAAATTTAAAAGAAACTATTAACATTCAAATTAAATAAAATAAAATATTAAAATATGGGAATTTAATTCAAATAAAATAAAACATTAAAATATCAGGATTTAAAGACAAATAAAATATTAAAATATTAGAATAAAACTTAAACAAAATAGAAATAGAAAATTTCATTTAACAATAATTTAAGGAAAAATAAATCGAATTATTTATTAAGATTTATGAAAATAGTAATATCAATTACTTTTATTATTATTACTATTATTACATTTATTATAAGCAAAAAAGAGCAGTGAGTTGTGAAAAACCGAAAGAGAGGGAAACGGAAAATCAATGTGGAAGGGATAGTGCGGCCCCGAAACAATGGTTTCCCGAAAGGAAGTGGAAAACTTTTGAGTAGAGGTGGAAGAACGTGGGAAGAGAATTTCCCCCAAATACAGAAGTTTGAGAAACCACCCATTTTTCCGAAAGTCTAACGAACTGACCCAAAAATAGTCAGTTGTGTCGTGAGTCCCGAACTATTAACTTAATACCCGTTATTCTTCCTATATCCAAGTGATCTCATTTTCATATAGTAAAGAGTAGGCTGCTAGCCACCTTGTTTTTAAAAACCTGATACAATGAAAGATGTACACGTAGTCGATTTTAAATATGAAGTAAGGAATAGGCCAATAATTATTTACCAAAGGATGAAGACCTTCGATCAACGCATATTTCAATAAAATATCCATGTAAAATTATTGCCATTTAATATGTAGTAAGTCCACGAAATTTAATGTCTCATATATCAATATTTTTGTACTGTATCATTAAGAAACATTCTCTACCAGTCATTTCAAATAGTGTAGGCTGGAGTATCACTCACATAAGCTACCTAGTTGATGGCACGTTTAAAATAATTAGATTTTTGTAGTACATAGCGTAAAAGAAATAATTGTCATTCGTATCTAAAATTTACTTAGTATTTGTTAACTAGTTAAATTTCAAATAATTCTGTATTATATAACCTTGACTTCAATCTTTTCATTTTAACTGTTTTTAATCGAAATTTGTTTTTATCAATATAGTTATTTATTTATAATTTAAATTTATGTTTTAATTTACACATTCCTTCACTAAGGTTTCTTGTCCCCCGTCTATTGGTCGAAAGACTAGGACCAAATATACTTAATAAGTCCGATTTTAAAGTAGGTCGAGTTCTTCGCTCATAATTTAGCATCCTTAACACGTTGTCATATTATAGTCAAGGCTCAAAGCCTGCTTTTATTAAAAATCCGACGTAACACAAGTTATTTTCATGTTACGTCCCGGTGGATATAACATATATCTCGGTCCCTTAATTTTGAGTCAAGACACTTAAGTCCTTTACTCGGGTAACGGGGACCACGTTATTCGGTGTCAAGCATGGATAGGAAACGAGGAAGTGTATGTGTTTCTTAAACCTAGTAATAAAAATGTCAGGACTTACTACTTCGGTTGATTTATTTAACAAGTATTCAAATATACACAGGTCGACGATGACTATGATTGACCCTTGGTGGCTGGACAACGTACTTGGACTCCTCCCGGGGTACTGGTGCTGTTGATTGGCGGCGAAGATGTATGAATTGTCAAAAAGCTAACGATATATGCTACTGATTAGGTGGATACTGCCAAGATGGGGGTACACACCTAAGTTTTTCTAAGACTTCTCTAATTTGAATAAAAGTGGAAGGTCTTATCTATTGGGGAATCTCTAAGCGTTACAATGGCCGCCGGAGAGTAAGAGCTGCCACCCCCCCCCCTTTCTAGTAGAAATAGATAACGATGCCCGGACTCCTAGGGAAAAGGGATACTCATGCTAGTAGTCTTTTTGGGAAGGCGGCGGTTATCGTGCGTGAAGAGGGAACAAGGGGGAGGGACTTGAATATTTCTCTAGTGCTTAGTAACAAAGGGAAAGACATACCTTATGTGAACGGATTCTGGGAATAAGTGGGGTAACTAGGTCAGGGGTGTGGAGGATTGGATCAAAGAATGAAAATAAATTTTTAGTAGGGATTGCTCAGTAATAGAGGGGAAGATAGGATTCATAATGGCAGGAACTCTCTAGTAGGGATTGCTTAGTAACAGAGAGGAAAGTAGGACTCATATCGGAAGGAATTCTCGAGTAGGAATTGCCTAGTAACATATGGGAAAGTATGACTCGTAATGGGCATGATTCTCTTGTAACAGGAGTTATAGATGACTTAGGTGAGCAGGAATTCCCAGGAATGCGATAATAACTAGATCAGGGGTGCAGGGAACTGGATCTTATAATAAAAGACAAGATGTGTGATAACAACCGGCAGGCTTTAAAGTTACAAAAGATTTTAAATTGTAACTCGGCTATCATAAAACTCGGCGCCGGCATGGCTGCTTCTTGTTTAGTGACTCGGCGGATAAGAGATACTGAGGCAATATTATATTTAACATAGATTTCAACTATGACTTGTAATATTTTGAATAAAACAAGGAATCATAAAATTTTATTGTAGGGTATGACATATAATAGGTTTTATATCACTGGATACAAATAAGCCTCGACAAATATCGAGTAGCAGTCTGTTAACTTATCACGGCACAGAGACCGGCCTAAAGATTCTGACTATTATCGTACTACGTATATACTATATTTTTAAATTATTGTAATAATTTAGAAGAGCCGACTATTGTCTTATATCGTGGCTTCATCTAAGTGACCTGATTGAATATTAAATTTTTTTATCAATCTCCCATTGTGAGCTCTTGCGAGAGAAATAACTGAGTTGATCGAGTTTATAATCAAGGAAAACTTCGTACCTTTTAGTTTAACCAAATAAATTTTATTGAGTGTATAAAATTATTTCTCAATTCTTCTACTACGTAACACACATACCCTATGTAAAGGGCTTCCTCCACTTGTTTCTTTCGGGTTCCCAACAAGCAATTATCCGCTTGTTCATCCCCTGATAGATATTCTACTTTCTCGAGCATTTTAGACTCTAATTATTCAAGTCAAACCATAGTAGAGAAGTGCTCAGAGGCAATTTGCGTGACAATGAATGAAAATATAACCCGAGGAATAGAAATAATAAGTTATTTACATACTTTTATATTTTTTTATTCAATTTGTAGGTTTTTCCGATTCAAAACTAACCAAATTTTATTGTTTAAGACTGTACTATATATTTTTGGTTATGCAAAAGTTATATTTCACTACAATGACAATAAGTGAGTTATAAAAAAATACAAAAACCAATTTAAACTATTAGCTACATATTATCAGTTAATATTCAAATTCTTGAGCGCCATTTGAATATTTAAATTTTGGGCTGAAATTTTCAGCAAAGTCATGATTCACAAAGAAAATCTATTGCTGCCACTAGACAGGAAAAATTTAGAAATTAAAAAACCGAATTCCAATCATTTCGGATATTCTCAAACTTCGAGAGCGACGTTTTGAAAATTTTTTATCGAGCTGATTTTTGGAGAGACTTCTTAAAACATCAATTTTTATTTTTATTTTTACAAGAAGATATTGATAAATCCTAGTATTGTTACCTGAAACTATTTAATTAATGTTTAATTTAATCAATGTTTAAATTCTGTAACGAGTATCTCACAGAATTTATGTACGTGGTCGCCTATCATCATGGTCCTCTTCATTCTTCTTTCGACTGAAAGTTACAAGTAACTTCTAGCCTGGCTCAGGGGTGTAACTAGGTTTAAGACACTTTATTACCGAACCATGATAATGGGCAATTACATGGGTTAAATTAGCCCATGTCATCTAGATTATCTTCCGGACTTACCTGGTAAATATTATTATTATTATTATTATTATTATTATTATTATTATTATTATTATTATTATTATTATTATTATTATTATTATTATTATTATTATTATTATTATTATTATTTCTTTTTAAGTTAAATGCTCAGGGGGTTATCCCCGGTAGTCCGACTCTACCGAGGGCCTCAACTGAGCGCCAAATCATTACTGCTGCGATGCTTCATCAACAAGATGATTAGCATGCGCAGCAGGCCAAGTTTCGTTGCCTAAGTAGACGGAGGGATCCGAGAATTACAGCCTTTTGCATCCTCGATGCCAAAAACTCAACTTGCGATGAGCAAGTTGGGATTTTAGCCAATGCAGATACAAAATTCTGTTTCATCCCTCCTAGGACGCCAACAATGAGTACGACAAGCTTGACACGGTAGCCTGGGTAAAGTTTGCCAATTTCAAACAGGAGATCCTGATATATTTCGTGTTTGTGCTCTTCTTTAACCGTGATGTTATATTCAGCTGGAGCTGAAAACTCAATAACATAAATGTTACGAGCGGTTTTATCAAAGAGCACAATATCAGGTTTATTATGATCTATTTTCCGCGTTGTTGCGAATGGCACGTTCCAATAAATACGGCAACGGTCATTCTCAACAACTTGCGGAATATCTCCTGGCAAATAAGGCAGCACTGGTGTTTTATCGATACCGTGCGTATGTCTAAGGTGGTAATAAAGTACTCGCAGAGCAGCATTGTGACGCTGGACGTATGCACTTCTTGCCAGCACAGGACATGCTGACAAGAGATGCATAAGCGTCTCAGGATGCTGTTTACACACCCTACACAATGTGTCGGGTAGCTGCATCTGGAGCACTTTTGCACGGTATTCGAGAGTGTTAATTACACCATCTTGGCAGGCAAAAATATACCCTTCAGTCTCGGACATCAGGCCAGCTGACTTAAGAAAGGACTTAACGTCAGCTGTTCGGACAAGCCATGTTCACGCACGTGTTTAAAGAACACGCTGTGCATTGACTTATCCATGTGTGTACTGAGCAGTTTTTGCTGCTCAGCGTTGCTGATGACCCTCTTGAATTCCTCCTTAGGGAGTTCAATAAGAGGGTTTACTCTTCCGAGACCAAGGGATTTTGCCGCGTACTTTGCTGCCTTATATAAGAACGCTCCCTTATGCGCATTCTCATGCTGATGAACAATTTGCATAAGGAAGTCGTCTTCATCTGCTGTGAAATTGACAACTTCATATGTTAAACCCAAAACCAAACGATCGTGTAGACACTCCAAGCTCTGAAGACCTCTCCCTCCGATGTGCCGGGAAAGGTATAATCTGGCGACTGAAGACTTAGGGTGCATGCTCCGATTTATATTCATGACTTTGCGTGTCTTGATATCGAGGTCTTTAAGCTCTTTTCGGGCCCATTTAAGGACACCAAAAGAGTAAAGAAGTACCGGGACAGCAAGCATGTTTGTTGCGGAGACTTTGTTCTTTCCGGAAAGTTCTGATGACCAGATTTTCCGGAGTCTCCGCACATACTCGCTGCAGAGAGTCGTTTTGATTTTAGGAAGGTCCTGCATAGGACTCCCCTCAATACCTAGATATTTGTACGACTCTCCGGCGTCAAGATGGTCAATGACGCTCCCATCTACCAACTCGATATCTTCACGCACATCAGAGCACTTACCCTTCACCAGATTAACGACCGCGCACTTGTCCAACCCAAATGCCATGCCGACATCCCGTGTATACTCCCCTACGATGTTCAAGGCTGTCTGAAGGTGTTCCTCATCAGGTGCATATACCTTCAGATCATCCATGTAGAGTAAGTGGGTGATCGAATAACTCCGATCAGTTGGTGGGCCCACTGAGTATCCACGAGTACGGCGTAGCGCAACAGATATTGGCAGCAGTGAGATGCAAAACAGCAGAGGGCTCAGAGAATCTCCCTGAAACACTCCTCTTTTGTACTGTACAACTTCGGTTACACGTTTGTCGTTGCCACATGAAATGTGGAACCGTGTTTGCCAAAGTTGCATCGTACGCTGAATGCATCCCACCGTATCGTGATTGAGCCCAAGGCATTTGAGCAAAAAGAGAATAAGCTCATGAGATGTTGAGTCAAATGCCTTGCGGTAGTCAATCCAGGCCATTGACAGGTTGCGCTGATAGTAAATCGCGTCTTGAATGACACAACGATCTACTAACAGATTCTCTTTGCAACCTGACAGGCCTCTTTTACTGCCACGTTGTTCGTATATCTGCTGCCATACCGGATCTATCACTTCTAGAATGCGATTGTTTAAAATTTTAGTAAAAATCTTATAAACCGCATTCAAACAGGTGATAGGTCGGTAGTTCTTTGGGTCAGACAAGTCACCTTTCTTAGGGATGAGCACGGTTCGCCCTTCTACGAGCCAACCTGGAATTGGTTCGTCGCCTCTGATAAACGCTGTAAAAATCCGGGCCAAATGGCTATGGGTAGAAGTTAGTTTCTTCCACCAAAATAAGTTAATGCCATCTGGACCCGGAGCAGCCCAGTTCTTACCATTATTCAGAGCTAAACGAACTTCTTCTACGCTGACTTCAGGGCTCTCTTCATCAGCATTGTCGTTGCGGTGTTGTCGACAGAATGCTTCGAAGTCGTTGAGAGCTGGAGTGTCACGATTCACGTTCGGTTGATCACCATACAACTCAGACCAGAAAGCTTCTACTCGCTCGATGGATGGGGGATCGCCAGAAACAGATGTTTTAGGTGTCAGAAAGCGTGAAGGACTTAACCGAAACAAAGAGTTGTCGGTAAGCCGCTTCAGCTTTTTCTCTAATGACTTTTTAGCAGCCACCAGAGCCCGCAACCTGTTAAGGGAACCTTCTTTGATGTTCAGAAGATTCTCCTTATTCAGTGTGTGATGCTGGTATCGTAGTCCAGCTGCAATGCGGCGGACTTTAGATGTAAATGCTTTTCGAGCATTTACATACTCAATCACACACTGAATGCGGGAGACATGTTTCCGGAGATCATCAATCTTCAGTGTTAGCTGTCCAATGCGCCCTCTCATCTTAGCCTCAGGCGAAGAAGTATTCCTTCTCGCAGGAGGTAAGAGTGAGGAGGCACCATCATAGACAGCTCGATTGATTGTGAGCAAAGTAGAGTCTTCCTGAATCCGAGCAGATAGTTCGTGGTTTTCCGTGTCAATTAGATGTTTTGGGTAATGTATCTTCTTAGAGATACATACTTGCCGTGTGTCAAAATCATTGTCGGCGTCTTCGAAAGAACGGCGTCTCTCCTGATGTAGCTGTGCTGGAAAAGACAGACGGTGAGATAACCGTCTGTTAGTTAACAGTGATCTTCGTGTTCGCCGGAGATGAGAAGCATAATCACGTAGATGTTGTTGTGAAAAATTGCTGTGATTGGGATGCATATCGCTCCAGAGAGCATGCATCCTAGCCATGTAGCCTCTCCGCTCCGGTTCACTGTTATTGTAGCACATCAGGAGATCGGCTCGTAATTCCTCCGTCCACCTAAATGTAGTCCGTTGTTCGCCAAGGTCGTCATCGTTCGGGATCTCGGTGCTCCGCCCAGCTAGTGGGTAGCCCTCATCCGAGAAGGGCCGGTTGTGGGGAGCACTTCTGTGTTCAGGATTATCTTGAACTCAGTATACTTTACATTGGGGAGTTAGCCCAATGCAAAGGTTGTTGTGCGATTAGTAGGCCAGCAGGTGGGAGGCCAGCCTACATTGCCCACGATGCGCCACGGGGTAAATGAAACCCCCGCCGGCCGCACAACATGCACCGTGGGCTTTATTATTATTATTATTATTATTATTATTATTATTATTATTATTATTATTATTATTATTATTATTATTATTATTATTATTATTATTATTATTATTATTATTATTATTATTATTATTATTATTATTATTATTATTATTATTATTATTATTATTATTATTATTATTATTATTATTATTATTATTATTATTCATATCCCTTCTACCTGATATACCGGAGAGGGAATACGCCTGAAGACGGCGCATTAGCACTGGCGATAATCTATAAAAGGGCCTGCGCGCCCAATCAATCGGTTCTTTATTTTTTTCCTATATCAATGAATCTAGTATTAATTATATTATTTTATACCTTTTTATGAAATCTTAGTTATAATGTCAAGATACATGTACCTTAGTTTTACCTTATCCTATCCCAATTTCTTTCGTTGTGTAAGTACTAAATCTTTCTAATTCCTTCTTAGTTTATGAATTAGATTCACTAATAGATAATGACGTATATATTATCATTATCTATTATCACAACAATTGTGACGATGGCGTCACAATTGTCTTAGCACATAAGCCACCTATATCTATATATTCAATAGTGATCCATACCGATAGGTAGGAAGAAGAACAACAACCTGATTCAACATCTATATCAGCTAAGTATAATAATTCTATTATTATTGTGACTACTAAGTAGCCGGGTATACTATATTATTTAATTAACATCTGATTACGTGGCATATTATACAAATATTTAACATCATTGTTTATTATATACATTTTGTATATAATTTGGCCTCATCAATCCTGATCCTTTATATGCATTTCATCAGCATATATAAAACCAAGGTCAAACGGTTGTCTGGTCCTTACGAACCGAGTGATACGGGATCGATCCCCACACAATTAGCCAGCATGGCTAAAAGGGACACGGGCCCATTTCATTGAAAATAGGTAACGAATGGTTGATTGACCTCTCCTTATGAGGGATTGACCTCAACTACGTTTCAGTGGTGCTCGACGTGGGGCCCATTAACCGTAATTCGCATAATATTTAATTTGTTTAAATTTGAATCATTAATTTATTAAACTCAAAATTATATACCAGCCACACCTTAAATCTTTAGAATCACAATAGCCCGGACTCTTTCTCACATTCTTTTAATTCTTGCTCACTCCTAATAATATTTAAAATTAAAATAATTAATTATTTATAATTATTAAAACCTGCAATTGTTTATATAAAAATCATCTTTTTCACGTTTCAATATGTAAAACAAGGAATTAGCTATATTTAAATTATGATTACTTAAATTATTTAAAACTGTTAATAACTGTAATAATTAATTACTTACAATGTTAATGATGCGTAATTGCATTTCAGTTACAATTTCATGCTTAAGTTTATTCAATTTTCAACTATCCATTATACTTAAAATAATCATTTATGCGAATGAAATTTAACAATTTACGAATTTCAATTATCATTAAAAAGAAATAAATAATAAACTCGCATTAAAATCGTTTTGAGAATCATTTA
Organism: Microplitis deprimator; assembly: GCA_964016945.1. NCBI lineage: Eukaryota > Metazoa > Arthropoda > Insecta > Hymenoptera > Braconidae > Microplitis > Microplitis deprimator. The sequence continues at coordinate 16,344,145 of OZ024706.1, read as the reverse complement.
AAACCTTAAACAAATTCGTTAAAAAAAAAGAACTATTTAAAATTATCTTAAAATTAATTTGAAATATTTAAACAAAATTTTTTATTTGTTCCTTCTGAATAAATCTCAAAATTATAATCAATTCCAAAAATAATTGATTGTTCCTTCTGAACAATTATTTAAAAAACCCTTAAAATAAAAATAATGCTCATATTATTAAAAGTTATAATTATTGACCGCACCAAAATAATTTCTTAGAACTCATAGCGTCACATTCCAATAGATGCACGTAGTACGACTCATGGTATCACGCGCTAAAAGTTTTTCACATTTATAATATCTAAATACCCGAAAAACCTAGACACTCAAATATTAGCTTAAATACACCAAAATAAACAATTATTTAGAATTATTTTATGAACATTTGAATTCTTTGTCGTTCAACTGTGTGAACCTCTTTCAAATTATTATTTATATCATGATTCAACACCTATTTACAACAATTATCCTAATAAACAATTCCTGAGAATTATTTACCGACATTCGGTTACCCATGGTATGTTATTGATTGCGTGGATTCTTTCGAATAATTGTTTATTCCGTAAACTGACAGTCATTCAAGATTATAAATTCATTTAAACTATCTAGATGCTATTTTCAATATAATGGCATAGTAGCTTCGCTAGCCATGCGGCAAATTCTGAGAATCAACTCTAGAATATTAGAATGATATATTATCACAAATTAAATATTATTATCAATGGTCCCTATTATTAAAATAAACTCATTAAATAGCACCCTAATTCAATCAATTTAATTATTAAATTATCGTCACAATATTACACATATCCTATCTGTAAATTCTTTTTGGCCAATCAAAATTATCAGTCAAATTAACCGCCATTATTCATATAAATCATATGATAGAATCCTGCTATTACCTATCAATAGGATGCATATATATTCCTACAACACCTGTAATGTTATGTAGGCTTCATCTTACACATTCCATTCACTTTGCATTTTAATACTAAACATAATAATGAATGATAATTGCTTCTCAATTATTATTCCATAAAGCGGCATCAAAATTAAAAGTTTTGTAATTCCTCTTTACGGCATCATCATCAACAATATCAAAACATTTAAGAAGACCATTATTTGTAAGTAATAATTTGGTGGCTTTTCCACAAAAATTAAATTCTCTTAAAAAACGAAATTTGTCGTTTTAAAACATTTATATAAATTCGATAATCCGACTCGTTGAAAAAACATCTTAGTTTTGGATGACTAAGAAATAGTGCACGGGACTTCATCACGTGCACTCAAGTCCAGGAACCTGATATACCCTAGGCCCTTCTAGCAATCAAAATAAATAATATTAATTTCAGAATTTATCTTAATTATTAAATTAGCCCTTCCGGCAATCAGACCTGGACAAACGAAACTCTTAGTTCCAGTACGGCCATTAGACTGCTGCAGATCATTTCGATGATCTATGAATTAATTGTTGCTTTGGCGAATAAAATCAAACTGTCAATTATCACGCTTCAGATAGATGATAACAAATTAATTGACCATGTCACGTACACGTAAAACGAATCATCTGAAAATCCGCTTTTTTTTATATTGTGTTGTAATAATAATTAAATAAATACATGCCAGGACTGGTTGGTAGTTGGGATGTTGGAAAAATACGCATATTAAAAATATAACAATATTTTTATTTGTCACAGTACATAATATCACTGGGTTACAAAATTAAATCGTTGATTTAATTTATTAATACTGTTAATTGTCTGAGCTCATGAATACGTAATTAAATGAATGCAAATTATAAAATTGAGCTTCAGTTATTGATTTAAATAATTGAAGTAATTATTTTGAATTTAGTTGAACACTGATTTGATTGTAAAAATGTCATGATAAACAGTAACATGAAATCAAAGGTTACCGAGCGAACTTTATTATTGAACACTCGAATTACTGTTTTTGATAACACCAATGCATAAATAAATAAGATTATTGAGTTTATAATATTTATGATCACTTAATTTAATTGATTTTAATGAGTTTATAATAAATTGGACTGAATTGAATTTATTTGTTAAACACGTGGTAGCATGATTACAGAGGCTACCAAGCGAGAATTTACTGATAATTTTATTAAAATATTGAGCATGTTTATAACTAATTAATTATGATATAGAGTCTTTTATTTTTTGTGAGCACATGAATTAATTAATTTATAAATAATAATGCACCTGTAGTGGTTTCCGTCAAAGTAACCTGTTCAGAAACGTGGTCGTTGATCACTTGAGTTCCTTGATTTTTTTTTAAGACTTATTTTGTTGAGTTCTATTGACTAAATTATATAAATAATTATATAATTATGGAGCTCGATGATTAGTGAAATTAATTACCCTTTTATTTTCAATTATTTACTTGACATGAGCGCAAAATAATACGATTGAAATATAACACGTGTTATTACTTGAATGTGTATTACGAAAGATAATGGCGGCCGTCTTCTTGACACGAGGCAGGAAAAAGTCGATCCGCATGCGTCGCACTGCGTTAGTCAAGTTTAAATTTAACAGCCACGAGGCCCCAGTAGGTGCTGCCTCTATCTGTCGAAAGTGCAACTATATTTGAATTTAAATATAGTGCAATTACGCAATATATTGTAATATCTTTGTACGCTCGATTAAATAAATAAAATTTAAATTCCAAGATACTTAGAATTTCGTAAAAGTAAAAATTGAGCACCGCTTGTAAAACCACATTTTTATAATTTTCTGGAAATTCATAATCACTATTAAAATCTGGTTGAGAACCTTTTTGAATTTAGTATATTATGTCATTGCCAAAATTTAATTAACAGACTATAGTACGACCCCGCTTCCCACCTGGCGTGACATCATAAACGCAAATTCAAGCACACAGTAAGTACCTTGCATCATACCTAGATCTGATCTCACGCAATACATATCATACTAAAAACGTACCGTCTATCAAATCTTTATTTGCCGTCTATTAAATCTCGATTTACTTTTCATAATTATAATTAACTCAATCAAATATTGCTAACTTAACTTTCACATAACATTTATAAACTTTTGTGACCTGATTTACCGGCCATAATCGTAAGTACAAATAAATACGTACATATTTGAATTTGCGTAGTGGGTTAACTCTCAGGAACACCCTGTATTGATCTGTGGTGTATAATTCCGAACTTTCTCTTTTATATTCATTGAACTATCCACCAGTGGCTATTTGAACAGATATAATAATATCCGACTAGCATAATCCCTTTTTAAAAAGAAAGGAGAGTCGTGGAATAGCTTTGGAGTAATATTCAATTTCTTTGAAAATTATGGATACGTGTTTATGACATCGGCATAAACTCGGTTAGAAAAGACTAAAAACCGAAAAATATTAATAACATATTTTACCTGGTTATTACTCTCGTTTAATTACGAAAATCGCTATATAAAAATAACCAAATACAAATTAAAATGAATACAAAAAAAAAAATAGCAACATTTATATGTTAAGAGATTCGTAAAACAATGAATACATAAGACTGGACATAAACCCGAAATAATCTAACAACAATAATTATTACACACAAAAATTGTGAACATATTAAGTGCTGCACTTCGATATCTGTCAGAAGCTAGAAAATCAACACCTGATCAAAAATTGTTGTCATACCGGAAACAGAAATTACCATCTGGAGCTAATATTGTAACGGAGACTCCTTCTGCTGCGCGACTCAGTGCACGTGATCAATTCGTTACACACAATCATAGTGACACATCAGCATCTTCAAATTCAAAATACAGTTATCCCAGCGAAAGCTCAAGTAAAGTATAAGTTACGAGTGCGCGTGCACCACCTATATATTCTACATAAATTATCCTCCTCTACTTTCCTTGTACACTTCCATCCGTAATAGAAAGTGAATACAGTCACACATACTAATTATATTTACACTCGCAATGTATCGATCCTAGTACTATATCTACTACTGTATACGATATAGTACAACTAACGTGTGCATACCAGTACACGCATTAAATACGCAGTTTATTTTAATTTGATTTGAAAATTAACAATTATTCAAAATACAATAGTTATTTTTCTAAATAATTATCAAAAAAAAAAAATTTTACTATTTAAAATCTTCAACTACCTGGATTCAACTAGATTATAATTTACATTATTAAGATTAAAACAAGGAACCTCTAATCCATCATCACTCAAATATTATTTAAGGAAAACAATTAAATAAAAATAAAAATAAACAAAAGAAAGTTTAAAATACATCAAATAAATAATTTATCGATTCATAACCTGTAAGTATCGAATCTATTAATTTACCGATATATATAAATAAAATACAATATACATTTCACGATATCATTTAACTACCATAACAACCCGTGATGTAAAAATATAAATTCTATGCGAATCAATATCACACAATATGTGATTCATATTTATTTAATTGAACGTTCGAACAACCGTTAATGAAAATTCTATTCACCACCTGTTCTAATAATTTTGAAGTACAATTTAACCTGGTTTTACGGCACCCGAGTAAATAAATCTAACCGTTTTATTGGATATAAAATACTGCATGATACAGTATAAACAGAAATGAAATTCTCGAGAACTGAACACAACTTGACCTACTTGCGTGAATATGGGGCAAAAAAAGGACAACGCGGATAATATCCTATTGCAGGGGGAACTTGATAACTCATACGTGGTCGACCACCCCTGCGATCGCACTCCCCGCCACACATGGACACGAACTTACCAATACGCGAGCTAGAAAACAATCAAGAAACACCAAATAATAGCGTTCAACTATCATCATCTGCCTCTATACCATCACCGCTAGTCTTAAATAATTTAATAAACATAATCGACCGACATATTACGACAAGTGATGTTACGCTCCGACAATTCAGCTTGCAAATAGGCGAGTGCATCTACGACCGAAATCGTGTGACTAGAACGGCAGCGCAAATTTAAGAAAATCTTATCCACTTGAATAATAACTTGGTGGAAACTACTAAGATCACCGCAATATATTTCCGAGTTACTACCTTTTTAACAAGAAAAGCTTGTAGGCGTGGAGATTTGGGACCTGAAGACTTGCGATTGTTTGTCGAAGTCATCGCTGAGAAATCACCGGATGTACCAATATATTCTGCGGACATCACCGCTGACATAGCTCAAGACATCGCTGGAGGTATGCTAGTACGCAACACGCGACCTAAATTTAAATAACCCGTCTTCTAACCAACCTAGATCCAACCAACAAAGACCCAGACCGTCCAAGAACTCCAAAAGGAAAGACAACGCCTACATCGCTCCGTCAACCTACATCTGTATGAATTGTGGGGGAAAAGAAACACACTCCGTACGGGATTGTACCAAACCCCGAGTGGACCTGTGTGTAAAATGCGGCACCGTGGGAGTATTAATCGCGGATTGCACATGCAGTTCAAAAAATGAGTAACTAATATGCGGAATACCAGACGAAGGTCGCGAAAATTTACTAATTGAAACACATTCAAACAATACTTCCGGTCATATACGTACACTTAAGCATACAAAAATCTAACGTGTGAATATTATCGGTCCAGAATGTATAGATATGCGCGACTTCGTAAATAATTATTAATCCTGACACTAACACGTATTTACCTACACATATCATACCTTATTACACAGCTCCGTGCATTTAATTCTGCCTTCTTTAATTTTGGCAGAGATCCTCGATACCTAGAACTCCATCTTAATCTAGAATGTACATCTGGAATAAATGAATAGGTAGAGCGTGAACGACTTATCAAATTACTAGACAAAATTTAACACTTCGCTGAATCTCACATGCCAAAGGCACAAAATACGCAAACCACCACACGAAAATCGATAAGACCGGAGACAGAATTAACAGTCAGCACCAAATTGTATATTAAATCTAAAACACCGAGCCACAAAGCGGAAGAAATCGCTGGTGAGCTCGTTCCGCCCCATAAGGGTCTGTTTTTATCAAAATTTTATCTAACCTAGCATGGCGTCTATTCGAGATGCCAATAATAAAATACTAGGCACTTATAAATTATCAGGATTAAAAGTGCCTAGACAATCGAATAGAAATGCTTGAGTGTTAATTAATTCTTTCCTTTCTTAGATTAGACCTGAACAGCATCCAAGGTCAAGACACTCAACAGTCAACGTTATCATCGAGAGAGAAACCGCCGTCTGAAATCATAGTCATGACCGAAACCACCATCAAGAAGAGATCTGTTCAACAGTACTGGACTAATTTTATTGACTGCAAACTTGTAGACATCGCTGAGATATCTTTAACCAAACCTGTAAACATAGCCAGTACTGTTGGTGTCGAACCTGACTTCTTTCAGTTACCATTTATCGCTCCGTTGCATATAAAAATCGGAGACTTCATCCACGAGAACAACTTTAATATGCGTAATACAGTATCAGAAAACGTCTGGAGAAACTACTGGCGCAACTTAGACCAGAAAATTGAAATAATATCACCAGAATCGAGAACCGTGGGCACCCAGACCATAGGAACAAGACTTTCATCCGTACCCGGATCAACTGGACGCCTAGGATGCAAAAGAAAAGGACACACTCACCGGGAGTGAACCAATGAAAAATTCGGAGCTGATTACTGTACAGTTGCTGCCAAGTTGGACTTAATAATAAGTCCATATTTATCATCATTATCTGCAAATTTTGAAATTATGAAAGAGTTTTGCTTATCTTGTAAAACTCAACATCCTTATTACAACCCTAAATGCAGGACGTGTCGAGTACGGATTGACATCAGCCGAGACGACAGAGGAGCAATTGACATCCTGCCACCCTAAGACGTCACCACGCACCGATTTAAGTGTCTTGAACCTGAGGTATCTGTTTCAGTATAGTTTATAATTATAAATTATTATTTAATTAAATTAATTTTGATATCCTAAAATTACTTACCCTCTGGGCTTCCCCCACTACAATATATATATATATATATATATATATATATATATATATATATATATATATATATATATATATATATATTGTAACATGATGAAAAATTCGACATCGACTCGTGGTTTGATATTATTTGAAAAATCAAATAGTTACCCGATGAGCAAATTCTAGTGACATCTAGAATTAAAAATTTCGACTTTGACCGAGCAATCGAGCGACGACATGGATTGAAACGGGAGATCCGGGAGAGACTTCGTACTGAACGGCCGCGTTTTGTATTTCTGAACAATTTGACTCCGAATAAAAGAACAATTTCGATTCCGACTTATGAACAATTCGATTTATGCCTTTTAAAATCAATCCGAGTTTGAACGATGAACAATTAATCGCGACAAATAAATTCCGAGTGAACAATAACCGCCTTCTGTGAACCAGCCGAAGCATCGGCGCGATTTTGAACAAAGTGTACGATTGCATTTGTTAATGAACAAGTGAAACACGTTTTGTGTAAATCATAATTAATTATCTCATTACGGGTAATAATTAAATGAGAGTGCAATTTCAACGGGTTACCGAAATAAGAATATTATTTTTATTTTATTTTATTTCATCGAGCAATACTGAGATTTACGGATTATCTGTGTCTCATTGGCAACGGCAGCTTGGTAGCCTCGCCGTGTAAAAATACTCTGACGTCACTCGTCAAGTATTTCGTTAATACGTACGCTGTATGTCTGCCTCCGGACAATAAAATTATTTTATTTCTATTTCGTCAACCGACTGTTATTTTTTCTTCTCGAGCAATGCACTGACTGTTTTTCGATCAACTACGATTTTTTTTGATAATTTGTTTATATCGAGTCAAGCCGACAACGGCATTTATATTTTGTTATAACCGATACTTTGTGTGAAACTGATCAATTATTTTGTTTGTTTAATGCACGACTCATTATTTTTGTTTAATTCTGATCATTTATCGTAATCTTAAGTGCCTGACCTTTCCCCGATCCGCCACCCTGAGCAGATTTCTGATAATTGTTTATGAGTGATTATAAAATCACCTTGCGCCGAACTTTTAATTTTGAACAAGGTTTCCAAAATCGTAAGTGTATTCGGACTTCACTCTGGTAGATCCCCGGTGGTGAAGAACCCGTTATAATATATATATTATAACACAAAATCTAGACACGCTAAATACGCGCTAATTTTTGCATTACAATTTCGTTCTCTGCCTTTAGCCTCCAGTCTCAATACTAACAGGGCGCCAGGTAATTTTTATCACTGGAATCACCAAACCAGTAAATCTAAAAAAAAAACTGGATAATTTTTTATCTGTGGAATTATCACCAAAACCACGCAAACTAATACTAAAACTAAAACTAAAACTAAAATGCTCAGAACTTATGAGCAAAAACAAAAACAGAGACTGGAAAACTAAAAACAGAGTTACGGTATGCCATGGTGTCGCGTAGTGCGTAGGTTTATGGAGAGAGGGAGTGGTCCGGATTAATTCATTTCCAAACTCATGTTAATTATCAGTGGATTTGCAATTTTTATTAAACAACAAACAATCTCAAAATTTCCATTTAACAATAACAAAGTACTAATAATTTTACTCTATAACAAAATACTGAATCTCATAATAATAACATTAATCTTAACAAAAAGTTAAATTGACATCTAAATGATGCGTATCAATACATTATAAATAGATTAACTAATAGAGCGAAACAATAATCGAATAATATTCGGTAAACTAGAACAATAATTTATGAAACCAATACTCTAGAACATTTTATTAAACAAACAAGTAAAACTAACGTACAGGGGTCTCATAATGACGTTAATTAAATGACAATTCGTTTAATAACCAAACATATTTCTTATGATTATTTTATAAAAAGTAATATTATCAATAAATCGTGAACATGACTCTAAACTGGAACAATATTCTCATAATTCTCTCAGATCTTACGTCTTTTCTTTAATTAAACAGTAATATGATATCTCGAGACTCTAATTCAAACTCAATTAATTATTAATAATTATTATAATTAGATCATACCTCATTACTGATGAATAATATCAAGTAACGTCTCACACTGTTTTAAATAATACTTCTGTAACAATAATCTTAATCTGTAGCTTTCCGCAATGCCGTGAACTGTAGCGCCATTACTGAACACGTCTGCTCACTTCGAGCGACTAGAGGCCAATGCTCACGTCCGTGCTCTTCGAAGGTCTTCCTTCGACCTCCTTTTTCTCAAAACCCCAAAACTCAAAACTCAATCTTATCGTTATCAGTAACTGACCTCTATATTCTAAATCCATAATCAAACCTCAAATCGATAACTGGAGGCTTTTACCTCACCAAACGTACTAACTGACTGATTTTGAGTATAGATATGTTACGTCCTCGTCACCCTTCAAATATATTTCCAAGAACGCAACCCAAAATTTATTATTATTCGGGGAAATGCCCGGCATGATCTAAATATACGGACCATCCCGTATGATATATACATAATTTGACTCTTAAATAATTAAAAATTATATTCATTAAATATATATGTATGAATATGTGAGTCGGGTCATGTACACATACGTAATTATTTTTGCTTGTGTGTGTGCGGGAGAGGCATATGTGTATATATATATATATATATATATATATATATATATATATTTAACTTTGCCTATTAATATTATTGAGTAAATGCCTGATAACATTTAAAGTATGGATACATATACGGATCTAAACACAATAAGTACTTTAAATACACATATAAAGATATGAAGATATATAGGTATACATAGATAGCCTCGGAACATAAATAGTTTATAAGAATTTCTCATCAATGAATTAAATCATTATATTCAAATAAACATTTATACTCGGGTATGCGCAAGTGTCGCATGTATGTGTATACGTGTATATGAGATGTACTTTGAGATTTTCTCGGCTAAATCTTTTAAGATTGACAAAGAAACTCTGAAGAATAAATTTTGAAAAACACAATCAATTTTTTCAATTTTATAAAAGCCTTTAGCACAAGCAAAATATTGATAAAAATTTTCATTAAAATTTCGTATTTAAAAAATTATTTAGGTAATTATTTTATCGTAATGAAAGTGGTTGTAAATAATAAAGAAATGTTTCACTGTATATCTTACTCTAATTTCCGTAAAGGTGATTGTAAGGAAACTTAATTTTCTGTCAAGATATAAAACACTTCACGATCAACAAGCAATTTGACTAAATTATTCAATGAAGCATCTGATAATATATTGTGCGTTTGATAAGAACTTGGACTTAAAATTCCATTGAATGATTGTTCTAAATAGGGTTATAATTCCTGTCGTTCACGTACGAGGTTTAGACCATCAAAACTAATGGAATTTTGAAACCCGGAACAAAATACAAAAGAAGATTCGTCAGAAATATTTGTGGTATCAGAATTTTGAGGGTTAAATGATAAGTGAGACAGTTCGGGTTCTTCCATACTATTATTGATGATATTTAAGGTATCAAAATTAGAGTTTATTGACTCTTCATTCATGCTGGAATTATTCATGCCGAAATTCTTCATGCCTATACAATATACAGAACAAAATATAAGTATAAAAAAACTGATAATGATAGTAATTATATAAATAAGCAGTGATATTCATTTAAATTTGTAGACAGCTACGGTTGAACAAATTTACTACAGGACGAACATAAATTTATAAGCATTCTGCATGAAATAATTACGACAAATATATGAAATAGATAAATTTTATATTACTTACCGTCAAATGACATGTATTAATAAAATCACTATTATTTATTTGTAATTCTTTTTATTACAAATTATTTACTATAATAATTATTGAAGCACAATATGATAGAAAACTATTCAACTATAGAGAAAGTTTAGAATTGACCTCTACCGTCAAAGATAGTAAAGAGACATATGAATGTAGTAACAGTTCATGTCAAAATAGGACTGAGTACTGTTATGTCCAGAATGACGAACACAAGTTATTCAGTCCCTTAATTTTGAGTCAAAGCACTTAAACCATTTACTCGGGTAGCGGGGACCTCGCAATTTAGTGTCGAGTATGTCAATATACGAAAATAGGATGTGTGAGGCGAATGGATGTGTCTTATCACTAGATAAATGAACAATTAATTGAACTTACAGTTGGTTTATTCAATATAATAATTTGTCAGGATACAAGATTTGACTGAGCTGGAGACCAGATTGTTTTTGGTTGAGATTCGATTCGAAATAAATGGTTGTTGGTTGAAATTCATTCGAGATAAATTGTTGTCGATCGAAATAAATTGTTGTCAGGTGGCTTGATAGTTGGTTACGATTCTTGAACGTTGAGAATTGTTGATGTCAATGAGTAAGGGGTTTACTTATACTGGGTAATTGACAATCTGTCTGAATATATGTACTTTTAAAATGACGAAATTTATTTAAATGTGAATAATAATAATTAAAACAGCAATAATATTCAATAGAAATAATTTAATTATTTAAATTATTTGTAATATTGAATAAAAGAATTAAAAATCGAAATTATTTATTTTTATTGAATATAATTCTATTTAAATTGTATAAATTCTGAATTTAATTTTCAATGACTCGAAGAAGAATTTAAATTTAATATTTCAAATAATAAGATTATACGTAATCAAGAGCTTGATAATTAATGGGCATCGAGGACCGATTTGGGGCGGTTTATATAGGCGCCATCATAGGCGAGGCCTATGAGACATGAGGCACGCCTTGAAAGAAGGTTCTAGATCTAAGTCAATGTTATTAGATGAATCTTATTTTGGATGGTTAATTACAGATTATTAATAAGGTTTATGGTATAGATGGTTATAGATTATTAATCCTCTCGTTATTATCTCTTGATTGGTTATAGTCACTTCGTTCTACTGTTATTGGTTAAGATGTTATACTTATTTTAATTTTTACGGGGTATTCGTATGGGTTAGAGAGAGACGTGGTGAGATACGTCACACGGTACGTCACAAGAAGAACCTTGAAAACGCAAGAAGGCAGGCCGTAGCAATTCTGTTAGTGGAAGAAAGATATACAATCCCATGCTATTAGATGGCCTTATTTTGAAGGGTTAATTACTGGTTATTGATTAGGATTAGAGTATAAATGGTTAGTATTTATTAATCTATTTTTCTTTGTCTATCGATGGGTTATGGTTATTTATCCTTATCGTTAGTAGCTTAAAAGTTATGCCGATTTCAATTCGAAATATTTAATGAATTGCAATTATTATTATTCTCATCGATAAAAGGACACCAGTCAATTATTATGGTAGTTTAGGTTAATCACGATTTTATTTATTAGTTGAGTTATTGAAGATAGAACTCATGCGCTTACGTAAGTTTTCAGGAAAAAGAATGTGATAGCGGAATAGTTAGATTCCTTGATTTACCTCTGCTGGTTAGTAAGTAAATATATAGGAGTTTTTATCTAATATCGGATTTTATTTGTTTTTATCCACTGATCGATTATGATTTACTCGTGTTGTTATAGGTGGTAATGACATTAATTATCCTCTGTAAAACATTATTATTATGGTTATGTACTCCGTCATGGTATGTTATGGTTGTCTAGTCTTATTTAATTCTTTATCAGTACGTTAGAATATTGCGTCGTAAGTTAATTTTTATTTTATTAATAAATTTCTTAGATTATGGTGCAATAGTTACTGTTGCGTATTAAATGTTATTTACGATTTTGTTTACTGTCAGTTATGTCAGTCATAGATTTTATTACTCTGTTTTTGTTAATAATTATCAGTTTTGTTTTAAAGTTTATTTAAAATTTTAGATGAATTTCGATATTAGTTGAGTTAGTAGATACTAGAAAGAAATGCGAAGGGACCGAGTGAATTGATAGTTTTTTAATAATAAGGCAAAGATACATAGAAGTAAAGGTTATTGAGGTGATGACACTTGATGTTAATAAGAAAAAAAGGCCATTCGGCAGCCGAAATGGAAGGTAGATTTTTCAATTAATTGATATAAAAAAATAGTTTTATACATACATATCTTGTTAGTGTATAGTCATGATATGAAATTAGACTCGTTTACTAGGAGTGAGGGTAAAAAAAAAAAACGATTATTATTGATAGAGAACTTCAGATAGTTGATTTGACATAACATTATATAGGTAATGTACCAAACTAACCTTCACATAAATAAAGTATCGAAAATTTAATTAGTATGAGATCATAATTGTAATCGCTGTTACTATGACAAGCCTAGTTAAAATAACAATAATACTTTCAAAATATAAAATAGCTGTGAAATTAACAGGTTATTTTGTTTACAATAAAATACACGTGACAAAATTGTATTATAATGGGAAATTCATAAGTTATGTGGAATGAAAACCATATTTTCAACATTTTTGATTTCATTAAAAAGTTAAAGGGTATCAAATTATTGGAAGAAATAGTTAAAACATAAAGCTTAGGTTCATTAATGCGAGATTATCAGTCAAGCTTTTAGATACTTTTTACGAAATTTGTGTATAAGTATTAGTTTTTAAGTTATATGAGCTTTAGCGTTGATTAAAAACTGATTTTCACCAAAAATCATGAAAATTTCAAACAGCTATAATTTCAAAACTATTTGAACGATTTAGTCCATCTTTAAACTTGATCAGAATAATCGCCTCTAGAATAAGTGTAGTGAATTTCATTAAGATCCGATAAGAACTATGGGTGCTATCGTAATGACAAGACAAGTGATAATCATTGGGAGTAGAGGTACATTTGATACATTATAAGTGATAAAAGAAATACTTCTAAAATATAAAATAGCAGTGAAATTTACAGGTTAATTTGTGCACAATAAAATACAACTGACAAAACTGGATTATAATGGAACAAGCATAAGTTCTGTGGACTGAAAACCATATTTTCAACATTTTTTGATTCCATTAAAATTTTCAAAGCTATGCAATTATTGGAAGAAATGGTCAAAATATAAAGTTTGAGGTCATAAATTAAAGTTATTAGTCACGCTTTAAAATACTTTTTGCAGAAATTATCTATGAGTTGTAGTTTTGAAGTTATATGGACTTGAAAGTGATTAAAAATTGATTTTTTCGAAAAATCGTTGAAAAATCAGACAGCCATAACTTCTAAACTAATCGACCGAATCAGCCCATCTTCGAACTTAACCGTGGTAATCACACATAGAATAAGTGTAGGAAATTTCATTAAGATCGGATAAGAATTGTAGACGCAATCGTGTCCTCAAAAGTCGGTTCTATGACATAAATATATATATATATATATATATATATATATATATACATATATAAATTTTTCAACGAGTGGTATTTTTGAACTTTACTCAACTAATTATGATAGTTTATGACGAAATCCCTTGTAAAATAGACCATGAGGACAAATACAATAGTTAGATTTTTGAAAAAATCTACCTAAAAAACTGAGAAGCATCGCGTGGCACTAGTTGAAGGTATTACTGTTGGGTTACAAGCATTAGGGAGCTTATCATTTTTTTATTGATTGCTCAATATATTTAGTTAGATTTTTATTTCTTCATAAGTAATAAAAAGGGAAATTTATGATATTACTTGTTTACATCAACAAGTTCTAACCACTTATATGACTTTGGATATGTTTAATTTTTAGTTTATAAGAATTTCTTTTTAATTATTTAATTATACGTTATTTTCGTATTCTCACATATTACGCCGTAACAGTACTGTTCTGGATATTAATGGCAACTATTTTGACTGTAACCAGTCATGTGTTTCATGTACTGAGTAGGAAAGCACTGGTTACTGTTCGAAAAGTGATAGCTCCTGTTAAGCTATGACTTAGTCCTGTTTAAACATGAATCAGTCATGTTAAAATGTGTTTTTACCTATATTGTTCGTTGATTACTGCACAAAACAGTAACCAGTACTATCTAGTTTTTTTCGTGAAGCTTATACAAAAGGTGAATCGAAACTACTGAAGAAACAGTATCAACTACTTCCACTCATACTTGGCGGTGATTTTAATATCGACTTTAACAAAGATGACGGATTGAGGTTAATACAGTGTTCAAAATCCGAACGTAATTTAGACATTATTTTCGATAGAACGTTGGGAACAACGAGGTATGGTACAACCATTAATGCGGTATTTTCAAGATTTAAGAACCACATATTTACCAACGTTCATGTGTCGTATATTTCAGTTGCCATAAGCCTCTTGTCACAGTAATAAAAAAGGCCATTCGGCCGCCGAAATGGAAGGTAGATTTTTCAATTAATTGATATAAAAAAATAGTTTTATACATACATATCTTGTTAGTGTATAGTCATGATATGAAATTAGACTCGTTTTCTAGGAGTGAGGGTAAAAAAAGACAACGATTATTATTGATAGAGAACTTCAGATAGTTGATTTGACATAACATTATACAGGTAATGTACCAAACTAACCTTCACATAAATAAAGTATTGAAAATTTAATTAGTATGAGATCATAATTGTAATCGCTGTTACCATGACAAGCCCAGTTAAAGTAACAGTAATACTTTTATTTAAAATATAAAATAGCTGTGAAATTAGCAGGTTATTTTGTTTTTAATAAAATACACGTGACAAAATTGTATTATAATAGGAAATTCATAAGTTATGTGGAATGAAAACCATATTTCCAACATTTTTGATTTTATTAAAAAGTTAAAGGGTATCAAATTATTGGAAGAAATAGTCAAAACATAAAGCTTAAGGTCATTAATGCGAGATTATTAGTCAAGCTTTTAGATACTTTTCACGGAATTTGTGTATAAATATTAGTTTTGAAGTTATATGAGCCTTAGCGTTGATTAAAAACTGATTTTTACGAAAAATCATGAAAATTTCAAACAGCCATAATTTTAAAACTATTCGAGGGATTCAGCCCATCTTCGAACCTGATCAAGGTAATCGCTTATAGAATAAGTGTGAAAAATGTCATCAAGATCCGATAAGAACTGTGGGTGCTATCGTAATGACAAGACAAGTGATAATCATGGGGAGTAGAGGTACGTTTGATACACCATAAGTAATAAAAGAAATACTTTTAATATATAAAATAGCCGTGAAATTTACAGGTTATTTTGTGCACAATAAAATACAACTGACGAAACTGGATTATAATAAGACAAGCATAAGTTATGTGGAATGAAAACCATATTTTCAACATTTTTTGATTCCATTCAAATTTTCGAGGCTATGAAATTATTGGAAGAAATGGTCAAAATATAAAGTTTGAGGTCATAAATTAAAGTTATTAGTCACGCTTTAAAATACTTTTTGCAGAAATTATCTATGAGTTGTAGTTTTAAAGTTATATGGACTTGAAAGTCATTAAAAATTGATTTTTTCGAAAAATCGTTGAAATTTCAGACAGCCATAACTTCTAAACTAATCGACCGAATCAGCCCATCTTCGAACTTAACCGTGGTAATCACACATAGAATAAGTGTAGGAAATTTCATTAAGATCGGATAAGAATTGTAGACGCAATCGTGTCCTCAAAAGTCGGTTCTATGACATATATATATATATATATATATATATATATTTATAAATATATATATATATATATACATACATATATAAATTTTTCAACGAGTGGTATTATTGAACTCTAATCAACTAATTATGATAGTTTATGACGAAATCCCTTGTAAAATCGACCATGAGGACAAATACAATAGTTAGATTTAAAAAAAAATCTACCTAATAATGACAGCACTATTGATCTAATTAATATGGAAAATACTAATAATAATAAAATGATTGATCAACCTTCCTAATGATATATTCATGGATAATTTTTTGAATCTATTTTTGTAAAATTTTTGATGCATAATACTTTACCGAATAGTCATAATTTATGTAAATACAATAAAAATACATTATTTAGGTATTTTCATTTATTTGTTTATTTACGATTTGACATGGTATTAATCTTTTTCTTAGACTAGTAAGCCTTTTTTGTGCCCATTTAGACAGTTGATCTGAAGGAGTAAACTCCAATCGTGCGTCAGAGCCGATACACACACTTTTTTAACTTCCCGCTAAGAAAATTGTGAATTTTTCAGAATTCGGGACGTTATTGGTTTCACCCCGGTTTCGAAAATCGAGTTTTCATCAGCTGTTCACGTTTTAAGTTCCTAGGAAGCTATTCCGACGATTTTCAGAATGATTCCCGCGTGTGGGTGTGTGTGTGAGTGTGTGCATGTGTGTGTGTGTGTGTGTGTGTGTGTGTGTGTGTGTGTGTGTGTGTGTGAACTCTTAATATATTTTAAATGAATTTACTGATTGAGATGGTTAAGGTGGCAATCGAAAGACTTTGCTGGACGTCAATTTTTCCGAAAATTTCAAATCGATCGATAAAATGGACTCTAAGATATAGAAGAAATACAAAAAAAAAATTATTTTCAGTTTTTTTTCGAATTTTTCAGAAATGGTTCGATCGATTAATTTGAAAATGTCATCAGCTCTAAAGCTTAATAAAACGCGTCGATTGCCGCCTTAACCATCAAAATCGATTGAATCGTTTGCGGGATATCGTGGGAGAAAGAAATGCTAAAAACGGTTTTTATCGAAAACAATGGCAAACAAAAGTATTAAAAGAAAATTTATTTACAACAATGTTTTCGAGCCCGCAGGGTCAACCGATAGACCGATTTTTTTTTCGCACTTTTTTGAAAAAAAAAAACCAAATTTTTTTGAGGATTATCACTTTCAATTATTATTTTCGTCTTAATTTTTTAAACTCTGAAGTCGGCTATGAATCCTCAAAAGTTTCCAGAGTGATGTTTTGTGAAATAAGCCAAACTCAGCAGAAATTTTTTTTTCAATTGATAAAAAAAATAGAAGGAAAAGTGTGCCTACTCTGGGATTGGCGTGAAAATTGTAGAATTAATTGGTTTTTTTATTCTTGAGAAAATGAAAAAAACAATAAAAAAAGGCGAACGTTAAAAAAATAACGGTTTTTCTAAAAAAAGCCGAAAATTACATAGAATTTATCATCTTAAAATTTTTTATATTTTTTTTCTACAAAGAACATTTAAAGACAAAAATTTTGAAAAAAAAAACGTCCCAATTAGTCAATTTTTGAAGAAGTCATAGCTATTTGAAAAAATAAAAGCCTCATTCTTGAAAAACATAACTTTTTTTGAGTTGGGTAAAAAAATTCAAAAATTTCGTGAAAAATGATTTTAATGAAGTAGAAAAGGAAAAAAAATTTTCAGTCAAATCGAAAGAGCTCTGGGTCAAAAGTGGTTGATTTGGCGTGGAATGCCCCATATGTTTTTCATGATTGCTAATGGAGTTATGCAACATATGCATAAAGTATTGGAGTCGAAGTTATGAACCAATTCATTAATTCTTTTGCAATCATTTATTATTCTTTATTAAAATTTTTTAAAACATTTCAATATATCATTTCCTGTTTGTATATTCCTTACTAAACTATCAATGGTTGTCGTGTGTTCATATTTTGAAGTAATAATGTTTTTTTTTGTTTTCAACAATTTAATAATTTCTTATTATTTATTTCCATATTTAATTTTTATTTACTCAATTATTAATAAATTTTTACTTTCTAATAATTTTAATTCATTTGAATTCACTATTACACTTGTTTTCATTGTTAATTACATTATATAATATTTTTTATATGTAATAATGGATTTCTTCACATATTTTAGAATATTTTTCTTTTTCATTGTTCAATATATATTTGGATGATATTTGAATACAATGTGATGGGGAACTTCACGAACAAACAATCAATAATAAATAAAGAATAAATTTTGAGCAACAGTCTTTTTACTTGTATGTTTACGTAATTTACGAAGTAATATAAAAGATAATTTGACTACATTTTGGCCGGTTCAATGGGTAAGCGAATAGATGGAAATAGATACTAGAAAAATAGTGCACATGCTGCTTTAGGAAGGAAATACCCAATGCAATTAGTCAATAGTGGAAAGTAAGTGGAATTTTGCTGTCCAATCAATTAACTTAAAATACCTTAAAGCGAGAACTTTACTGAGGGCCCTGAGGTCACGATTAAAGGGCGGAAAAATCCCTGGTAGCACAGTTTTGCTCGAGTGGAACCTGGGTACAGACCCGACTTAGTTTCTGGCTGTACAAATCGTGTGAGCTTAGGGAATTCTTTTGGTACTCTCGAGGATACGATTTGGCTGAGCAGCTGACATTACGCGATTCCTGGTGGTTCTTCCGGTTGTGTTCCCTAAGTGTGTGTACGTTATAAGTGCAATCTAAGTCAATCGAGTCCCGAAGTCGAGTCGGAGGTAATTCTTCTTCAGAATGAATTGTGTACCAGGTCGGTAGCAGATTACCGCTCCTGGGAAGTGTGTGTGTTAAGTCTGAGAGTTAGCTGGGTGCAACTCAAGTTGAATAGTGATTATGTGGGTGTGTTTTTATTGGTGAATTTAGTGCGTTAAGGATCCAGAGGACTTACACCCTCAATTTATTAATTAAAAGACATTGAGTGTGTTTGTGATTGACCAATAAAGTATAATAAAGATATAATTAAGTCTTATCATTGATCATCTTTGTCCAGATAACTTCCTTCCGCACGGTCTATAATAACTTCAAGTCTAGCCAGATATCCGGTTCTGGAAACCGTGAAAATAATTCCAGTAATGCCAATAAGATCTTCTTATAAGTTATCTAATTGTGATCGCGTCTTTCGAAACGTAGGACCGCATATGCAGAAAAACGCCCGGCTATTACAAATTTACAATTATCAGCCGTTATTATAACTGGAATCAATTATTAATTAATTAATTCGTGCGTAGCTAAATGGCATGGGATGTACAATTTTTAATTAATTGATTCACAGTAAGAAGAAGACGTCGATGGCGTCTTAATATTTTTATTAAGCATTTAACGTCAGAAGTTATAAGTTTTTTATTAAATATTTTTCATTTTATCTTTCAGCAGGTATCAAATTCCTTAATAGAAATAACGTAAATGACACATAAAGAGTTCTTTGCATCTAAGAAGTTATAATTGACGTCATGTGCATTCATATTCTTGAATAATTTCCGAGCAGTATGGAATTATATCACCTAAATAAGGAAACATCTGCTCCATGCATTCAACAACATTTTTTGAACGATGGAATACATTTAACAGGGCTCCGAAGAGCGATTTCCCAAATGTCAATGCTAGTTGTGAAGGCCACGAACTCAGGTGAAGCTGCTTGGCGTGAAGAATGTCTCAAGTGAGTACTATCAAACTTTATTAAGTCGGGATCCATTAACTTGGAACTTTCCGTCAATCCTGAACCTTACTAGATGCTACGAGCCCCCCATTCGAAGCTATAAACGTATGTATCTGTGTACATACATCTTTAAATGAATGCATTAATTACGTAAGTGTTACAGTACATGCGTGAAGTTTACTTTTTAAAAGAGAAAAGGCATTCGATAAGTAGGGATTTCCAGGAAATTTTTCCTCCTGCGTAGAATAACTGTTCAAGTTGATGTAATTTGATTGTATTATCAGGTAAATTAGGTCTGTCTTCCTCGAGAGTAAGTCGCTGTCGAAAATTTTCGTTTCGTAATGTTAATGTGTACTAACAGCGTAATGTTAGACTCATTTTCTAAGAGTTGGTTTAAAGTGGTGTGGCGTGTCGTGACATTAGGTGTCGGGGTGCTGTAAGGCAATTTATATACATCGAAATATTAAAACGATGACATGTTAATCAAGTCAAAAACGTACATTTAGCTCGATCAATTGTTCTATTCAACAAGAAATTCCGGCAACTATTCCCAAAATAATTTGTAAAATGAATGAATTTAAAATAGGATTCTAGTGTAGGTGTGGTAAAATTTAATAGCTACAAATGACACAGGATTTAATAATTAATAATTTAGATGTTCCATTTACACTATACAGGGTGTCCCAAAAGTACCACCCCAAACTTTAAATCTAGATAGAGGACAAAATTCTAAGACGAAAAGTCATTTATTATTTTGTCACCTGACGAACAGATAAATTGTTTTTGATTAAACGAAGTAGTTAATCAAAAGACAGCACAAGCGCGATTATGCACAGTAGGGTGAAGTCTGGGCGATGCATCAATAGTCTGAGTGCTCGGCTGTCATTCAGCAGCTCTCACAACGCGTGATGCACGTGAATGACATTTTATACTTTTTTTTTTTCTTCATAAAAATCCAGTCGCACGAAAAAAAAGTTTTTTTCCTTTTCTTATCAACTGACTAGCAGTCGGCTGACTGCCAACAGTTCAGAGGACAACTGCAGATTTGTTTTTTACAAAAATCCTTAGTTGTTTTTTAAACTTTTGGCAGTCAGCCGACTGCCAGTCGGATGATAAGGAAAGAAAAAACTTTTTTTGTGCGACTGGATTTTTATGAAGAAAAAAAAAGTAAATAAATAAAAAAGTCATTCACATGCATCACGCGTCATGAGAGTTGCTAAATAACAGCTGAGTGCTCAGGCTGTTGATGCTTCCGCCAGACTCTTTACCCCACTCTACTCAATTGCGCTTATGCTCTCTTCTGATTGGCTACTTTGTTTAATTAATAACAATTTACCTGTTCGTCAGGTGAAAAAATGGGAGAGGACTTTCATCTTAGAATTTCGTTCTGTATCTAGATTTGAAGTTTGGGATGGTACTGCACCCTGTAGACACTCTCAACTGTGAGAAATAATAATCAGAGCGAATGTGACAATTTATGAACGAGAGCGAATGCAACGATAGTAAAATCACGTATAGAATTGACACGTGGTCGGTAGCAGTTAAGAGGAGAGTGCGCGGTAATTAAGTTATATTTAATTATACGCGAGCAAATGTAGACTGAATAAATAGACGCTTTAATAAACGAACTAAATATTGAAGTAGTTTTATTATCACGTAGTAGATACAACTCAAGAATTAATTAGCAATAATGACGAAGTGGTTTTAAAGCACGTGGCGATACGATAGACTGCTAATGTAGAATGAATGTAATGGCGGCATGTTCTTCCTTCGTTGCCGTGTAGTAATGACGTAGACAGTACGGCTGTTCAAGCGAATTTCACCATTGGCTTGAAAGCGCGCCAACGAGTAGTAGTTAGCCGTCAATTTCTCTGATTGGACGACTAGTAGCGGGGCTCTCATGCTGGCTTGACACGTTCATGAGCAAGAAAAAGTATGTGCCTTGAAGTCAGTTGCTTTTTCGTGGTCCCGGACGTAGCGAAAATACCTGAAGCTTCTCAAATAATTTAAGCTCGTGAATGAACATAATAAATACCAGCAACTCAATCGGCCGTTAATCGTGATTTTTCAAAAAGTGATATGCAGTCATTACACTCGAAGTTCGAAAGCTGAATCTCCTTTATAAATCTATGCGTTGAATTTATAACTCTGTTGTATTTAGTGTTTAAGCACATAATGGTGCAAAATATTGTTTTCCTGGTAAGTAGTCATATTTCCAGGTAATATACCATGAATCGGTATCGACGTTTTCCACATCTTATAATATGTATATCCGAACAAAAATAGTGATGTAAGGCCAGCGCCGTTAGGTTATAGTAAACTTTTGAAGTCAAACAAATCGTAGATTATTATTACAACAATACTTTATTTACGTAAGGATCAGATTGCTATATTACCTATAATCTTTTTTCAAATCAACTATACACATACAGACGGTTGCTACAATTATACGTATTGATATACTTACAATCTGGAATGCTATAATAATAATTCGGATCAATACATTAACAGTATGAATAACTTTAATAGCAGTCTATTGAAATCGTTAAAATACTAGTACCAATTATAGAGAATATAGACAAAAAGTACGAGTGAACCAACGATCAGTGTGACCAGATCGTAAGATATTTTTTACTTTTCCAGAATTACGATCCATGCTATTTCACTACAGGAAGTAGCAAAAATATCCCGCAATCAAGCCACGCAGTGAACGATACTTTTATTTGCAATTAAAGATGAATCATGCAGCAATATAGTATTGCTAAGTTATTCATACCTATTATTATGACAACTACGTAGCATTAGTTATTCTTCCAATGATTATGATCACTTTCCTTATTTTCACTATATATGCATCAGGGTGTTTAAAAAAAAAAACGTTTTTTTTCTTATGGTTTCAAAAGCTAGTCTTAGGTATTTAAAAAATCCTCCCACAAGAGCAGCTTGAAATCTCAATTCTACTAAGAGCTCAACGAATATTCATTTTCCTATTCAAATTGCATGTAAAAAAGTTTTTTTTTTGTTTGTTGAAAATAAAAGTATCCACCAATTTTTTTATCGAAGTACACAGTCATGTGGAAAATTAAATTATTTACAAAAAAGCTTAGAGGTGTTTTCTCCGGAGAACTAACGGAAAAAAAGTTATGAAGCTTTAAACAATATTAAATAGTAGAACTTCATGTTTTCATTATATTGAACAATTTTTTGATTAAAATTTAGGCTTTTTCATCTAAGCTAATGCTATCTGTCAATTTTTTTTTGAACCCATAAAAAAATTTTTCCTTATTTTCGAAACAGAACTTTCGTTTTAATTTAAAAATACAGAAAGAAACAAAATTTTAATTCTTGAAAAAAATATTTTTCTTTCGAAATTTATACGGCAAATAAGTAAGATCTCAGAAATCTTTTTAAGACACCTTACCGATTATCAATAGTATATAGATTCACCGTATAAACATGTACACGTAATAAAATCCGGAAATTATCTGCGTTAAGTTTTTCAATTCACTATTTGTTTGAAGCTTCATAACTTTTTTTCTGTTAGTTGTGCGAAGAAAACACTCAGGTGCTTTTTTGTAGAGAATTTAATTTTCTACAAGGACATGTACTTTGATCTTCGAAAAAATTTTTTTCAAATACTTTAATATATAAAAAACAAAAGAAATTTTTTTTACAAGTAATTCAAATGTGAAAATCAATATTCGTTGAGCTCCTAGCAGGATTGAGCTTTCAAGTTGCTCTTTTGGAAGAATTTTTTTAATACCTAAGACTAACTTTTAAGACCATAAGACTTGAAAAAAAATTTTTTTATATTGAAACACCCTAATATGTATATAATAAATCATTAAAAATCGAAAAATTCTAAAAATTTCAATTTGAAAATTTATTTTTTATTTTCATTCATTGAAAACACTTAATTTGATTTCTTTCGAGAAGCTCTTTGAGCTTGGAAACATTTTCGTGAATAAATCTTCTTTACTCGCAAATACATGTATTTATATCAGTTCTTTTAAAGATCCTCGCAAGAAAGATGTCCGGCAATGAACAAAACATCTCCGGTTTTGATCATCTAAAACTGAAAAGTGAATAAGATTCTGTTAGTGAATAAATGAATCTTGGGATTGATCAAGGGAATAGTTAAAATTTCGATTTTTGACGAATTGGCGACTTTGTAAAAAAAAATCTGGAAATCGGTTAGCCCTGCGGGTCAGCTTCAAACATTTCACTGTTTTCGAGCTCTTAAAGCTCGAAAATATGGTTGAAAATAAATTTTCGAGCTCGAAAATACTCTTGAATGCCATTGGTTTCTTATGAGTTATTCAAACTCGAACCCATTATAGTACATTGTATCATGATTTATTCGCGGAAAATGACTTAAAATTTTATTTTTTTAACGCTTCGTCATCGATATCTTTTAAACTAAATGACGGACTTTGATGTCCAATGTAGCAATCAGCGCGTTTTATTGCGTTTTCGAGCTAATTAAATTTTGGGAACGATTAGTGCAGTTGTTATGAAGATATTCTCGAAAAACATTTTGTTATCATTTCTTTCTCCGATGATATTTCTCGAACGAGTTATGCGATTGAGATGTTTAAGGTGTCAATCGACGCGTTGCATTGAGTTCTGGAGCGGAACAGATTTTTGAATTGATTAATCGAGTCATTTTTGAAAAATTATAAAAAAAACAAATATATAAAATTTTTTTTTTATTCTTTCCTCGACGGTTTTTTTTTGAACGAATGAACCAATTTCGATGTTTGAGCTGACATTCGACGCAGCTTTTTAAGTTTTGGAGCTAATTAGATTTTAGAATCAATCCATTGAGCACATCACAAGTTATCCAAAAAAAAAAACCATTAAAAAAAATTTCATTTCCGGAATATCTCCTAACACACCTTATCAATTAAGTTCAATTTTTTACCTCTCGTCGGAATTTAAAAGTCGCGTCAAATGCCACCTAGAAGATAAAAATCAATTTATCTGTTCAAAAGGTACAGAATATTTGTATACTGACATACATACGTACACACATACATATATTCGGACATCTTCTCGAAAATAGTCAGGATGGTTTCCTAGAACCCGGAAATGTCAAGATCTGGGCAAAACCAGGTTTTCAAAAATTGCACCGAAACCGATTGCCATGATCGGAGTACGTGAAGGTGACGGGCCAAAGGGTTATTTTTGATTTATTATTCAATATCGGAATACCGAATTATCTTGTTCTATAACTCAGCCCAAGGGTTCGATTGAACGTCACGTAATCAGTGTGAGAAAATATGGACAGTGGCTTAGGCATAGATCGACACAAGAACGGAGGTTAAAATAAACGCAGTGAGTTTTACTCGCGGATTCTTAGGTAGATCCGTGAAGGGTTCCGGTAGTAGAAATAATGACCGAATTTAATTATATTTCATGGGTTTATATAGCAAGGGTTTAATAGTAAAGTGGGGCTGAGTGATGTCATATTTCTGAGACTAAAATGGGTTAAAGAAAAAGGAGGAAAATTAAAATAGAGGAGTTTTGATTTTAGGACAGCTAAGAGTGAAATATGAGGTATAAGAGGTTACGGAATTTGATAGCGACTGGATGCAGATAGAAAATTGACTCCGCGGTGGACCGTAGGATTCCTTAAAAACAATGTCTCTTTGTCAAATATATGGTGACATTTATTACTAATATTTTAAATGCCCTCAAAAATATATTTAATGAAAAAAGAAATACAAAAATCAAGAGGGAAAAATTTTCTGTAGTAGAAAGGGAGAAGAGAGGTTTCGCGGGGAACCGTGGAATTTATTAATAATCGATGAAAAGTTGGGGTCAAACTAAATCACAGAAATATCTAGATGAATTTATGTGACATTCATGATGTTTTGAGGAACTCGCGTTGGGCATCTGAAAAACATTAAGTCGGTGAGCTCATTGTAAGGGACCGGCGATAGCAGTGCAGCTGTGCACGAAGAAAGAGAGAAGCACACAACTTTCTTATTTGGTTACGCTTATTCTACTTACTCTTTCACTCTTCTAGCTTGGGCATTCGTATTCACATACTCTATCGATGGAAATTCATAGTAAACCCAAAAATGTTCTGGATAAATGCATGTGTTTAAAACAATGTACGCGTGAATATGCCCTAACAAATACACGTATTTTATACGTGCATGATAATATCTCGAGTAAAAACAGAATATAGCCACACCACGGCTGCAACACCAAAGCACGGCTTCTGAGAGCTGCAGCACCGATGCACTCCGACTGTGACAGTTCGAATTTTTTTATAACTGCCGCAGCACCGCTGCGTTGTAATCGTGACGAGCGAAAAAGTTTTCCGATCGCTGCACCACCGCCGCAGAACGTCTATGACACCTGAAAAACTACCTGATCGCCTTAGCACCACTGCACTACAGCTATGAAATAAAAAAAAATGAATCCACAAAATTCTTAGAGCAATCTATGAAACCACAACCGGCGCACCACTTCAGCACCACAGCTACGCTACATTAAATAGTATTCTTTTTTAGTTAATTAAAATTATAGGACTTGAAATTTTATGCAACTTGAAATAGAACCTAAAAGATTATCAAGTTGTAGGACTTGAAAATATTTCAAAATTTCAAGAGTAAAAAATACAAAGTCAGTGATCTGAGTGATTGAGTACGACTAAGAAATAAATATTATTAAAAATTTATATATCTAATTATGAGATTTACATGACCAGAAATACATTATTATTATCATTATCATTATTATTTCTTGGTTAGTTAAATACTCCGGGGTTATCCCTGGTAGTCCGACTCGACCAAGGGCCTTACCTGAGCGCCAAATCGTTACTGCTGCGATGCTTCATCAGCAAGATGATCGGCATGCGCAGCAGGCCAAGTTTCGTTGCCACAAGTGACGGAGAGATCCTAGAATGACAGCCTTTTGCATTCGCGATGCCAAAAACTCAACTTGCGATAAACAAGTTGGGATTTTAGTGAATGCAGATACAAAAGTCTGTTTCATCCCTCCAAGAACGTCAACAATGAGGACGACAAGTTTATTACGGTAGCCTGGGTAAGGTTTGCCAATTTCGAACAGGAGATCCTGATATATCTCGTGTTTGTGCTCTTCTTTGACCGTCTACTAATTTAATTATACGAAACCAACGGAAGGATATCAGGTAAATTGTTATAATTAATTCGGCCGATTAACAAATTAATCGCAGGCCTGAATTAAATTATAATTAACCTGGACGTGAATTTTCGCAGCAACCAACCGAAGAGTTGCAGTGGGTAGTCTGCTTGTAGTTCTGCTGGTAACTACTATTCTTCTCGCTCTCCGTTCTTCTTGCTCTCTCAATGAAGTAATGTAGACTCATATTTTTACCTGATGTAATTTATTTTGCGTCCTGCCGCTGTCGTCTGAACAACTCTCCCCGATTTCACGTTCCGCAGTCCTAGATATACCGTGTCCACTTTGGTTCATTCCACCGGAAACTTATTCCCACTTTCTTAACTTAGGGAAATGATGAACGGACAGATCTTAGTGATCAATGCGACTCCCAGTGACTAGTCGCATCACTAACCCGCAACTTACGAGTTTTTTGACCAGTTATCGACAAAAAAAAAATTCTGAAGTCAAATATTTAAATTCTCCCGGTTTATAGATTTACCATGTGACTGTGTACTGAGCAGTTTTTGCTGCTCAGCGTTCCTGATGACCTTCTTGAATTCCTCCTTAGACAGGTCAATAAGAGGGTTTACTCTTCCAAGACCAAGGGATTTTACCGTGTACGTTGCTGCCTTTAATAAGAACGCTCCCTTATGCCCATTCTCATGACGATGAACAATTTGCATAAGGAATTCGCCATCATCTGCAGTGAAATAAACAACTTCGTATGTTTAACTCAAAACCAAACGATCGTGTAGACACTCCAAACTCTGTAGACCTCTCCCTCCGATGTGCCGGAAAAAGTATAATCTGGTAACTGAAGACTCAGGGTGCATGCTCCGATTCATATTCATGACTTTGCGTGATCGAACACTTACGATCAGTTGGTGGGCCCAATGTGTATGCACTGGTACGGCGTAGCGCAACATATATTGGCAGCAATGAGATGCAACACAGCAGAGGGCTCAGAGAATCTCCCTGAAAGACTCCTCTATTTTCTTGTACAACTTCGGTTACATGTTTGTCGTTGCCGCATGAGATGTGGAACTGTGTTCGCCAAAGTTGCATCGTACGGTGAATGCATCCCACCGTATCACGATTGACCCCGAAGCATTTAAGCAAAAAGAGAATAAGCTCATGAGATGTTGATCCAAATGACTTGCAGTAGTCAATCCAGGCCATTGACAGGTTGCGCTAATAGTCGATCGAGTCTTGAATGACATAACGATCCACTAACAGATTCTTATTAAAACCTGACAGGCCTCTTTTACTGCCACGTTGTACGTGTATTAGCTGCCATATAGAATCTATCACCTCCAGAATGCGATTGTTTAAGATTTGAGTAAAAATCTTATAAACCGCATTCAAACAGGTGATAGGCCGTAAGTTCTTTGGAGCAGACAATTCACCTTTCTTAGGGATGAACACGGTTCGCCCTACTACAAGCCAACATGGAATTGGTTTGTTGCGTCTGATAAGTGCTGTAAAAATCCGGGCCAGATGGCTATGAGTAGAAGTCAGTTTCTTATACCAAAATAAGTTAATGCCACCCGGACCCGAAGCAGCCCAGTTCTTACCATGATTCAGAGCCAAGCGAATTTTTTCCACGCTAATTTCAGGGCTCTATTCATTAGCATTGTCGTTGCGATGTTGTCTACAAAATGCCTCGAGTTGAGAGCTGGAGTGTCACGATTCACGTTCGGTTGATCACCATACAACTCGGACCAGAAAGCTTCTACTCGCTCGATGGATGGGGAATCGCCAGAAACAGATGTCTAAGGTGTCAGAAAGCGTTAAGGACTTATCCGAAACAAAAAGTTATTGATAAGCCACTTCATCTTTTTATCTAGTGACTTTTTAGCAGTCACCAGAGCCAACAACCTGTTAAGGGAATCTTCTTTGATGTTAAGAAGATTCTCCCTATTCAGTGTGTGATGCTGATATCGTAGTCTAGCCGCAATACAGTGGACTTTAGGTGTAAACGCTTTACGTGCATTTACATACTTAATCACCCACTGAATGTGGGAGACACACTTCCAGAGAACATCAATCTTCAGTATTAGCTGCCCAATGCGCCCTCTCATCTTAGCCTCAGGCGAAGAAGTATTCCTTCTTGCTAACGGTAAGAGTAAGGAAGCAGCATTGTAGACAGCTTGATTGATGGAGAACAAAGAGTCCTCCTGAATCCGAGTAGATAGTTCGTGGTTTTCTGTGTCAAGTAGATGTTTTGGGTAATGTTTCTTCTTTGTGATACATACTTGACGTCTTTCAAAATCATTGTTGGCGTCTTTAGCAGAACGGCGTCTCTCTTAATGTAGCTATGCTGGAAATGACAGACGATGTGATAGTTGTCTGTTTGTCAACAGTGATCTTCGTGTTCGCCGGGGATGAGAGGCATAGTCACAAAGATGTTGTTGTGAAAAACGGCTGTATTTAAAATAAAGCATCGCAGCAGTAATGATTTAGCGCTCCGGTGAGGCCTTCAATAGAGTCGGACTACCAGGGATACCTCCTTAAGCATTTGATTAAAAAAAAAAAAAAAAAAAAAAATAATAATAATCGTTTATTAGCATTTGCTATTACATATTCTTCTTGGAGTAAACAATTTCAACAATTTACATGAAAATAATATAGATTAATAAATAACAATACGTTTAGTGTAATGACATTACTTATCTGAATAATTTTTTTAACATAATCTTTTAAATATCTCTTAAAACTGATAAGCGTTTTCTGTTGCTTAATATTATCAGGAAGGTCATTATAAAATTTAATTCCTTTGTACAAAATACTATTTTTCGCAGAGCTCGTTCTCGTATGTTTCATATCTATATAACTCCATTGTCTAGTGTTGTAATTATGTACATTACTTCTGGTTTCAATTTGATCTGATGAATGAGTAGGCGTAAGATTGTGAATCATTTTAAAAACAAGGCTACACGTATAGAATAATAATAACAATAATAATAATAATAATAATAATAATAATAATAATAATAATAATAATAATAATAATAATAATAATAATAATAATAATAATAATAATAATAATAATAATAATAATAATAATAAAAAGAGATCCCGAACGATGACGACCTTGGCGAACAACGGACTACATTTAGGTGGACGGAGGAATTACGAGCCGATCTCCTGATGTGCTACAATAACAGTGAACCGGAGCGGAGAGGCTACATGGCTAGGATGCATGCTCTCTGGAGCGATATGCATCCCAATCACAGCAACTTTTCACAACAACATCTACGTGATTATGCTTCTCATCTCCGGCGAACACGAAGATCACTGTTAACTAACAGACGGTTATCTCACCGTCTGTCTTTTCCAGCACAGCTACATCAAGAGAGACGCCGTTCTTTCGAAGACGCCGACAATGATTTTGACACACGGCAAGTATGTATCTCGAAGAAGATACACTACCCAAAACATGTACTTGACACGGAAAACCACGAACTATCCACTCGGATTCAGGAGGACTCTACTTTGCTCACCATCAATCGAGCTGTCTATGATGGTGCCTCCTCACTCTTACCTCCAGCAGGAAGGAATACTTCTTCGCCTGAGGCTAAGATGAGAGGGCGCATTGGGCAGCTAACACTGAAGATTGATGATCTCCGGAAACACGTCTCCCGCATTCAGTGTGTGATTGAGTATGTAAATGCTCGTAAAGCATTTACATCTAAAGTCCGCCGCATTGCGGCTGGACTACGATACCAGCATCACACACTGAATAAGGATAATCTTCTGAACATCAAAGAAGGTTCCCTCAACAGGTTGCGGGCTCTGGTGGCTGCTAAAAAGTCACTAGAGAAAAAGCTGAAGCGGCTTACCGACAACTCTTTGTTTCGGTTAAGTCCTTCACGCTTTCTGACACCTAAAACATCTGTTTCTGGCGATCCCCCAGCCATCGAGCGAGTCGAAGCTTTCTGGTCTGAGTTGTATGGTGATCAACCGAACGTGAATCGTGACACTCCAGCTCTCAACGACTTCGAAGCATTCTGTCGACAACACCGCAACGACAATGCTGATGAAGAGAGCCCTGAAGTCAGCGTAGAAGAAGTTTGTTTAGCTCTGAATAATGGTAAGAACTGAGCTGCTCCGGGACCAGATGGCATTAACTTATTCTGGTGGAAGAAACTAACTTCTACCCATAGCCATCTAGCCCGGATTTTTACAGCGTTTATCAGAGGCGACGAACCTATTCCATGTTGGCTTGTAGAAGGGCGAACCGTGCTCATCCCTAAGAAAGGTGACTTGTCTGACCCAAAGAACTACCGGCCTATCACCTGTTTGAATGCGGTTTATAAGATTTTTACTAAAATTTTAAATAATCGCATTCTAGAAGTGATAGATCCTGTATGGCAGCAGATATACGAACAACGTGGCAGTAAGAGAGGCCTGTCAGGTTGCAAAGAGAATCTGTTAGTAGATCGTTGTGTCATTCAAGACGCGATCTACTATCAGCGCAACCTGTCAATGGCCTGGATTGACTACCGCAAGGCATTTGACTCAACATCTCATGAGCTTATTCTCTTTTTGCTCAAATGCCTTGGGGTCGATCGTGATACAGTGGGATGCATCCAGCGTACGATGCAACTTTGGCGAACACGGTTCCACATTTCATGTGGCAACGACAAACGTGTAACCGAAGTTGTACAGTGCAGAAGAGGAGTGTTTCAGGGAGATTCTCTGAGCCCTCTGCTGTTTTGCATCTCACTGCTGCCAATATCTGTTGCGCTACGCCGTACTCGTGGATACTCAGTGGGCCCACCAACTGATCGGAGTTATTCGATCACCCACTTACTCTACATGGATGATCTGAAGGTATATGCACCTGATGAGGAACACCTTCAGACAGCCTTGAACATCGTAGGGGAGTATACACGGGATGTCGGCATGGCATTTGGGTTGGACAAGTGCGCGGTCGTTAATCTGGTGAAGGGTAAGTGCTCTGATGTGCGTGAAGATATCGAGTTGGTAGATGGGAGCGTCATTGACCATCTTGACGCCGGAGAGTCGTACAAATATCTAGGTATTGAGGGAAGTCCTATGCAGGATCTTCCTAAAATCAAAACGACTCTCTGCAGCGAGTATGTGCGGAGACTCCGAAAAATCTGGTCATCAGAACTTTCCGGAAAGAACAAAGTCTCTGCAACAAACATGCTTGCTGTCCCGGTACTTCTTTACTCTTTTGGTGTCCTTAAATGGGCCCGAAAAGAGCTTAAAGACCTCGATATCAAGACACGCAAAGTCATGAATATAAATCGGAGCATGCACCCTAAGTCTTCAGTCACCAGATTATACCTTTCCCGGCACATCGGAGGGAGAGGTCTACAGAGCTTGGAGTGTCTACACGATCGTTTGGTTTTGGGTTTAACATATGAAGTTGTCAATTTCACAGCAGATGAAGACGACTTCCTTATGCAAATTGTTCATCAGCATGAGAATGCGCATAAGGGAGCGTTCTTATATAAGGCAGCAAAGTACGCGGCAAAATCCCTCGGTCTCGGAAGAGTAAACCCTCTTATTGAACTCCCTAAGGAGGAATTCAAGAGGGTCATCAGCAACGCTGAGCAGCAAAAACTGCTCAGTACACACATGGATAAGTCAATGCACAGCGTGTTCTTTAAACACGTGCGTGAACATGGCTTGTCCGAACAGCTGACGTTAAGTCCTTTCTTAAGTCAGCTGGCCTGATGTCCGAGACTGAAGGGTATATTTTTGCCTGCCAAGATGGTGTAATTAACACTCTCGAATACCGTGCAAAAGTGCTCCAGATGCAGCTACCCGACACACTGTGTAGGGTGTGTAAGCAACATCCTGAAACGCTTATGCATCTCTTGTCAGCATGTCCTGTG
This sequence comes from Microplitis deprimator, assembly GCA_964016945.1. Lineage (NCBI taxonomy): Eukaryota > Metazoa > Arthropoda > Insecta > Hymenoptera > Braconidae > Microplitis > Microplitis deprimator. The sequence goes on along the minus strand of OZ024706.1, from coordinate 16,310,795 downwards.
CTGGCGAGAAGTGCATACGTTCAGCGTCACAATGCTGCTCTGCGAGTACTTTATTACCACCTTAGACACACGCACGGTATCGATAAAACACCAGTGCTGCCTTATTTGCCAGGAGACATTCCGCAAGTTGTTGAGAATGACCGTTGCCGTATTTATTGGAACGTGCCATTCGCAACAACGCGGAAAATAGATCACAATAAACCTGATATTGTGCTCTTCGATAAAACCGCTCGTAACATTTATATTATTAGCGAGTTCTCAGCACCTGCTGAGTATAACATCACGGTTAAAGAAGAGCACAAACACGAAATACATCAGGATCTCCTATTTGAAATTGGCAAACTTTACCCAGGCTACCATGTTAAGCTTGTCGAACTCATTGTTGGCGTCCTAGGAGGGATGAAACAGACTTTTTTGTCTGCACTGGCTACAATCCCAACTTGTTTATCGCAAGTTGAGTTTTTAGCATCGAAGATGCGAAAGGCTGTCATTCTTGGATCCCTCCGTCTCCTAAGACAACGAAACATGACCTGCTGCGCATGCTGATCATCTTGTTGATGAAGCATCTCAGCAGTAACGATTTGGCGCTCAGGTGAGGCCCTCGGTAGAGTCGGACTACCGGGGATAACTCCCTGAGCATTTAACTAAAAAAAAAAATAATCATCATAATAATAATTACATTCATAATAATTATCTACATAAGAGCCGAGACCAAAATTTAGGCTTGATGAAGTTATCAAATGATAGTAGATGATTATAGTGATTATTAATAAACAATTGGTATTCAAATTTTAGATATCGTCAAACAAGATTTAGCTCTCGACGCTTGAAAAAAAGAGTGGTTTTCAAACATGGAGATTGTAATGTAGTGCAAGGCAACGTAGCAAAACGACGACGACGATATATGCAGGTAGTAATTAATTCCGCTTTCAAAACAAACTATACGTAATTATTTAATAATGACTTTTACGCATCGGAATATTCAGATAACTGAGGATTACATGTTCTTGCTGATAAATTTAAATATAACTGTGTGTGTATATGCATGTGTGTGTGTGTGTGCGTGTGTGTGCATTAAATCTTTTTAATTCCTTTTTAGCAGATCCTATATATATAAAATGGATCTTATTTCGAATATAAACTAATAAGGTAGGTATCCTAAGTCTCCCCTTTTGATTTCGTTATTACAAAGATGTTATTTTTTGTCAAAGTCGAAGGGACACACATCTTTTTTAGCTGTGAAAAAAACACATTTAGAGTGTGAAACCACCTCTCAAAACTTAGGGTCTAAAGAGGTTTTTTCCAAGTTTCACACACTTGCAGTTTAAATAATCGAATGGAAATAATGACATCATTTTTGCGGTGAAAATGATGGAAAATACCTATGGTTCCATAATAAAGTAATAAATAAAATTAAACTGTTGAAATCAATAGAACTTTCACAGAAAGAAAGTATCCGATGGATATTAATAAAACCAACGATAATTGGAAGAGAAAATAAAAGTGAAAAACTTCTTTTTTAGTTTTTCCGAAAAATCAAGTTTAGGGGGTGAACATTCCTCAACTAAAACTACATTGACCATAAAAAAAACATCAATGTTTTCGTTAGCAATGACTTTAATTTATCAAGTACCATTTTATTCCCGGATTCAATTAATTAATAAATAATTCATTATTATTTATGATCGCGTGGACCTGAAGTGGAAGGCACCAGACAAACAGGTGATATTCCCAGAATATTAGCTCTAGGTTTTATTTTTATTGTGGGAACACTAACAAATAGCTACGCAGGGGCCTTTTTGTGAATTGGATACACAATGTAGATTTGATCCGTCAAAGAATCAGATAACTTTATCTAACTTTTGATAATCGCTGCTTACTTTCAAGTTGATCTTTGTAACTTTTGGACTGGAACTAGCTTGAACAGCTTTCTTTTTGGCCGTGGTTGGAAGATGATGGTTTGATTCAGGAAGAAGCATAACGTTCTTACAAATAGAAGTAATTACATGTACTGGTTGTCCTGAATAGTAGATGTTCATTAAAGATTTACCCTATCGGCCCGCCGCACTCAGCTTACAAGATGTTAGATTGTTCAAATCACCGAAATTCTTATTACTTGAATCTTCTGGATTCAACACTTAACTATTAAACTCAGACAATAGATTTACGCTTGAAATTTATTGAGTCTTTAGCTGACTTGAAATCGATTGAAACTGCAAATCCAGCAATTCACTCGGATGTGAGCTGCTGCTCATACAATAATTGATGAGACAGATATAATTTTGAAAACGTAACTAACAAGCAATTTGCCACGCCTCTTCCATTGCGCTATCGAAACGTTCTTCTCTTGGGTTTTAGCTATCCTTGAACTGTAGGATAGCTTAATTTTTCGGTTAGAATTTAAAGGGGTAAAAGAAAAGGATTTGTGCCTTAACGTAACACTTGTAGGACTCACGTGGGCCAGATACATGAACTTCTCAAGCATCATAGGCTGCCACGCCTTGGTGTTCATTGTTTTTATTACGTTGGTTCGTGGCTCTGAAAGGAATAATTTTGAATATATAATTGGATGAGTTAAGAATACAGTAAAGTGTAATTCTCTGATTAAATGAACGTTTACGACGCGCTATAACATGTTGGTCTTAGTTGCTGTCCTTCAAATTTTTAACGCCGCACTTTACAACGAGCGCGGCAAAGAGCCCCCTTTGGAATATACAGCATGCCAGATATAAGGGCACCCCGTCCCCCTGAAGGAAAAGTACTTTTAATGACTTTTATTTGAACACTGGGATCTCTTGAGCAGCTCCATCACGTTAGGACCCGACTTTGAGTTATTCAATTTTAATTTTTACTACTTTAATCTACAAACGGCGTTATTAATTGTAGTTAACTTGAATGTCTTGTAGTCATGAAATTGACCCAAAAAAAAAAAAAAAACAATTAATACGTTTTAAAGTCTCAGATACTGTCAGAAATGAAAATAAATATTTAAAACATTTAAAATTGTTTGTAGTTTAATGCAGTGACAAAAAAATTAATCGAAATTTACAAGAATGATATAAAACTGGATGCACTACGCATAGAAATAGTATTCAACATATGCAACTGTGAGCTTGGAAACTACAAACAATGACAATAATTGTAGCAGCATTTGTTTGTTTGTAGTATCTGTGAGCAGCTAGAATTGATCTATAAAAGGGCACAGCATTGATAATGTAACAATTAAACTTATAAATTCACTGCGTTATTTTCACAATCGTTTATAGATTAATGTAGTAGAAAAAGCCTATAGAAAAAGTATGTTGTAACTTTGAACATTAATGCATTCGATCATATATCTGTGTATCTGTGTGTAGGAGTTTGCGTGTGTGTGTCTCCCTATTCAAATGTGCATGTATGTGTGTGTCTGTTTGCTCTACTTTTACCTACAAACAATGCTAATATATGTAGAAGACTTAATTGTCTTGGAGTTACGAAAGTGATCTAAACAAAACGATTACTAAGCTTCTAGAACTTAGTCAATGTCAGAATCAAGAATGCGTCATAGATACTTATTGAAAATTGTTTGTAGTTTAGTCAGATGATAGAAGAATTGCTTGAAATTAAAAAGGAAGTTATAAAATCGTATGAACTATAGAATAAAATAGTAATCGAAATCCGCTACAATAAGCTTAGAAACTTCAAATAACAACAATGATTGTAGCAGCATTCGTTTGTTAGTAGTGTCTGCGAGCAGCTAATACTAACCTATACACTGATAGAAAAACTATCTTGATTCAAGAAAAATTTTTTCTTCAAAATGTGGTTCTAGTTTCAAAATTCTTATAACGTATACCTTCTCAAATTTTGCGACGGAGACGCGAATCGGTTCAGTAACCCGTATGAGGTCGCCCATGCGTGATAATATTTTAAAATGTTGCGTAATCGAACTATATTTAAATTTAACTATAGTTGCACTTCCGACAGATAGAGGCAGCACCTACTGGGGCCTCGTGACTGTTAAATTTAAAACTTGACTAGCGCAGTGCGACGCATGCGCATCGATTTTTCCTGCCCTGTGTCAAGAAGACGGCCGCCATTATCATTCGTATAAGCATTCAAGTGATAACACGTGTTACAACGAATCGTATCATTTTGCGCTCATCTCGAGTAATTAATTTAAAATAATTATTAAAATCAATTAAGTAATCAACAAGCTCAACAAAAATATAATTATTTTTGTAATCGTAAGCACCAGAGCTTATAAATGAATTGATAAAAAACTCAAGACTTCCAGTGATCATCGACCACGTTTTTCAAGAGGTTATTCAAACGGGAGACATCACAGGTGCTCATTTATTTAATAAATAATTATATCCAGTGTTCATAAAAATTAAAAGACTCTATTTAATAATTAATTAATTATCAACATGCTCAATATTCGAATAAAATTAAAAGTAAATTCTCGCTCGGTAGCCTGGTTGGTTGGTTGTGTCGGTAGCATCATCAGTGGGCAGCTGCATTCATATACAACCATTAAAGATTAAGGAGCTCTGGGAGAACAAAATGGGTGCTTCCACTGAATACCCAACACTCAAGGCACTCAATGACTTCTTGTTCAGCCGTGCTCGCGCTCAAGAACGAGTGGAACCGGCATCTGCTTCAAAACCACTGCGCTCATCCGGTAAAACAGCTTCATACGATGCTGCAGCTGTTTATCACTCATCAACTAGTACTCAAACTCCAGCCACGCACTCATCTACTACACTCGTCTGCAAACACGTCCGGCATTCATTATACTAAACTCATCGCTAAGCAATCTTACTCGCAACTTGCCTTTGTGACCATATCATCAAGTACTTATCCAGTATGTATCTTGCTGGATCCAAGTTCTGAATCATTTTTGTTCCAGATTCCTTGGTGCACTCACTTAAACTCTAACGCACACACTCATCTATACAGATCATTGGTATTGGTGTAGCCAATGCTGGTAGAACTAAAGGTCAATTTGCACTCAAACTCTCATCTAGGCATTCAAACGAATCAATCATCGCACTCGTGTTAGGTGAACTCATTACAACAAGTTGCTGATCAACTTGAAGCACTCTGCAAGGCGGGTGGAGTCCCTCTTGCTAAATGGGCAAGCAATCATTCAAAATTACAACAACTCAATCATGTGGAAGCGATCAAGAATCACAAATTCGAGGATTTAGACTCCAGCACCAAGATTCTGGGCATGTACTGGTCCTCACACTCAGATCAGTTTTATTTCACGTACTCACCACCATGCTCAACTCAAAAATTTACAAAAAGGATAATTTTATCAGAGATTGCTCGAATCTTTGATCGTCTTGGATTTCTTCCACCACTCATCATTTTAGCCAAGGTATTTATGCAGGAGCTTTGGCTCGAAAAGCTCAGCTGGGACACTCCATTGGCAGCTAATCATCGGCATAAATGGAGAAACTTCAAAAATGAACTCAATCTCATGTCTAAAATCAAAATTCCAAGATGGATCCACTCAACCACGTGCTCAACCATCGAAATCCATGGATTCTCGGACGCCTCACAAATGGCAATGGCAGCTGTCGTGTTCATCAAAGTCCACACACCAGCTCATGGAGTCAGAGTTACGCTGCTCTGCTCTAAAACCAAGGTAGCTCCATTAAAATGACTAACGATACCAGGGTTAGACCTCACCGCAGCTATCATGTTGGCAAAACTCATAAAACACTGCCAGAGCACTCTAAATCTCACTCAATCGCCAACATACTTGTGGACGGTCTCAACAATCACTCTCACGTGGATTAAATCTCATCCATCTCGCTGGAAGGAGTTTGTTCGGAATAGGGTGTCACATATTCAAGATCTACTTCCAGATGGCCACTGGAATTTCATTCCGGGCACACAAAACCCAGCAGACTGCGCAACATGAGGGTTGACGCCTACCCAACTCCGTGATCATCAACTGTGGTGGACTGGCCTACCATGGTTGCTCAAGAGTTCATCGTCCTGGTCTAAATGTCCATCAATTGATGATACAGGAGCTCAAGCAGAAGAACGGCCTGGATTGGCCCTATTCTTATCGAATTCATCACTGAAATCAAGGTGGTCTATTATGGAACGGCCAATACTACTACTACGCATGTTACGAGCGATTGCAATCTGCTTCAGACTCCGTGACATGATCAAGGAATCACCGAACTCATCACTCAAGACTCCAATTACTTCTGGTGAAATAATTTACGAACTCAACTTCTGTATCAAAGAAACTCAACGTATTCATTTTGCAACCGAGATCAACATGCTATTATTCATACAGGAGACATCACAGGTGCCCTTTTATTTAATAAATAATGATATCCAGTGTTCATAATTATTAAAAGACTCTATATGATAATTAATTAATTATCAACATGCTCAATATTTTAAGAAAATTAAAAGTAAATTCTCGCTCGGTAGCCTCTGCAATCATGCTACCACGTGTTCATAAAATAAATTCAATTCAGTGCAATTGATTATAAACTCATTCAATTAAATTAAATTAAGTGATCAATAATATTATAAATTAATGAACTCAATTATTCATGCATTTTGTGCTATTAACAATAGTAATTCAAGTGTTCATTAATTAACTTCGCTCGGTAACCTTTGATTTCATGTCACTGTTTTCCATGACATTTTTACAATCAAATCAGTGTTCAAATATATTCAAATTAATTATTTCAATTATTTACTCGAGCTCAATTTTCTAATTTGTATTCAATTCTTTTTGTATTCATAAGCTCAGACAATTTAACAGTATTAATAAATTAAATCAACGATTTAATTTTGTAGACCAGTGATATTATGTGCTGTGACAAATGAAAATATTGTTATATTTTTTAGTATGCGTATTTTTTCAATATTTCAACCACCAACCAGTCCTGGCATCAGTGCTGCCAGAACGTGCGACATTTTTACTTCTTCCAGAGGGCCGCGCGCGCGATGCACATACGAAATTATGTCTATCGGTGTATCGGGAAACCGAAAGAAGCCGAGAGAAACCGAGCGCTGTAAACAAGCGGAGGAGAAATGTTGCTCCCAACATGCGTCGTTTCGTACCCGCTTAGAGTTGCGTGTTCAAATCCGCACTCGAATTTGATTTTTTTTTTTTATTATTTTTTAACGTAATAAATTTTTAAATAATTATTTGTTCAAATTTTTTAATTAATTGGTAATTAAAAATTTTTTGAACAAATTTAAATGGCTGTAAAATAGATAAATAAATATTAAAACATAATCCTCTCATTGTACTTTTATTTAATAATTAATTTTAGATTATTATTTGTAATTTTAATAAATAATTATTATTAAAAGTCATTTATTATTAATATTAGTTATTAGTTTTAAATGTTACTTAGAGTTTCAAATAAAATTTTTTTAAAAGCTGTTGCATTCAATTGTTGTTCTGATTCTGTGGACGTGCGACAATGTTTTTGTTTCAGGAGCTTCAAGTCGTGTGATCACAACCGCGACTGAGTCGAATTTTTTTTTTTTTAACTACTTAATAATTAATTATTTTCTAATTATCTTAAACTAATTTTTACAAAAAAAGCTTATCAATATTATTTAAATAAATAACAAAACGCAATTTTTAGACATTATTTATCGTTTTTTATCATTTGTATACTACTATCCGTAGTTCTAATGGTTAATTTATTATTATTAATAATTTAATTATATATAATAATATAATTATATATTATTTATAATAAATATTAGACTTAATTCTTACTTGAAGTCTAAAATACGACTTTTATATTACTTCACGTCTTTCATTTCTAAGTCGGAGCAATGGACGCGTGCTATCATTTTGGCATCACGTTCCCAGAGTCGCGTGTTCGATTCCGCGACCAAAAATCAGTTTTTTTTTTTTTTTTTTTTCAATTCGAATTTTTTTTTCTTTAATTTGATAATTTTAATGACACAGGTTTCCACATCACCCATGAAGTACTGTGTATCATGATGCGTTCCCATTTTTTTTTATGGTGGGTCCCCCAGAGGCCTATCAAGCATAATATAAACCCGGAAACTCAAAGAACGTTAACATTTTTTTAAATGATAATAAAATTAATATTAAATTGCAAAGCTTAAAGCTGTTGCATTCTTATTAAATAAATAAAATGATTAAAGCTTCAAACAGCAGACTAGAATTAGGTGGAAGCAGAGCTGAAGGCTCTAACTTCTTCTTAAAATAAATAAATGCATTGATCAAACCTTAAAAAACCAGGCTAGATTCAGGTGGAAGCAGAGCTGAAGGCTCTTACTTCTTCTTAAAATAAATAAATTAATTAATTAAAGCTTTAAAAACCAGACTAGATTCAGGTGAAAGGAGAGCTGAAGGCTTTACCTTCTTCTTAAAATAAATAAATTAATTAAAGCTTCAAATATTGCACAATACTTATAATACATCGGAACTTAAAGCTCTAACTTTATAATTGAATATTTAATAATTTTAGTTTTATTAATGGACGAATAATAATCAAAATAATAATTTTTAATAAAAGTTTTCCACAGGGAAAAAGCTGAAAAAAAGTTGACAATTAATATGGAAATTAAATAATTTAAATTTGATTAATATACGCGAATAAATAATTACAATAATAATTGTCTAGAGTGGAAAAAGCTGAAAAAAAGTCGATGATTTTCACGATTCATCCATTTCCCAATCGTCACCACTATCATATGCCTGTACATTCATTTGTTGAGACTGGGGCTTCTTCTTTTCGGTATACAATTTGGAAGGTTCCATCATTTCCACTAAATTTTTGTCAATTGGCATTTCTTTCGCACTTAATTCTTTCGATTTCAAGGTCGATCTTATAACGCAAAGCGAATTCAGACTTTGTGAATTTAAACTGTTCCTTTTTTTGGTTTTAACGTCAGGTATCATAGAAAAACCCCTTTCTGCTGCAGCGTTTGAATGAGGGAGGGCTCTTATGATACTCAATAAAACCCGCGAAAGAAATGCCGATGTATCATAAGTATTGTGCAATATTTGAAGCTTTAATTAATTTATTTATTTTAAGAAGAAGGTAAAGCCTTCAGCTCTCCTTCCACCTGAATCTAGTCTGGTTTTTAAAGCTTTAATCAATTCATTTATTTATTTTAAGAAGAAGTTAGAGCCTTCAGCTCTGCTTCCACCTAATTCTAGTCTGCTGTTTGAAGCTTTAATCATTTTATTTATTTTATAAAAATGCAACAGCTTTAAGCTTTGCAATTTAATATTAATTTTATTATCATTTAAAAAATTGTTAACGTTCTTTGGGTTTTCGGGTTTATATCATGGTTGATAGGCCTCTGAGAAACCCACCATAAAAAAAATGGGAATGCATCATGATACACAGTACCTCATGGGTGATGTGGAAACTTGTGTCATTAGAATTATTGAATAAAAAAAAAAAAAATTCGAATTAAAAAAAAAAAAAACTGATTTTTGGTCGCGGAATCGAATACGCGACTCTGCGAACGTGATGCTAAAATGGTAGCACGCTTCCATTGATCCTACTTAGAATGGAAGACGTGAGGTAATATAAAAGTCGTATTTTAGACTTCAAGTAAGAATTAAGTCTAATAATTATTATAAATAATATATAATTATATTATTATATATAATTCAATTATTAATAATAATAAATTAACTATTAGAACTACGGATAGTAGCATAAAAATGATAAAAAACGATAAATAAAGTCTGAAAATTGCGTTTTGTTATTTATTTAAATAATATTGATAAGCTTTTTTTGTAAAGATTAGGTAAGGATAATTAGAAAATAATTAATTATTAAGTAGTTTAAAAAAAAAATAAATTCGACTCAGTCGCGGTTGTAAACACACGACTTGAAGCTCCTGACACAAAAACATTGTCGCACGTCCACAGAACCAGTATAAGAATTGAACGCAACAGCTTTTATAAAAATTGTATTTGAAACTCTAAGTAACAATTAAAACTAATAACTAATATTAATAATAAATAACTTTTAATAATAATTATTTCTTAAAATTACAAATAATAATCTAAAATTTATTATTAAATAAAAGTACAATGAGAGGATTATGTTTTAATATTTATTTATCCATTTTACAGCCATTTAAATTTGTTCAAAAATTTTTTAATTATCACTTAATCAAAAAATTTGAACAAATAAATATTTGAAAATTTATTACGTTAAGAAATAATAAGAAAAAAAAAAAAAAATCAAATTCGAGTGCGGATTTTAACACGCAACTCTAAGCCGGTACAAAACGACGCATGGTGGGAGCAACATTCCTCCTCCGCTTGTTCACGGCGCTCGGTTTCTCTCGGCTTCTTTCGGTTTCCCGACACACCGATAGACATAATTGCGTGTGTGCATCGCGCGCACGGCCCTCTGGAAGAGGTATAAATATCGCACGTTCTGGCAGCACTGCCTGGCATGTATTTATTTAATTATTATTACAACAATTACTAATAAGTAAACATGATTGATAATAAATGATAATAATAAAATTGAATTATTATGAAAAAATTAATAAATTTAATTCATAAGTAAATAAACAATTGAGTTATAAATAAATAAATGTTGTGCCTGAATCAGCTCCTCAGGCTGGGTTAGTGCACGCAGGTGCCAATCCGTTTATCCAAAGCGGACAAAATAATTATTCAGAGGCAAATTTACGAGGGAAATATCCGAGCAAGTCGTTCGTAACAAGGCGTAAAGACACTCGAGTGAAGCAATAGAAATTAAATGAATAATGAAAAATCTTATATAAATAATAAATATGATAGAGAAAATAAATTATAGCAGTAGGAAAGATCCAAGGAACATAAATATCAAATTTCCCCGACAGCTGTTGGTTTCCACTGTTTTATTATATAAACAATAGTAAAAAAAAATATTTTCTCACACAATATTTAGTTTACTTAAATTAATAAGTAATCATCAGTTCGAACATTCATATAAATTTTTTCCCCTGGGGGTTGAACGTTAACACCATACTGTCAGCATATAAAATTATAAACTTAACATAAAAATTATACATATAACTTAATTCAATTAACAATATTAATGTTTAATATAAAAGAAATGAACTATATTATTCGAAGTTATATGAATAGTAAATAATAATAATATTCTTATTTCATTTTATCTCTTAACACTTGCGAGAAAGAGAAAGATACGGAATTTATTCTCACTCACACTCAAATAATAAATTTTCCTCTTTATATAATAATAATTTATATTTAATTAATTATTCTTAATTTACCGCTGGAATAAATTAATAACTTTACAGCGTAGATAAGTTTTAGTCAGATAAACAGTATTATCAATATCGTAGGGGAAATAAAAATATTTTATTAGAAATAATTTATTGTTACGTCCAGACTATTTTTCGTTTGTTTATATATTATTTCATTTTATTTTATTTTATTTAAATCTTACATTTTATGTTTTACTTAACATTTTGGTTGACATTAGGAAATTTGTTCGAACACCTAATCTATATTTTAATATAATATTGGGTGAAAAGGAATTTTAATCCTCACCCAGGGTCAGAGTGGCTGCTGACGCACTTTCTTATCGCCAGCACACTCTAAATAAGACCTAAAGTGAATAATACATATCTGTAATGAGTTTTTGAATATTTCCAAATTGAACAAAACATTTAAAAACAAATTATGGTGTTTAGACAAGTGAGTAGTTAAACAAACAAGCAAAAAAGTTTCCATTAAGATAGTAAAACCATTTAAAATAGAAAGCGACACAAACAAAAAAATTACAATAGAACAAAATTTAAATACTAAATAATAAATATTCAAATGAAAAATTATCAAGTAACCAAACGTGTAAAAAATAAAAAAATAGAAAAAGAATATAAAATGACCATAGGCAATATGAATAATCAATTAATTAATTAAGAGGAAATTAATCCATAAATTATATATTCTACAAAATGATGTATTTTATAAAATTATCATTTATAAATAATATAGTTTATAAGATTTACCAAATGATATAGTTTAACAATAATATGAAAAAAAAAGGAAAAAATAATTTATCCAATAAGGTCAATGGGCGGGTTGTGGAGGACCCATGTAGAGGGGGTCCAAAGCAACTACGTCAGTGGGAAAAACAATGTGGAAGGGATAGTGCGGCCCCGAAACAATGGGTTTCCGGAAGGAAGTGGAAAAAGTTGGATGGACACGGCAGAGCGTAGGCGTGGAAATTCCCCCAAATTCACGGAATTGGGTCCACCCGAAAAAATCGCTATATCTAGGCAGATTTTACATGTACTCGCTCTCTCGTGTCCTGACCAGCCTAGTGTAAAGTTCAACAGTAGAAAAAGAATAAGTGTCGAGCAATATAAAATCGTGAGCGAAAATATCAGAATAAATAAGTACTACCTAAGTAAACCAGCGTACTACATAAAAAAAATCCAGGTACGATTTTTAATTAAATACCATTAACTATCAATTTTTTTTTCTCTTTGGAAAATAAATTAGAGACGGCTGAGTAGCCACCTAATGATCCATTTTTATAATCATTTTCTCCTATTGTAAATTAGAGTGGGCTAATAGCCACCTAATAAATTATTTCTATCAAACTTTTATTGTAAATTAGCGTCGGCTAGTAGCCACCTAATAATCTTTACAAAATTGCTCGACAAAAATATTTCATTCGCATTTAAATAATAACTAAACTCAAATCAATTGATAATCCGTTAAAGTACATCGTCTCCGATTTATTTCAAATTGTTTTTTCAAAAGTGTTTCAAATAATTTCGCCATACTATTTTAAAAATCATCTTGCGCTAGTTAAATTACAATTTAATTTGAATTATATAGAAATGCAATTTAGAATTTTAATTATTTTTTTTATTCTCTAATTTTTAATCGGTTAACCGTTATCTTTGGATTATACTAAAAAGGATATTTGAATTTGATTATTACGATTAAAATTTAATGTTATAAGAAACACAATCTCCAAACCTCGAAATTTTGTAATTAAGTTGGCAATATAATTAAGAATTAATATTTTTAACATCGTGTTATTAATTTAAAAATAAACCTATCCTCTTTAATATAAAGTCTCTGGGGTTCCCGGTCTATAGGCTTCGGCTTGGGCCAAATACCCATAAAACATTTATTTATGTCAATTTCTGACATAACATTATGAATATAGATAATTATAGTAATAATAAATTAATTAATTCCGAATGACCGCTGGGGTAGTTATTAATAAAAATTTCTTTTAAATAAAATAATAATTAGTAATATTTTATAGATATTTTATTTAACAAACTAACAATTTAAATAAATATTTCAATCGTTCGGGAATTTTTCATCCGAACGATGACGTCAGTACTGGAGGAATTTTCTCAAGTACTATAAATTCACTATAGGTATATATATCCATATCTATAGATATCTATAACTTTGTGCGGCGTTTAACACACGCTGTGTATGTATATATATATAAATATATCTTTATTTTTCAACGTATATAAAGTAACACGGGGTTACTAATGATATTTAGTAATAATTATTTATCATAATTATTATGTATCATTCAGTACGATAAACAAGTTACAATATTTACTTGTGTCTCAGTTACACACGTGAGTTTTCCTATCGCAGCGACCAACAACTACCGGGGGTTATCAAACGAAAAAAAAATTGCGACGAAAGAAATCCAGAGTACTAACTCTTTAATGATTCCAGCAAAACTCGATCTAAAAGACTGAATACTTCACTCGGTGAATTGTCAAATTGGGAAAACTAACTTCTAATTACTATTAATTAGAAAACGTGTCAGAACGTATGCACAACTTATCACGATACCAAAAACAGTGTCCACACACAATGTTAGCCCGTATCTTTCTGATTTAATTGCCCTATTGTCCACCTGTTGATCGCTCACGTGGCGCAATAATTGCCCTAATTTACTATTATGATTATTTTTCTCTAGCTCTGGGCCTAGTATTAAATTAAATCTATGAAATATAAAAGAAATTTCCCGGAACCTGGATGATACATAAATAATTAATTAACTGTATGAACTATTTATTTAAACCATATCTATAGTTTTAACTAAACTAATAAATTAAATAACAATTATTTCAAATCAGGGTATTGACGACGATGTTACCGGTTGAGTATTGATTTTCCCCTACCCGGCGGTCAATATTTTTCCCAAACATCAAATATCCGGATGACAAGTTTAATAAAGATGAAATATTAACAATAGTTGGGGCATAATGTCACGCTGGATTATGCATCCCCAATGTCTCAAGATCATAAACCAAAACTTGAAATTAACAAGAGTCAATTGTTTATAATTTTAAATTACAAGATAGAATAAATCCACACACGTGCTCATACACTTTAATTTTACTGTTACAAAGATATACATAGATTATTAAGTAAATCAAATTGTTTAGTCACGGTTTACTCAGTATCAAATGAAACCTAAAAAGAATTGATGATTTCTGCTAAACAGGATCTTAATTAGATCCAATATAATGTAGTTTTTATTTTTAGTATAACTGCATAGTTCTGTCGTACTATATGACTAGTCTACACCGCAGCCTGGATAATTTTCTTTTGGCGCGCTGACACACGCAAGCCTGCCATCCTTATATAGTATAATTTGAATGTATATCATCACATGAATTGTGAATATTTCTATGCTATGTTCATCCTACAAGTAAAAAAATGAATAGAACTGACAACTATTTCAAAGTGTAGTCAGTGCCACCTGTAGAAAAAAAAGAGGTAGCTGTGAGTCCTATCTACGTAGTCCTGGCAACTCTCTACATTTTACTCAGCGCCATGTCAAATATTACTCACTACTATCGTACAAATTACACTCTTACATGTTACCCAGTTCTATGTACATAACAGCCAGTCGTATGCCAGATAGCAATGATTACTTCAAACATATTAACCATTGCTATTTGCAGATAGAGCCTGCGTCTATATTTACACATTGCTAATTACTATGTAACGCAGCACAGGCTTCCATGTAAGATAGTAATGAGTTCTATCTGAGATATTTTTCCCCGTAACGACTTGAATAATTTTTTTTAGGAATGGCGCTAGTATTTATCATTGACAACGAACAAATAAAATCATGATCACAACTAAATTGATTATGACTTATTGAACTACGTTTATGTATTAACACTAATGCATTAGTTAACTAATGAACACATAAATATTATTTTATTATGGAAATTTTTTTCTTTTACGAT
>OZ024706.1:16265793-16295340 GCA_964016945.1 Microplitis deprimator | reverse complement strand
TAAGATAACTGTATCCCTGGGGGCCCTACCGGCTAAAAACCTCACTCCCTTCCTTCTTCGGACCTAGTACTGCGGGACCGCGCAAGCATTACTTCGCAGTACTAGTCCTCCTCTTCTTCTTTCCGTCGCTCTCTTTCTTGATCAAATTCTATACCATTTCATCTCTCTTTTTTTCTCTCAACACTTCTCGGGCGTAAGTCGTCATGGTCTTAAAATTGTCTGCCGTCGCCAACATCCAAGGTATCACCAGGTCAGCGGCATTTGGCACTTCTTTCTCCTCCTGAAAGCGCAGCCGTATTTCAGACCAACGCTGACAGAAAAAGAAAGTGTGCTCGGCAGAGTCGACAACTTGCGGACAGTATTGGCAATAAGGATCGGTTCGGATCCCCATGCGATACAAATACTCATTAAACTGTCCATGACCGGACAGAAATTGGGAAAGATAGTAATCTACCTCTCCTTCTCTCCGTGTAATCCAATCACGGACTCGTTTAATGAGCCTGTATGTCCAACGTCCCGTTTCCGCAGATTTCCATCGCTCTTGCCAGAGTTTCAGGGTCTCCTCGCGTTCTCGAACCTTAACTTTTTCCAACGGTTCTTCCCCAGCCCGACGGGCATCCCAGATGCGCTTCCTCTCGAACCCCAAAAGGTCGATTGGAATCACACCCGCGATGACCATCACGGCTGCTTCCGAAACCGTACGGTAAGCACAAGCTACCCTCAGCGCACCTCTTCGTTGAACGGATGCCAGTCGTCGACGATAACTTTCTGCTTTGAGTGACTCACACCAGATTTCTGCTCCGTAGAGCATTATCGAGTTTGAGACGCTCATGAGAACTCGTCTACGGCTGCTCCTCGGTCCTCCGACGTTAGGCATCAACCGAGAAAGACTCGCTACCAACGTTGTCGCTTTTTTAGCCGCACTGACAATCTGATCGCGAAACGTGAGTTTCGTATCGATCTTCACCCCAAGGTATTTCAAAGAACTCCCACTCTCGACGTGTTGATCCACGACGAGAGCACGGAAAGGACTCGGAAACCACCTCTGGGCTGTGAGTACTATAACCTCAGTTTTCGCTTTCGCTAATGCCATACCATGGTCATTTAGCCAAGCGTCCACTTTGGTCGCGACCAGGCTTGCTAATCTTTGCGCACTCTCGTAAGAACGCGCAAGGATTAGTGCCGCCACATCGTCAGCAAACCCCTCCAGTATCACCTCACTCGGTAGGTCTAGACGTAGAAGTGCGTCATAAAGGATGATCCAGAGTTCTGGTCCTAAGACAGAACCCTGAGCCGTTCCTCCACTCAGCTTCTTCATCATCTCGCCAAAGGTAGTCTCATAGATCAAAAAACGATTACGTAAGTAATCGTCTATGATCCGAATGAGATACTCGGACAGACCTAATTTCCGAAGCGCTTTCATTATATCCGGCCATCGTGCCGAATTGAATGCATTTTTGACATCAAATGTCATCATAATGCATACTGGACGGGATCGATGATTTCCCGTCCAAGCTCTTCTAGCAAATGAAAGCGCTTCCGAAATAGCACCGATTGTGCTGCGACCAGGCCGAAAACCATGTTGGTTTTCCGCTAGACCACCGGCATTCGCAACTTCAATTCTCAGCCGATTTCGAATTAACGATTCGAGAATTTTTCCAGCTACGTCCAGCATGCAAAGTGGCCTGTAGGACGAAGGAGTATAGGGCGGACCCTTTCCTTTGTCTAACAGGACTAACCTTTGCAGCTTCCATCGTGCAGGAAAAACTCCAACCGAAATGCAGCAGTTGTAAGTACTCAAAAGCAGTTGTTCGTGCTGAGGGAGGAGGGCCTTATAAACCTCGACGGGGATACCGTCGGGGCCCGGGGCCTTTCCTCCTTTGAGATTTCTTACAACCAGCCGCAGTTCAGCTGCTGAGAAAGGTGGGCACTCGTCATCGGGTATAGTCCAAACAGGACTGTCCCGATCTTCGCGCTCCGGAAACAGGACATTAACAATCTCCTGCATCGCATTCGGTTCCATAGGAGATACTGGACTGCGACCCTCGAATTTTCGAGTAACAATCTGGTAGCCAAGGCCCCATAGATCATTATCTACTTCTTCGCAGACCGCCTTCCAGCATCGCCCTTTGCTCTCCTTGATTGCCATAACCAGTCGCTTCTTCGCCGCCTTGTACTCTTCGTTCTTCTGCTGCCCAGTATCACGCTTTCGCGTCCTGAGTGCTTGCCTCCGAAGACGCAAACACTCAGCCCTGAGCAGCGCAATCTCATCAGTCCACCAGTAAGCCGGTTTCCTGCGTGAGCTTGCGGAACGTCGAGGCATGGCAGCGTCGCAGCCTGAGACGACAGCCTTCATCGTACGGTCAACAATCATCTCCACATCTTCGCGCGTCTCAGCAGATATAGGGGGAAAGGTCTCAACGCTGTCTGAGACCGCTTTTTGTAAAGCACTCTCATCCAGCCTCGAAACCATCCAACCTACCCGCTTCATTGAACGCTGGCACACTATCGCAGGGTTTCCCCGTAGATCATGTACCGTATACGAGATGTATTGGTGATCGCTAGCCGTAAACTCCTCTAAAACAGCCCAGTCCGAGATCACCGCAGCTATCCGTTGAGTAGCAAAGGTGAGGTCAATAATTGACCCACGTGTGCCCACCCTACGGAAAGTTGTAGTGTTTCCCTTATTCATAATGACAAGATCTAGACTTGCCATCATGTCCAAGAGCTCAGTACCGCGCGTGTCGGTCCATTCCATGCCCCAATCGATGGATTTCGCATTGAAATCACCACCTATCACGATTTCTCCCTCAAGATTGTGAATAACTCTTTCGAGTTCATTCACCCTCTTTCGGAAGTCAGCGATAGGCTCGTTGGGAGTGAAATAGCACGACACGAAGGTGATCGCTGGCGTAACTACCCATACAATACCATCCCTGGATCCACTGTCTCTCACGGAAACAGACCCTAGGTCCGGAATCCAAACTGCCGCTGTGCCCGAGGGGTCACAGAACCAATTTGGTCCAGACGCTGAATAGTATTGCTCTGAAACCAGAACAATATCCATTCTGCGGTCTTGTTTCCGTG
Organism: Microplitis deprimator; assembly: GCA_964016945.1. Classification (NCBI taxonomy): domain Eukaryota; kingdom Metazoa; phylum Arthropoda; class Insecta; order Hymenoptera; family Braconidae; genus Microplitis; species Microplitis deprimator. The sequence continues at coordinate 16,292,253 of OZ024706.1, read as the reverse complement.
CTAGAAGTAGATCCAGCGATGTTCTGCACCGTTGTAGATTCGCCTGCAGCACCTTAGCCATTTTTCTGAGAAGTGCATCGCCTCGAACCGATTATGTGATCAACAGATCGCCCGTCTCCTACTGCCGCACAGAGGTGGCAGCGCGGTGGATTGGGGCAGGTCTTGGCCTGGTGGTCCGCCTGGCCGCAACGCCAGCAAAGACTCGACCGATCAACCTCCGCCTTACATGATCTGGTCGAGTGACCAAGATCATGGCAGCGAAAGCATCGATCAAGCCGTTCCCAGCGGCGGATACGGCAGACCAACCAGCCCACTTTGACCTTTCCCAAGGCCTCTAAGGCAGCGGCGACCGCGCATCTTGCCTCAATGAAGGCACGGACAGCTCCCCATTTATTGGGTTTTGTGATGTTAATTTTCAGCTCGTCTGTACCTTCATTGTTGCTCCGACGCAAGGCCGCCCTCACCTCGTCGACTGTTGTTGCAGCGTCCAGCCCATCGATAACCACTGTAGTGGTTGGGACGAGATGGCGCACCGCAACAACTCCACCAGCCGCCTCGGTGATCTTCTTATCGAGAGCAGAGCGATCTTTAACAGATCCCTCGAACTCAATAAGAAGACCGCCTTTCCTGGCTGTCCTTATTGATCGTACACTAGTAGTAAGATCCTCCGGGGAAAGTTTCGATCGCAATGCTCTCAAAACTTCTCCAGACGATCTTGACTCACCTGGTGTGATCAGCACGGCCTCCGCCCGTTGTCGCCTCTTCCGCTGCTTGTCCTCCTTAGATGCTGTGGTCCGTAGTAGTAGTAGTAGTAGTAGTAGTATTAAATGTCTGGATTTACTTAATAAATAAGTAATTAATTATTGGAAATGTTCGCGTGGGCCTCAAGTAGGAGGCACCGGGCAAAAATAGTGATTTTCCTAGAGGATTAGCTTTATGTTTAATTTTTTTTGTGAGAACTCAAACGATAAACCGCGCAGTTGCCTTCCTGTGCACTCGACGACGAACTTGGATTCAATACGTTAGAGAAATCGATAACTTCACCTACCTTTCGTTGTTTGACTGTTTACTTTGGAAATTGACCCTCGTGGCGTGTCGAACTGGAATTTCTGTGAACGGCTTCTGATGGTTTCGGATTGAAAGATGATTTGGTCCAGCAAGAAGGGCTGTGGTTCTCAATATTAGAAATTATCTAATATACAGGTTTGTCCAATGATTAATGTTTATTGAATAACTTCCCTATGGACTCGCTGTACTCAGTTCACAAGATGTTAGATTGTTCTTAACACTAAGGTTCTTTTCTTTAACTTAAATCTCTGAGATTAACACTTAAGTATCAAACTTGAACTTCAGGTCTTACACATTGAATTTGTTGAGTCTTTGGATCGTATGAGTTCAGTCTAAATCTCCGACTCCGGCAATTCACTCGAACGAGAATTGCTGTTTATACACTCAACAATTATTATAAAATCACCCATGTCTCCTTGTGTTTTACGCGAGCGGTACTTAAAAAAAATATAATTTAAAAGATGATTTTGGAATATAAATTCAACGGTAACAAGCACCTCGCCACGCCTCCTCGAGTGAAATATAAAGACGATCGTCCCGTGGGATTTTATAGTAACTCGACTGTTTTAATTTTTTTAGGTAGATTTTTTTAAAAATCTAGGTTTTGTATTAGTCCTCATGGTTGATTTTTCAAGGAATTTTGTCATAACCTAACATAATTAGTTAAGTAGAGTTCGAAAATACCATTCTTTGAAAAACTTATATATATATATATATATATATATATATATATATATATATATTGAGAAGGAAGAGAATTGTATGATCTTCAAAAAAGCCAGTATCTGCTTAGCTCTGAGTTCAACTCTAGCTCTCCTGTGAGTCTTTAATGTCAAATTTCGTATCAAATCGATGGTTTTTTGCTGTTAACTCATGAACGGTTGAGTCTAGAGAAAAAACGTAAATGACTTTTTTGTAGAAAATTTAATTTTCTATAAAAACGATTCTACGACTTGTATCTCTAAAACTATTATTTTAAAAAATATATGAAGTTAAAGTTATTAAAATTTTTAATTTTAGCAAAATTTCGAGATTAATTATTTTATAATTAAATAATATTTATATTTTGAGTAGTTTTTCGGCTCATTTTATTAATTACTTACCAAAAAAAAAATCAAAATTTGTAAGATATTCAAAATTATGTACTTACAATCTATTTTAGGAAGAAATTCGAAATTAAATGGGTTCTTAAACTAATTTGGATGAATATTTAAGGGTATTTTTTATATTTTGTATATTTATGTATTAATCATTATCTTTCATAAATTACTGATAGTATTTTAATTATTAAATCAAAATTATCATTAATTTAAACGAAAATGATAGCTTACTTACATACCATTTTGGCAGTCTAATGATTTTACATAATAAAATATGCTTTTTATGTTAGTCCTTTAATTATTTAGCAGCGCTTACTAGTTTTTAAACTATCGCTACAGCAGCGTTTAGTTTATCAGCTAATTATGTTTTTAGGAATAAGTTGCTTTCGTGTGACCTTGACTTAATTGGTTTAATTGCCACGGCAGCGCTCGAGACATTTTTAATGATTAAGTAAGAAATTAAGACAATTTAATGAGTAGAAACCTAAACATGCAAACCTTCTCAATAAGACAATTTACAGATAAATTGAGAAAAATATAGATAGCCCGAACTGGGAATCGAACCCAGACCATGTCGGTATCGCGCCGAGTGCTCTACCAGTTAAGCTATCCGGCACTATACGATATTCCGTTCAATTTAATCTATAACTTATTGGAGCCACACCGTTCATCGTACGGTAATACACCAATTTAATAAGTGGAAACCTAAACATGCAAACCTTCTCAATAAGACAATTTATAGATAAATTGAGAAAAATATAGATAGCCCGAACTGGGAATCGAACCCAGACCATGTCAGTATCGCGCCGAGTGCTCTACCAGTTGAGCTATCCAGCGCTATACTATATTCCGTTCAATTTAATCTATAACTTATTGAGCCACACCGTCCATTGTACGGTAAAAATATAAATATTATTTAATTATAAAATAATTAATCTCGAAATTTTGCTAAAATTAAAAATTTTAATAACTTTAACTTCATATATTTTTTAAAATAAGAGCTTTAGAGCTACAAGTCATAAACCTTTTTTATAGAAAATTAAATTTTCTACAAAAAAGTCATTTACGTTTTTTCTCTAGACTCAACCGTTCATGAGTTAACAGCAAAAAACCATCGATTTAATACGAAATTTGACATTAAAGACTCACAGGAGAGCTAGAGTTGAACTCAGAGCTAAGCAGATACTGGCTTTTTTGAAGAGCATACAATTCTCTTTAAGAAAAACTTTGGACCCATACGATACATAGAAGTGGGGCTGAGTTTTATTAATTGAAGAGAAAAAAAAACTATATTTACGTGCTTCTAGCGTGGGAAAACTTCAACGACGTTGTTCCAGTGGTTAATATTAATATTAAGAGCTCAAAATTAGACTGAATTTTTATTTTAACATATAGAACAAGATTTTTGATGGGGAGCGAAAAAAAAAAAATGTTCGTTTCAAACGGAGCACCCTAATATATATGTAGCGTTGCTACAATAATTACGATCGATTAATTTTAGCAATATACGCCGAACATCGATTTTTCCATATTCCGTCTCTAACTCATTCGTAGAGACACAATAAGTTATACCGCTGACTGCACACACGCATCTAAGTATTTCTATTGTATTCTCAAAATTTACTGTGTTAAATACGTTGGTTAAATAAAACATTTATTTAACATTATTAGTTGGTTTAAATAATTTATTTAGTATATTTAATTTTGACCCTTAACCACTAAATTGGTGACCCCGACGTGATTTCTTTTTAAGGGAAGCGTCAAAAACGTGCGTTACACAGTTTATAAAATTTCGCGAGTTCTCGTGTCGTTTCGCCGCGAATATTTTGTCGCGTTGCCGATTAACAGGCGAGATCGTGATTTGTATTCACAGTTATTTTTGTGTGAATTTATTTTTGAATTAATTAGTGCAGTGATTTTTGTTATCATTGTGCAGTTTTTTATTCTTTTATCACCGCTGGTGCATTGCTGGGCATCTTATGGACGTTATGCCGCATCAGTGTTGATTCGAGGGACCGTTAGTGCGAATCGAATAGTGATAAAAGTTTTTGCGAGCTGTGATAAAAAAATTGTAATTAGTTTTTCGTACAGTGTCGCGTATAATTTTCTTTCCGTTGCTGGAAATACCACAGAGGATTAGGCCGATCCACCGGCTGCACATTCCTGAGCCGTACGTCATCGATAATCTTTCGGTAGCACTGTACCGAATTACTGACATAGTTGTTGGGTGATGTCAGGCTCTGAAACCGACAGTGACAAGACAATAAAATCCGAGTCATCTGTCGAAAAAACATTCAAATCTAATTCATCGGGATCGTCGTCGTTTACGTCAGTTAAATTAAATATGGCCGTGAACATCAAAGCACCCCAGTTCAGCACGGAAAATCCAAAATTGTGGTTTGCGCAGGTTCAGGCGCAGTTTCCGACACATCAGGTAGCAACGGAGCGTGCCAAATTCGACCTGGTGATCCCATTGCTTGACACTCGCGTCGCCGCAGAAGTCGAGCAGTTAATCCTTCAGCCTCTTGCGACAACTCCGTACAGCTATTTAAAAACCGCTTTAATAAAATGCTTCACGAGATCCGAAGAAGCACGGATCACTTAGCTCCTCGACAGAGAGAGACTTGGCGATCGGACTCCATCGCAACATTTACGTCATCTGCGTACGCTAGTTCCCGGCAATGATGACGCTATGATCAAAGCACGTTGGTTTTTGCATATGCCGAATGAAATTCAAATATGTCTTGAAGCTATCAGCTACTCAACGCTTGATAAACTCGCCGAGTCTGCTGATCGTATGGTTGAGCGTATATCGCTCAAACCTCAAGTTGCCGCCGCCACTGTTAACTCATCATCGTCAACCGCCGAGCACGGTGAGATTACTGCGCTGCGCAGAGAAATTGCGCAACTTACGAAACAAGTTAAAAACTTAAAAGTTAAACGCCGCAGATCCAGAAGTCGATCACGGTCACGTATACCAAAGAAGTTTGACTTCTGTAAGTACCATAACAAGCACGGTAAAAACGCCCGATCGTGCATTTCCGGCTGCAAATGGCAGGAAAACGCAAACGAGAATCAATAGAGGCGGCCAATGATTCTTAATCGATTTCTCGCCGCCTGTTTATCCGAGAGCGAACTACAGGAACGGAATATCTTGTCGATTCCGGCTTCGATTTGTCCGTTTTTCCACGTGGCTGGCTGAAATCAATCAGTACACCTATAGGATATCAATTGTATGCCGCAAACGGCTCGATAATTCAAACCTATGGTTTAAAATCAATTACATTGAACCTTGGACTTCGCCGTGAATTCTCATGGAATTTTATAATCGCTGACGTCACTAAACCGATTATAGGTGCAGACTTCTTAAGTCATAATGACTTATTAGTCGACCTAAAACGAAAGTGCCTTCGTGACGGCATCACCGGTTTATTGACACCCGGAAATTCTCACACGACATCGGCAGAAACTAATATTAAAGCAGTCGATGGTAATTCTGCGTATGTGGAACTATTAAGAGAATTTACTGATATTACTCGACCTCATGCTACTCAGCGTCAAACTAGAAAACATTCAACGGTGCATCATATCCGAACGTCACCTGGACCGCTAGTTTCGTGCAAGGCAAGACGCCTGGCCCCAGAAAAATTAAAAATCGCACAAGCAGAGTTCCGTAAAATGATCGAGAAAGGTATTTGCAGACCATCCAACAGCGCCTGGGCTTTACCATTTCATTTGGTACAGAAGAAGTCCGGAGAATGGAGGCCGTGCGGTGATTACCGTCTACTCAACGATCGAACCCTAATCGACAAATACTCGCTGCGTTATCTTGACTACTTTGCCGCATTCCTACATGGTAAAAACATATTTTCAGTCGTCGATTTTGCAAAGGCATTTTTGCAAATACCTGTCGCACCGGAAGACGTGCCCAAAACGGCGATCATTACACCGTTCGGACTGTTCGAGTTCCGATTTATGACGTTTGGGCTTAAAAACGCAGCTCAAACGTTTCAACGATTTATTGACGAGGTCACTCGTGATCTTGATTTCGTCTTTCCATACGTTGACGATATTTTAATCGCATCTAACGACGAGAAGCAACACATGGAGCATCTAAAAATTTCATTCGAGCGTCTCCGTGAATACGGACTGGTAATTAACGTACCGAAATGTCAATTTGGTCTACCGGAAGTAAAATTTCTCGGCCATGTCATCACCAAAGATGGAATTAAGCCGTTACCGGAAAAAGTCGAGGCTATTGTCAATTTCGAGCCTCCTACCACCGTAAAAGCTCTTCGTCGATTCCTCGGCACAGTGAATTTCTACAGAAAGTTCATCACGAACGCTGCAGAAATTCTAGCACCGTTAAACAAAATTTTGGAAGGACCCAAAGTAAAAGGCTCTCATCCAGTCAACTGGACAACCGACCTTCAGGAGTCTTTTAAGTCAGCTAAACGCGCTCTCGCGGAGGCTACTCTATTGGTACACCCTAAAACCGATGCCGACTGGGCAATATTTACCGACGTATCCGAAATCGGTATTGGAGCCGTTTTACAACAAAAAGTGGATAACAACTGGCAACCACTGGCATTTTTTAGTCGAAAAGTGTCCTCGTCGATCCAAAAATTGTCGACATACGACCGCGAGTCAAACGCCATCTACGAGGCTGTTAAATACTTTCGGCACATATTCGAAGGCCGGCATGTTACGATCTACACAGATCACAAGCCGCTTCAGCACGCTTACAAACAGCGCACCGAAAGAGCATCGCCTTGGCAATTTCGTCGACTCGATTTCATCGGTCAATTCACCACCGATATTCGACATGTGTCGGGTAACGACAATATTGTCGCTGACACATTGTCACGTGTCGAAGCAGTATCCACTGCTATAACGTCGCAAGAACTCGCCGACGCTCAACAAACCGACAATGAACTTCAGCAGTTGTTACGTCAAACAACTGCTTTGAATTTAAAAACGATTCAACTCGATAATGGACCTGCACTGTACTGTGACACTGCGTAAGGTACAGTGCGTCCATACGTTCCAGGACCGCTGAGGAGAAAAGTGTTCGACTTGCTACACACGCTCGCTCACCCTGGAATCAAAGGATCGCTAAAGATCGTCTCCAAACGATACGTCTGGCTGTCGATTAATAAAGATTGCCGAGAATGGGCGAAATCTTGCATCGATTGCCAGAAAAATAAAATCCAGAGACACGTGTCATCGCCGATCGCCAGTTTTCAACCTCCAACTGAACGATTTGAGCACATACACATCGACTTGGTGTCTCTAAAATCGTCTAGAGGCTTTAACCAGTGTTTAACGATCATCGACCGATTCACGAGGTTTCCTGAGGCTGTCCCGTTATCCAATGGAACTGCAGAGACAGTAGCACATGCACTATCGCTGCACTGGATTTCTCGCCACGGAGTACCGAAACGTATACTTTCGGACCAAGGTCCGCAATTCGAATCGTCGTTATTCCAATCGCTATTAAAAATGTATGGAATAAAATACCTACATACTACACCGTATCATCCGCAAGCCAACGGTCTCGTCGAACGATTACATCGTCAGCTAAAGGCAGCACTTTTGTGTCATCGAGAATCATGGTATGACGCATTACCAGCCGTTTTGCTCGGCTTACGCGCTGCTTGGAAGGACGACATCCAGACGACTCCGGCTGAATTAGTGTCCGGTGAGCCAATTCGTTTGCCTGGTGAGTTACTCACTCCCAGCAATAAAACAACACCTCATAACATTGTCAATACTCTAAAACGTCATTTTAATTCATTGGCACCGGCCGAAATGTCGCGTCACGGCAAGCATTCTGTTTTTTGTTTCAGGAATCTTAGTACTTGCAGTCACGTACTGGTACGGAATGACCAGGTTGGACCATCTTTTTCAGCGCCGTACGAAAGTCCATATCGTGTAATAACTCGACACGATAAATACTTCATCGTCGATTTTCGTGGACGACAAATCGCTATTTCAGTGGACATATTGAAGTCGGTTTACGAGGTGAATCCAATCGACGCGACGATGACGATAACAAACTCCCAGTCGGATAACACAGCAACCGAGACCCAAAAACGCCGAGTCCGGTTTAATATTTAAAAATTTACGCGATTAAAATTTTTTTTTATATAAAAGTTTTTTTTACAAAGTAAGAATTCACCACTGTATTATACTCATTCATTTACTTATTTATTTATTCATATCATTTGTAAATATTCCATTACTTTAATTATCGTGTATTAAATTTAAAAAAAAAAAAAAAAAAACAAAGGGAGTTCTGTAGCGTTGCTACAATAATTACGATCGATTAATTTCGGCAATCTACGCCGAACATCGATTTTTCCATATTCCGTCTCTACCTCATTCGTAGAGACACAATAAGTTATACCGCTGACTGCACACACGCATCTAGACATTTCTATTGTATTCTCAAAATTTACTGTGTTAAATACGTTGGTTAGATAAAACATTTATTTAACATTATTAGTTGGTTTAAATAATTTCTTTAGTATATTTAATTTTTACCCTTAACCACTAAATATATATATATATATATATATATATTGTGACATTTTAAAAATTTCACGATATAATTTGACGCCGACACGTGGTCACTTAATTGTTTAATCCTTACATTATTGAAATACTGTAAGGTTATGTTTGTTTTGACATTTGCCGTACGTTAACTTGGCTGATCACGACTTTTGCAGGATTTTTCCCGCGTAATTTATATTAAAACCATCATTCAGTTGGCAGCTTGGTACCGGAAAGATCCGAGACTCGTGATGCTGATAATAATATTAATAGTAATAAGTTAATTAGTAATTAAGTTAGTTTACGTTGGTATGAGTAGTTTTAAGATACAAGGCCTTTTTTGCTGGTCACCCGAGCCCAAGAGGACACCACCGACCCGACGACAACAGCCGACCGTAGCCGAGGAGCGGCTTCCTAAAAGACCGTCAGTATACTTATTTGAAGTTAACATCCTTCAGCAAGTTAGCCGGCAGGACGTCAAAACCTCCGAACAATTTGGCCAATGGTCACGAACAGATGGAGCAAAGGATTATACGGCAGATAGGAGAGTTGTACGACGTATTCCTTGTTTAACCGGATGGACCGAGTACTCGAGGGGCAACTTGGCATCGACTGTTCTATTGGGGTTCGCAGCCCGGCTCGAGACACTAGCGAAGCGCCGCCACGTGAAGAAGCCCTGAACTAATGGCAAGAAGTCGAGTACTAAAAGAGACGCCGCCATTCTGGATCGTACCTAGTTGCTGACGACACGTGCGTAGTAATAAAAATAATAATTAACCCGCTAATACGCTCTAATAAATTGTTCAATCCGAGAAAAAATAAAAAAAAAAAAAAAAAAAACAAGATCACCAGTCGTGCCGACTCAGACGCGTTGTCCGTGGACCGATAAGTGATTGAAAAATTTGCGAGCCGCCGTTCCCGGCACGCCAGTGGGAATTTACTTTGACCACGTGGAGACGACAATCATTATTGTTATTGGGGACTACGAGAACATCGACCGGTGAGCGAGTTTCGATCATTCATTTCGAGGGGTAGCTCGTCTTGTCGCCAGGTTCCTTTTTCTTTTTTTATGTTTTTGTTGTTATTTCTTTATTTTTTTTTCTAAAAGTAATTATATTGGTTATTTGTGAACCGGTGCGAGTTGACAACTCGAGTTACTCCACTGGTACAACCTTATTATGAATTCTGAATTGTAAGCGGCTTGGGGTTGATAAACTGAGTGCATGTGTTTGATGACATTTGTAGTTCAGTTCATTATTTTGTCGTAATAATATACTGAGTAAATATACTGAGTAACTCGAATATCCGGCCAATAATTATTTGACGCTACATTAAGTGCCTATCCCGTTCCCGATCTGCCACCCTGAGCTGACTGATTTCTAAACTTTGTACTTCGGTGAGTATTGCATCACCTGGCGCCCAACAACTGTAGAAGCTGAACAAGGTAAGCCAAATAGTTGTGCGGGGATAGTTCGTCTGACGGATTCCAGGCGAACTAAATAACTGGTTACATATTTGGCGCCCCACGTTGAGCAAAATCTATAACGGGTTTTTCACCACCGGGGATCTACCGGAATGAAGTCCGAATACATGTACTATTTTGGCAACCTTGTCCAAAATTTCAGAGTTGGGCGCCAGGTGATTTTATAATCACCAAAATAAACAATTATCGTAATTGAGCTCAGAGGGGCGGATCTGGGAGAGGTCAGGCACTTAAGATTACGATAAAAAATTGAGCAGAATTCAACAACAACAAAAAATAGTCGTATATTAAACAAACAAAATAAATAATCGGTTTCACACAAATAATCGGTTACAACAAAATATAAATGCCGTTGTCGGCTTGACTCGATATAAACAAAATTAAAAAAAAATCGTAGTTGATCGAAAAACAAAGTCAGGTCATTACTCAAAAAAATAACAGTCGGTTGTTGAAATAAAATAAATTTAGGTTATTTTCCACGCACACACACAATGTAGTTCTTAACAAAATACTCGACCGGTGACGTCAGAGTATTTTACATGGCAAGACTCGGCTGCCGCAACGAATGAGAAAGAGATAATCCGTAATTCTCAGAATTGCTCGATTGAAATAAAATAAAATATAAAATAATATTTTATTTTGGTAACGCGTATTTTTCACTATCACATAATTATCGCGCGTAATTAATTATTAAATTACTTATCATGTACACAAAACGCGTTTCACTTGTTCCTTAAACAAAATCAGTCGGTCGTACACTTGCTCAGTCCCGTGTCAAGACTTCGGCTTGTTCACAGTCGTCGGACTATTGTTCACTCGGAATTTATTTGTCGGTCACTTTAATTAATCGTTGATCAATAATCGAATTGTTCAAAAATCGGAATCGAAATTGGTCGTTTGGTCGAAGTCGAATGGTTCGAAGTACAAACGCGACCGCTCAGTACGAAGTCTATCCCGGATCTCTCCTCACAATCCATTCGGTCGATTGATTGCTCGGTCGAAGTCGAAATTTTTGCTCATAGATGTCACCAGAGTTAGCTCATCGGATAACGATTCATTATTTTAAATAATTTCAATCCACGAGTCGATGTCGAATTTTTCATCATGTTACAATATATATATATATATATATATATATATATATATATATATATATATATAGATATATATATATATATATATATATATATATATGTGTGTAAGATAACCAAGTTTTGAGGACACGATTGCGTCTACAATTCTTATCAGATCTTAATGAAATTTTTCACACTTATACTATGGGCGATTATCACGGTTAAGTTTGAAGATGGGCTAAATCGGTCAATTAGTTTAGAAGTTATGGCTATTTTAAATTTCCACGATTTTTCGAAAAAATCAGTTTTTATCCACTTTCAAGTTTATAGAATTTCAAAACTAATACTCATAGTCAATTCCCGTAAAATTTATCTAAAAGCTGGATTAGTAAGCTTTAATTTTCGACCTTAAACTTTATGTTTTGACCATTTCTTCCAATAATTTGATAGCCTTGAAAATTTTAATAGAATCAAAAAATGTGGAAAATATGGTGTTCATTACACATAACTTATGCATTTCCCATTATAATACAATTTTGTCAGTTGTATCTAATTGTGAACAAAATAACCTGTAAATTTCTCAGCTATTTAATAGTTTAAAAGGATTTTTTCTATTATTTATGACGTTTCAATCGTACCTGTACGTCCTATCACTAACTGGTCTTGCCATCGTACTAGCGATTACAATTATAATCTCATACTAATTAAATTTTCTATACTTTGTATATGTGAAGATTAGTTTGGTATATTACCTATATGATGTTATGTCAAATCAACTATCTGAAGTTCTCTATCGAAAATAGTCGTGGTCTTTCTTTACCCTCACTCTTAAAAAACAAGCCTAATTTCATATCATGACTATACACTAACATGTATCAAAAGATATGTATGTATGAAACTTTTTTTATAGATAAATTGGAAAATCTACCTACCATTTCGGCTGCCGAATGGTCTTTTTTTGATAAATATGAACGAATCGGTTTAAGAGAAATAGAAAATAGAAAAAGAGGGTTGCCTAAACGTAACACGGTTTAGAACTCACGTGGGCCAGCAAGGAAGATACATTAAGTTCTCAAGCGCCATAGGCTGCCGCACCTTGGTGTTCGTGGTTTTCATCACCTCAGTTCGCGGTTCTGGAGGGAATAATTTAGAATATATAATTAGGTGAATTTAGAATACAGTCAAGTGTAATTCCCTGATTGGAGGAGACGTTGACGACGTGCAACGAGGTGTTGGCTGAAGTTGATGTCTTAAAAATTTTTAACGCTGCACTTTACAGCGAGTGCGGCAAAGAGGCCCCTTTAATATACACGGCAAGTCGGATATAACAGCATCCCTCCTCCCAAAGAAAGGGTACTTTTAGTGACCATTCTTTGTACACTGGGGTCTTTTGGATTTGCCCGCTGGAAAGTTCAGTGTCAATTTTGACTTAAGTTAAGTAGTTATTGTAATTGCTGAGTACTTTGCCTTCTTACAAGAAATGCTACGACTATTCTAAAAATTCGTTTGCTTTAAGCCATATTGTTATGTTTGTATGAACTATAGTATTAATAATAAAACTACATAGTTTCATAGTGCTTTATAAGTATATTAAGTATAATTGTGGTGGTTTCGAGAATTTATAGTTTTTACGACAGTTTACAAAAATTTTTTTTTGTTATCTGAAAACTCAGTTTTTACAAAAATTTTCAAAATTTTGAGTTTCTGAAAAAATTTGAACTTTTCAAAATTTTCCAAAATTTTTAATTAGCTGAAGAAGAAATTAATTAATTCTATCTTTTCAATTTTTATTTATTTTGGTTTTGCGAAAATTTCGGAAGTCGAGTTTCCGACAGAGAATAAAAAAAAATTTTTAATTATTTCGGTTCCTGAAAACATAAGTTGTATTGGGTTCTGAAATTTACCCTTAACCTTAAATCCTCCGTGCGAAAACCTAAGTTACATTAAAGAATTTTGAATTTTTAGTAATGTCTATGCCACCGGACAATTCTGTTTTATTTAATTATTTTATAATTTGAAAGTCCTAGTCTTTAATTCGCCGGGGTTTCCTTTTAATGTCTTGCCTTCATAATTTTATTTTCGTTAGAATAATTTTATTTTTCTCTCACTCACTCCAGTGTACGAAAAAAAACTTGCGCTTAGATCGTGAATGCATTGTAGCTCCACGATTTGGTCAAATATTCTTATGGATCTAATTACTCCTCTTATGATGCAAATAAGTCATTCGTCTTAGAGCATCCATGAGAGAAGGTGTTTCTATTGTTTTGATGTTGGCGTAAATCTTTTCTTTCTGAAATCAGTAACCCCGGACGAAAACATTAATTAAGCTTTCGGTACTCGCGTCCACTCGCCCGACGATTTTCATCGCGAGGCCAGCACTCTGCCGCCTATGCTGAATGAAATGCGACGTTGCTAAATAATAATGCTATAATGAATTGTTTTTTACAGTTACAACAGTACGTTTGGCAACGTGGATACAAAAACAGAATCGACGATTTAACTCGCACAATGAGCACTGTGCCGTTTTCCACATTCTTGTTATACATAAATATACGTTTTTTGTATTCATAATGTATATTTTTTAATTATACAAATATTTAACAAAAATATAGATTTTAAAGAGAGAATCGGTTAAGTATAAAGTCACAAATACCCATACAGTAACTTTTATTGCATTTTTTGTCAAAAAGGCGGCGTCACGCTCATAGCGCGAGTAACGAAAGGTTAACATTCTTCTTATTCTTATTTCTTTACAGACTGAAGTGAAATTGTTATTTATTAAAATTTATCTTTAGTGCTTTAGTGATACTTAAACGCAGTTAGAATTTTAAGTGTAACTATTAACCTGTGAGTTTTGTGTAAAAAAAAAAAAAAAAAAAAACCACAATAGTTAAAAAAAACTTCATTATGCAACGCGGTCGAATTTTGGAGCTACTTCGGCCGGTACCCGGGTTCTGGGTGACCCCCAAAGATCCCATTCGGCATTTTTGTAGTTGGAAGATCAACGGTTATTGGGTGTGAGAGGTGGTTACTTCTGAGCCACCCCTTGATTATTGGGGCAATAGGGTAGAAGTACCATCTGTGGCCACTGCTCCACTTTTGGACGTTTCATACTTTATTTTAATTAATGAAAAAGTATTAGAAAACAATTCCATTGTAATAGTGTGATAAAAGTATCATTCAACACATTTGGAAAATTAATTATATTATTGCGTATTTTATTCAAAATATCTAAGTGGCCAAAACTGGCCCTAAAGTTGCCAAAAACGGTACTTCTACCCTACCTGTCGCAATTTTATACAGGTAAGATTTTCACTATTATTTTTCCGTTACTTCTTTATTTTTGTTGATATTTTTTGTTTTAAATTTTTTTGAAAAACCAAATAATAAGTTACGTCTGCCGGCTTTTTGATTATTCTTCGAAAATTTTCAAAAATTTTATTATTTTTTATTCATTTTAGGTTATTTTTTTTTTTTTGAAAATTTTATTACTCATTGGAATTTTTTAAAATTGTAAATTTTTTTTTTTGAAACTTCGAAATTTATATTTTTTTTTAAATTTTGATTGGTTCTTTGAAAAATTTTGTTATTTTTGTAATTTTAACTTATTCTTTCGAGAATTTTATTATTCTTTGAAAAAAAATTTTTTTTTTTTAATTTTATATTTTTTTTGAACTCAAAATTTTCGTTAATTGAAATTGTGATTAGTTTTTTAAAATTTTTATTATTTTTAAAATTTGAATTTATTTAAAAAAAAAAAAAAAATTCAAAATTTTAATTCTTTGAAAATTTGATTGTTCTTTGAAAAAATTTTTTTTTTTTTTTAATTTTAGATTTTTTTTTGATACTTCAAAATTTTGATTTTTTTAAAATTTGATTATTCTTGGATGTTACGTTTTGAATAATTCCCAATATTAATTTTTAATTATTTAATAATTATTTGTATTGTCTATAAACAATGGTCACTGATCCTGGTCACAGCACCACTGTTACGTTTCGGAAAATTATCCCAAATTAATTAAAAATAAAAATAATTTTTAATTATTCAATTTAATCCAGGTTTGGCCTCGTTAGAGTGTCTATAGACCCCTGGTGGGCCGTGGTCGTCGATTATTCGATTGATTATTAATTTGATTTAATTTTCGCGATTTTTCAATATTTTTGCGACCTTGTCTCCATATTATTTATTATAGCAGCAGGTGAATGGATGGAAAATCGGCAGGAAACTTGAAGGAAACCCGAACTGCTGTTGAGCGCTCAGGGTTATAGGACAGGGTGGAACTGCTAGTAAGCGCTCGCCCCTGGGTATTAATAGAGCTATGGATAGGTCATAGTGTAGGTGAAAATATTGGGATGCCAATTGGCATTCTGCAATAAGGTTGAATTGATTTAGAAACCATTGTGGAGTTTATTTACTATATAGAGAGCAGAGGTTCGAGCTCTATGAGCTCTCACGAAGGACTGACTGTATAGTCGTTATAAAAAATATAATAGAGCCAACAGAGTTGACAAAATATTGACGCTGCATCTCAGTTTCCCTGTGAGAGAATCGTCGTGGCCCGGGTCTCATGCATCGTCATCTGTTTTGACTACGCGCGAGCCAAGGTGACTCTCTTATCATAACCGATTTCCGTTACATTGCAAAAAATTATTTCATTAAAAATAATTAATTTAATTTAATTGATAAAATATTACGGGAACGTAACACCACCCAACATAAGCAAGTCGCAACGTTTTAAATGAATAACGCTACGACTGAAAATGAAATTCATGACTCGATATAATCCAAACAGAATGTGTAATTGACTCTATACAAACCAAAGTTAGATCATTATTTTTTTAATGGGGTTATTCGCTTGAAATTTTAGTCTAAACCTGAGATGCGCTATTTTTGTACATAATTATATAATGTTTAAGTAATTAAAATTATTACTATTTTTATGACTCAAGTCATTGATGTAATCCAAAGTTACATTTACCAGTGGCTCCCGACATAAGTCGGTTACTATTTCTATTTTGAATATCTTATAAAGTTCAGCTGATTTTAGAAATACAAGAGTTTAATATAATTATTGTACAGTCCACTGGCGAAATCTGGGGTATTAAAATTACAATTATTAAGTCGATTGAATGAATATTCAACATTGATATCTTGGAGTTTGAAGTTGCTGCCTCCAGGCTCACATGATATTTAGCTTTGCAAGGTTTTTGTATTTGATTGACGATGTCAGTAGTATTTCAGCATACCAAGGATGTTGCAATTGTCGTTCGTCATTAGAATTGACCTTCCTACTATTTTTGAGAAACAGTGAAAGTCTTGGACCTTTGCATGTATAAACCCCTCAACGTGTGTAATCCTGCTGATTATACGCGTGAGGAAATTATTTTCCCCAAAATCATACTTAGTTGCAAAATCTTCGCTACTGCTTGGCTCGGTTAATTTTTTTCAGTCAAGCATGTTTGCATGTTTAGGTTTCCACTTATTAAATTGGTAATTTATTACACAAATATTAAATTGGTACCAATTTAATATAGTGAAAACCTAAACATGCAAACCTTCTCAATAAGACAATTTATAGATAAATTGAGAAAAATATAGATAGCCCGAACTGGGAATCGAACCCAGACCATGTCGGTATCGCGCCGAGTGCTCTACCAGTTAAGCTATCCGGCAGTATACTATATTTCGTTCAATTCAATCTATAACTTATTGAGCCACACCGTCTATCGTACGGTAATACACCAATTTAATAAGTGGAAACCTAAACAATCTAATAATAATAAAAATTAAACAAAATCCAAATCTCAAACGATCTTTTGATTCTTTACTATTTAAGGAAATATAAAATAAATTTTTAATATCTCGTCCTTTTCGGTTCTGATTAGCGCCTAGTTTCAAATATTTAATATTTTTATCGTCAAATTTGATATCCGACAATTTACAATTATCTGGAGGTTTTTTCATTCTTAACTTGCAGATATTATTTTTATATATATTCAAGATAAGACTAAATCGTAAACTGTTTTTAATTAAAATTAACAGGTTAAATATACCTGTAATATCGAACATCGTATAAAATACGTTTTTCATCAAGTTTGAGCCTGAAAACGTAGGACCACTAAATTTATCTTTTACATTAAAATAATAATGTTTATGAACCTTTTTCTACCTTTTATTTTGTAGATTGTTTCCTTGTGAAACAACCTACAATGGCGAATTAATTTTTGAGCCTAATGATTGACTGTAATTATTTCCTTCTTTACTCTCCAGTGAGCAGTAAAGTAGTTCTTCATGTTTAATTGTTTTTAAATTCAAAAAGTCAACGTGGTCATGTTCACACGCATGCCCGATCTCAAAGACTCACTGGCTTGGATCGGCATAATTTTATTTTCCGTGGTTGCGGCAACAACAAGCTCGTCAATCCGGTTCTTTACATTTTCGGCTCTCAATAAACATTGAGCAGACCGAACCGAATGAACCCTTGACATTACAAGTACAGGCAGCTCCTTATTGAAATACGCGTGACTCGAATTATGACTTAAACAATTGAAATCAATCATTGGCTTCAAATTATATGAATTTTCATTTAAAATATTTATAATTGATACGTTTTCAGGCACAAATTTATGTAAATCTAATACTGCCTCCTTATGGACGGTTTTGACTCTATTAGATCCTCTTGGTCTATTAAAATTGTCGAGATTGATTTCCGACTTTTTTCGGAACTCTCGTATTGCGGCTTCATTCAAGAAATGAGCCCTTAACTTTAGGGACTCAGATTCTACTTCAGGTGGAAACCTGCGCCCGCTTGATTCTAGCTTCCGAAATACAAGTAATCGATCCCGTAAACGATTTTGTTTTTCCATTAGGAGTTCCATCTCCGATATCGGAACATTTAATTGATTATTCATTATAAGAATCTAAGATATCAAAATCATTGCAAATGTTTGATTCTTAAATTTGTATGATAAGAAGCATAATTTTCTATGCATTTCCAGAGAGACATCTATATTGATGCTCCAATAAATTCTAAATAAGTTCAAAATTCATTCATTTGAACTTAAATAAATAAAAATTCGGAATTTAATTTTTCCAAGTTCATTGTTAAGGTGTTGTCGCGAATCACAATATAAAATATTCCGTTTTAAGCTAAATAAAGACCAGTGGTGGAAAAATATTTTAATTATGCTTCATTTGAAACTAACTGAGATCAGCTTTGAGACCTGATCGTGATATAGCGACTACGTCTTGATTTTACAGTATACCGGGACATACTCTTCGCTAAATCAACGACGAGAATCTCAACTGATCCCATTGAAAAATAAATTAACACACAATAAAACATAATTAAAATATTTTCTTAAATATTCGTGAAGTATTATTTCTCATAATAATAATAAAATAATTTTTATTGCGTAATATATTTGAATATACCCACGAAAACACTTTTAAAACTCCGTAGCAACAGTTTTACAATAATGCAAATATTTTATAATAAAAATTATCATATCCTGATCGCGTACAAATGCATTCGCGATATAAGTTAAAAATATCCGTAGCAACAGTTTTAATTTTCAAATATAAAAATAATAAATTTTTAAAAATTAATTTAAACAGAATGATAAAATTAGAATTATTATTTAAAACTATAATGTTCTTTTTAATTTGTCCAATGGTCACAAAATAGTTAATAAGTTCAATCGAACAAACAAATGTTTCCGCACCTTACTCGCGAAAAATTACTTCAACTCCGTAGCAATATTTTTTTGTCAAAAATCATTGTTTTTAATTATAATATTTCTACTGATTTATTCAGTGGTAAAATGATAAGTTCTAGAAAAATAACAAATATTGCCTACACATAAAATTTAAAGTTTAGTCATATCACGTAGATATTAATATAAACTCGCGATGAATTAGTTTAAATTCCGTAGCAACACTTTAAAAATATTTTTACTTATATATCTTCTAATATATAAAATTCTTGTGTCGCGGTGTTTGTAGCTAAACTCCTCCGAAACGGCTTGACCGATTCTCATGAAATTTCGTGTGCATATTGGGTATGTCTGAGAATCGGACAACATCTATTTCTCATTCCCCTCACTGTGAAAGGTAGTCCACCCCTAAATTTTTTTTTTTAATTTTTAGATAATTTTTTTTTTTTTTTTTTTTATGATACAGCATTAAAAAATACATACAACCCTAAATTTTCAACCCTCTACGATCAACCACTATTTTTCCATCGCGATTCTTATTTTTCATAATTTCCTTTAATTATGATTTTTGATCTTTTGATCCTCCGCCTTCGCCGGTCGATAATTGATCAACTATCAATCGATTAGTTATCCCCGCTAGATGTCTACCATTGTCACCTCTCATCCAGCGAACATCACGGAGTAAGGATGAGAACGAAGTCGGTCTCCGGTCTTACTCGCTATATTATTCTGGCTATCTATTCTTACCAATTTAATATAGTAGAAACATAAACATGCGAACCTTCTTAATAAGACAATTGATAGATAAATTGAGAAAAATATAGATAGCCCGAAATGGAAATCGAACCCAGACCATGTCGGTATCGCGCTGAGTGCTCTACCAGTTGAGCTATCCGGCACTATACTATATTCCGTTCAATTTAATCTATAACTTATTGAGCCACACCGTCCATCGTACGGTAATACACCAATTTAATATAGTGGAAACCTTAACATGCAAACCTTCTCAATAAAACAATTTATAATTTAATTGAGAAAAATATAGATAGCCCGAACTGGGAATCGAACCCAGACCATGTCGGTATCGCGCCGAGTGCTCTACCAGTTAAGCTATCCGGCACTATACTCTATTTGTGTTGGCTAAAGACGGACTATCCAAGAATATTGTACATTCTATTGCGCTGAGAGATTAATCTTTACTTTCTTTCAACTGCCCTAATTTATAGTAAAAATATGAAAAATTATTTTTGATTTTAAAATATATTTGTTATTTTAACAAAGATTAATTTATCAACCTAAATAAAGCATACTTTCATTGTCAACGACGCTTTCGATTATAAGTAAATCCCCGCACACTTATAGTAGACAGTTATTTTTAATGAACTACAAATATGTTTCCTAGAAATAATATGTAAGGCAAAACGACGTTTGCTGGGTCAGCTAGTAATTATATATAATTTGTAATTACTGCACATACATCTTCCGACGGCAATCAGTCACTAACGTATGAATTAAAACGTATTGTTAATAAGAATAATCTTACTTTTGATGTGGTCCAGTAGTGTAATTAATTCAAAGATTACCACTGTCAACATTTTGCATTGTACAAAATAATTTAAAAATGCACAAACACTTGCTGTCAAAGTTGCTTATAAATTAAAAATTTTTAAATCTATTCCGCTGGTGGATTTTGTTTACCTATGAAATACACTAGCAAATACACATTTTTTTCAATAAATTTATTTGAAAATTGAACGAAAACGCGAACTATCACCGTCTATAACTTTCACTAACTTTATAAAAATTCACTGCTGTCTGGTTCATTTTTTTAAGAAAATTGTGTAACTAGTGATTTAGTTTGCGAAATCAATTTGGATAGTTTGAATTCACTTGCACCAAATTTAAAATTGTTAAGTTCCAAATAATTAAAATCGTACACTCGCAAAATTGTTTTTGAAAAATTAATTTTCACTTATCATCACGTATTTAAATATTTCCCTGTCCCTTACTGATAATATTCATTGATTAGGTTTAAAATTAATTTTTATATACTGATAAGTCCGAATAACACTTTTGTGATGATTTTAATAAATAGTTTATTTTCACTGATAATTATAAGAAATTATCTCACTTTGAATTTTTGACGCTTATCCATATCACGAAGTTGATCTTTTTAATAATGACAAATAATCTAAGACCATCCTGGTCACAGCACCACTGTTACGTTTTAAATAATTCCCAGTATTAATTTTTAATCATTTAATAATTATTTGTATTGTCTATAAACAATGGTCACTGAACCTGGTCACAGCACCGCTGTTACATTTTGAATAATTCCCAATATTAATTTTTAATTATTTAATAATTATTTGTATCCTCTATAAACAATGGTCACCGATCCTGGTCACATCACCACTGTTTTGTTTTGGGAAACTATCCCAAATTAATCAAAAATAAAAATAATTTTTAATTATTCAATTTAATCCAGGTTTAGCCTTGTTAGAGTGTCTATAGACCCCTGGTGGGCCGTGGTCGTCGATTATTCGATTAATCATTAATATGATTTAATTTTCGAGATTTTTCAATATTTTTGCGACCTGGTCTCCATATTATTTATTATAGCAGCAGGTGAATGGATGGAAAATCGGCAGGAAACTTGAAGGAAACCCGAACTGCTGTTGAGCGCTCAGGGTTATAGGACAGGGTGGAACTGCTAGTAAGCGCTCGCCCCTGGGTATTGATAGAGCTATGGATAGGTCATAGTG
Organism: Microplitis deprimator; assembly: GCA_964016945.1. Taxonomy (NCBI): domain Eukaryota; kingdom Metazoa; phylum Arthropoda; class Insecta; order Hymenoptera; family Braconidae; genus Microplitis; species Microplitis deprimator. The sequence goes on along the minus strand of OZ024706.1, from coordinate 16,270,493 downwards.
TAGGTGAAAATATTGGGATGCCAATTGGCACCCCGCAATAAGATTGAATTAATTTAGAATTAATCGTGGAGTTTATTAACTATATAGAGAGCAGAGGTTCGAGCTCTATGAGCTCTCACGAAGGACTGACTGTATAGTCGTTATAAAAAATATAATAGAGCCAACAGACTTGACAAAATATTGACGCTGCATCTCAGGTTTCCTGTGAGAGAATCGTCGTGGCCCGGGTCTCATGCATCGTCATCTGTATTGACTACCCGCGAGCCACGGCAACTCTCTTATCATAACCGATTTCTGTTACATTGCATAAAATTATTTTATTAAAAATAATTAATTTAATGTAATCGAAAAAATATTACAGGAACTTAACATTGAAAAAAATATTTTTTTCTTATTCTGAATGTTATATTTTTTTTTAAACTTCAAAATTTTTATTTTTCGAAATTTTGATTAGTTTGAAAAATTTTCAAAAATTTTATTATTTTTGAAATTTTAACTTATTCTTTCAAGAATTTTATTATTCTTTGAAAAAATTTCAAAATTTTATTATTTTTGAAATTTTAACTTATTCTTTTGAGAATTTTATTATTCTTTGAAAAATTTTCAAAATTTTATTATTTTTAAAAATTTTAACTTATTCTTTTGAGAATTTTATTATTCTTTGAAAAATTATCGAAATTTTATTATTGTTGATTTTCAATTTATTTTTTTTGTTAAAACAGAAATTTCAAAAATTTTATTTTTTGAAAATTTGATTGTTCTTTGAAAAACATTTTTTTTTTTTTTTAATTATATATTTTTTTTTTTGAAACCCAAAATTTCTATTTGTTTAAATTTTGATTAGTTCTTTGAAAAATTTTCAAAAATTTTATTATTTTTGAAATTTTAACTTATTCGTTTGATACTTTTATTATTCTTCGAAAAATTTTATAATTTTTCAAATTTTAATTCATTTTTTTTCTTTTTCAAAGAAATTTCAAAATTTTTATTTTGTGAAAATTTTATTATTCTTCGAAAAATTTTTTTTTTTTTTTTAATTTTATTTTTTTTGAACTTCCAAAATTTTTGTTTGTCAAAATTGTGATTAGTTCTTTGAAAGATTTTATATTTTTTTTTTAACTTCAAAATTTTTATTTCTTGAAATTTTGATTAGTTCTTTGAAATATTTTCAAAAATTTTAATATTTTTGAAATTTTAACTTACTTTTGAAAATTTTATTATTCTTTGAAAAATTTCCAAAATTTTGTTATTTTTAAAATTCTGATTTATTAAAAAAAAAAAAAATTTCACCATTTTTATTTTTCGAAATTTGGATCAGTTCTTTGAAAAAATTTTTGAAATTTTATATTTTGTTTTTTTTTAAACCAAGTTTGATTTGATTTGATTTTTTTTTTTTGAAATTTTTTTAGTATCTCTTTGTTGTTCTAACGAAGAATTTGACGACATTGTCAGCGCATGTCCGTTAGACTTATTATTAAAGATAGTTCCGCTTTGGGGCAGGACTTTTTGAAAACGCGCTTTCCGGTTCCTCAATGGCCGTCTTCAAAAAAAATTTTAGTTAAATTTACGATGCTAACATCGTAATTTGTCCTATTGATTATTGTAGTGGTGGACCCCCCTCCCCCCCCGAGCAACACACCTACTGTGATTTGGCTTGAATAATTAGAGTTGCATAGCTCGGGAAAAGTAGAAAATCTATCAGGGGATGAACAAGCGGATAATTGCTTGTTGGGAACCTAAAAGAAGGAGAGGAAGCCCTTTACATAGGGTATGGGGAGAAGTTAGGTCCCACCACTAATCCTATGTAACCGGTTGACCAGAGCCGAAGTCTGGTGCCACGGGGGGCCACTTTCCAAGCCCACTGTGGCCAGAGTCTCTCTATTACCTGAGATGGAAGCAGTGTTTGGCCCAAGAAAAGGTTGGACTCGTGGTGGTTGTTGGTAAGACACCCACATGCCCTGCATACCTAATGGGTAAGCTAATGTGAGCTTTTGCTCATATTTCGTTTTTATAATATATGGTGGAATCATTATTTACAAATAGGGTTACGCAGCGCGAGTATGCTCTATCGGGCGAGGAATCGGCCTTCAGTCGAACGGAGGTAGACCTAACGGTCTCGTTACACTAATTTATTTTGTAGTGGTGGACTAGACTTTTAACATCGTAATTTTTACGATGTAGCGTTAGTAATTTCATTTAAGAAATAATACTTCAGACAAATAATACCAAGTCTTAAGCTCCATTAAATAACTTACGATGTGAACATCGTAAAATTTGAAGAGAAATCTTAAATAGAAGAATAAAATAATAATCGACCGGCAGTTGGATTCAAACCCGAGTTTTCGAGTGCGAAGTGACCGACGCCTTGGACTGCTCGGCCACCGAAGGGCCTAAACATTAGGTTGTTTTTGAGATCCATATAAACGATTTCAATAAACAGCCATAAGACACGAGAGCGCCTCTTGCGGAGAACTCAGTTACTATTTAAAAATTACGATGTAACATCGTACTTTTAATAGCTTTCATCGTATTATAACAGAGGCAGTAGTGTGATATTCATTTTATTAAAAAGTAAATAGAAATATTCAATAGACAAATAAATATAGTAAGTAAAGTATAATAGTCATTTATTTTTTTTTTTTTTTTTTACGATGTTAAATTAAAATTTTTTAAGTAATTTATAATCCTAGAAGTCTTTGTTAAAATTAAAATGTTAAATAGTAGAAAATACAATCCACATAGTAAATTTTGAAAGAAAACATTTGAAAACTAACCTTAATAAAACTGTAGTCCAGGATTACGATGTTGACATCGTAAATTTTGGTAGAATTTTTCTTCCATGTACGAATCGCCAACCTCATCTATCACAAGAGTGTGGAACGCTTTATATTAACCGCCAGTTTTTTACAGGACGTGTTTATTTCTCTTGATTCAATTTTTCAACTGAATAAAAATACATTCTCTCTGATGCAAAAAAATTTTTTTTTTTTCATTTATTTTCTCTATTTCGCCCTTTTTTATTTTTTTTTTTTTGGAACATTTCTGAATATTGACTCGATGCTCTTGTCTTTTAATTTTGTGCTACCTGATAGGCAGCTATAATATTAAGATCAGGGCTCAGGAGTTGATAAGGGGTATGTAGATTACTATTATTACTATTATTCGTCATTTTTGTTGCTGTTTTTCCTGTAACTTTTATAAAGATTTCATACGCAGCCAAGCGGATGCCTGTTTTCTGCGGCGTGCAAGGTAATGTGATTCGTTGTGGGGACGTCTGTTTCCCGAGTTTATAATCGGTCGGGAACGTCACCCTTTTTGGCTGCAGATTTTCCATGATCTGTCCGTTTGATCGTGCTAGTGGAATAGAAGAAGCCTGTGTGAACGGTGCATTCGTCTGAGTCCCAACGCTCACTTCGTAACTAGTCGAGAGCGATGCACCGCTCTTTTTTTTTTTTTTTTTGAAAAATGAGAGTCGCCTTTGAATTTTAGCGGAGGTTCAACGATCGTGGAGGTAGGTTTGAACCCAATATTATCTTCCCCCTGATTGTTTTTCTCTTTTTGGGGATTCTACGGTTTCCGTGGCGCCGCCAAATGACAACGGATTTTTGTAGAACTCGACGAAGTAATACTTTTTTGGGCATACAATTTTTCAATATCTCGTTTAGTTTTCGAGATATCGCAATATTAAAACTTTAGTTTATATTTTTAATGTAATGTTAGTTTTTATAGTTTTTGACAAAATAAGATTTTTTATGAATAAAAATTTTCGATAACTCACCCAGCTCTCGAGATATGTATGTATGTATGTATGTATGTATGTATGTATGTATGTATGTATGTATGTATGTATGTATGTATGTATGTATGTATGTATGTATGTATGTATGTATGTATGTATGTATGTATGTATGTATGTATGTATGTATGTATGTATGTATGTATGTATGTATGTATGTATGTATGTATGTATGTATGTATGTATGTATGTATGTATGTATGTATGTATGTATGTATGTATGTATGTATGTATGTATGTATGTATGTATGTATGTATGTATGTATGTATGTATGTATGTATGTATGTATGTATGTATGTATGTATGTATGTATGTATGTATGTATGTATGTATGTATGTATGTATGTATGTATGTATGTATGTATGTATGTATGTATGTATGTATGTATGTATGTATGTATGTATGTATGTATGTATGTATGTATGTATGTATGTATGTATGTATGTATGTATGTATGTATGTATGTATGTATGTATGTATGTATGTATGTATGTATGTATGTATGTATGTATGTATGTATGTATGTATGTATGTATGTATGTATGTATGTATGTATGTATGTATGTATGTATGTATGTATGTATGTATGTATGTATGTATGTATGTATGTATGTATGTATGTATGTATGTATGTATGTATGTATGTATGTATGTATGTATGTATGTATGTATGTATGTATGTATGTATGTATGTATGTATGTATGTATGTATGTATGTATGTATGTATGTATGTATGTATGTATGTATGTATGTATGTATGTATGTATGTATGTATGTATGTATGTATGTATGTATGTATGTATGTATGTATGTATGTATGTATGTATGTATGTATGTATGTATGTATGTATGTATGTATGTATGTATGTATGTATGTATGTATGTATGTATGTATGTATGT
>OZ024706.1:16248293-16260793 GCA_964016945.1 Microplitis deprimator | reverse complement strand
TGTATGTATGTATGTATGTATGTATGTATGTATGTATGTATGTATGTATGTATGTATGTATGTATGTATGTATGTATGTATGTATGTATGTATGTATGTATGTATGTATGTATGTATGTATGTATGTATGTATGTATGTATGTATGTATGTATGTATGTATGTATGTATGTATGTATGTATGTATGTATGTATGTATGTATGTATGTATGTATGTATGTATGTATGTATGTATGTATGTATGTATGTATGTATGTATGTATGTATGTATGTATGTATGTATGTATGTATGTATGTATGTATGTATGTATGTATGTATGTATGTATGTATGTATGTATGTATGTATGTATGTATGTATGTATGTATGTATGTATGTATGTATGTATGTATGTATGTATGTATGTATGTATGTATGTATGTATGTATGTATGTATGTATGTATGTATGTATGTATGTATGTATGTATGTATGTATGTATGTATGTATGTATGTATGTATGTATGTATGTATGTATGTATGTATGTATGTATGTATGTATGTATGTATGTATGTATGTATGTATGTATGTATGTATGTATGTATGTATGTATGTATGTATGTATGTATGTATGTATGTATGTATGTATGTATGTATGTATGTATGTATGTATGTATGTATGTATGTATGTATGTATGTATGTATGTATGTATGTATGTATGTATGTATGTATGTATGTATGTATGTATGTATGTATGTATGTATGTATGTATGTATGTATGTATGTATGTATGTATGTATGTATGTATGTATGTATGTATGTATGTATGTATGTATGTATGTATGTATGTATGTATGTATGTATGTATGTATGTATGTATGTATGTATGTATGTATGTATGTATGTATGTATGTATGTATGTATGTATGTATGTATGTATGTATGTATGTATGTATGTATGTATGTATGTATGTATGTATGTATGTATGTATGTATGTATGTATGTATGTATGTATGTATGTATGTATGTATGTATGTATGTATGTATGTATGTATGTATGTATGTATGTATGTATGTATGTATGTATGTATGTATGTATGTATGTATGTATGTATGTATGTATGTATGTATGTATGTATTTTTTTTTTTTTTTTTTTTTTTTTTTGGGTGTAGAAGGCGCAAGCGTCTTCAAGTGAACCCTTTGACACCAGAACACCATGCTGGAACCGCGTTAGCATTACTTCAGCATGGGTCTGTTTTTCGCAAAAGCGCTACATCCTTTGTAATGCGACCCTACGTCCCCCGTTCTCATTCGAGTTTAGGGGTTCAGGCTGCATCTTTTTCGTATAGTTGTCTTCATCTTCCATCTGACTGCATCGTTTCTATGATTTCTCTCATATATCGGCTTATTTCGCTCCAGTTGCTTTCTTTCTCTATCAATCGGTAGATGAGGTTTTCAGTCGTCGTCTTTCCAACCTTATTTTCCATTTTCTCTCTCAGCTCTATCCATCTGGGACAGTGAAAAAATACATGCTCTGCATCTTCTTGGTCACTCTGACAATAGTAGCATCTTGCCGATTCTGCAATTCTCATCTTATGCAGGTAGCTGTTGAACTTTCCGTGGCCGGACAGGAACTGCGTCATATAGAAATCTAGATCACCATGCTTTCTGTCAAGCCATGGCCTGATATCCCTTATCAATTTCCTAGTCCACGCCCCTTCTTGTGTCTCCAGCCACCGTTCACTCCATCTAGCTAGTGTAATGTCTCTTTCGCTATTTTTCACCAATTTCGGCTCTTCACCTTCGGATTTCCGATCGTAGATCCTCTTCTTTTCTAACGCTAGTAGGTCTACAGGAATAGTCCCTGCTATTACAAGTGTTGCAGCTGTAGACACCGTTCTGTACGCGCTTGCTACTCTAAGCGCCGCTCGCCTCTGAACTTTTTCTAGCAGTTTTCTGCAGATCTTACGACTGAGTCTTGGAGCCCAAATCTCTGCCCCATACAATAGGATAGAGTTTACAATACTCATCAGAAGGCGGCGAACACTGGATTTTACGCCTGATGTGTTTGCTAGCAGCTTAGTGAGTTGCCCTACTACGCGCGCTGCTTTGTCGGCAGCCGTTTTTAAGTGCTCGTAAAACGTCAGCTTGCTGTCAATCTTTATACCCAGATAACGCAGGGAATTTGCTGCTATTAGTGTTACATCCTCAATTTTAGTGCTGAACTCGGTTGGGAAGTTCAGCTTTTTAGTTAGGATCGTCAATTCGGTCTTCTGGAGTGCGAGGGAGAGTCCATGTCCTACCATCCACTCACCAATCCTACGCGACACCGTCTTTAGTTTTCTTTCTAGTTGTTCTATCGTTCTCCCTATAATCAACGCCGCTACATCATCCGCAAAACCTACCAGGAAGCAGTCACTCGGCATATCTAACAGCAGAAGATCGTTATAGCTGATGTTCCAAAGATCCGGTCCCAGTATTGATCCTTGACCAACTCCAGCCGTTATTTCCATTGAACGCATCCCTTTTGTTGTTTTGTAGACTAGCCATCGATTCTGGAGGTAGTTGTCTATGATTTGTATAATATAGACTGATACCCCTTTTCTTATCAGCGCTTCTAATATGTCCCTCCATCTGAGTGAGTTAAAAGCGTTCTTTACATCATACGTAACCAAAATGCCTGCTTTCTTTGACCTACTGTTACCTGACCACGCTGTGTTAGTAGCCTGAATCACGTCAGAAATAGCTCCTATCGTAGATTTACCTTTTCGGAACCCATGCTGGTTGCTCGCTAGTGCGCCTTTTTCTTCAATTTCCAACCTTAGCCTTTTACGAATGAGTTTTTCGTAGATTTTTCCCCCTACATCTAACATGCACAACGGCCGATACGACGAAGAGTTTGAGGGAGGACCTTTTCCCTTGTCTAATAGGACCAAGCGCTGTACTTTCCAGCAATTCGGAAAGTAGCCGGTACGAGCGCATATGTTATACATTTTCAGTAATGTTTCCGGGCATATTTCTGCTGCTATCTTATATACCTCCCCCGGTATCATATCGGGTCCTGGTGCCTTTCCGTTTTTCAGGCCTTTCACTGCTTCCTCTAGTTCACGCCTTGAAAACGGTTCGAAATCTACCGTTGGTGGCAGATCCAGTGCTCCGCGCTTTGGGTGTGGAGGAAATAAGTCCTTGACAATCCTTTCCATAGCTTCTGGCTCTTTTGCTGCGACCGGAAACGATTTTCCAATTCGTCCGGTAACGATTTGAAAACCTTTACCCCATGTATCGTTATTAACTTCTTCACAAATTTGATTCCAGCACTTTCTTTTGCTGTCTTTGATTTCCTTATTTAGTGTCTTTTTAACCTCCTTGTATCTTTTTTCTGATTGGTCTAGAATTCCTCTCTTGCGCTGTCTCAGGTAGGTTCTCCTGTATCTCAGACACTCTCTCCGTATTTTTGCGATTGAGTCATTCCACCAATACACGGGCTTCCGGTGAGTATTTTCTCTGCGCTTTGGCATCGAACAGTTGCAGGCCTTTGTAACTGCTTCCATTATCCAACTGACCACGAACTCAGCCCCTTCCTGCGTACATGCTGGATCTGGCATCCACTTAAATATTTCCATGCTCTTTGTGAGCGACCGCTGCAGCAAATCCTTGTTCAGCTTCTTCGCATTCCAGCCTCCATACTGTTTTCTTGGGCTCGTTCTGTGACTTTCAGGATCATCTTGTAAGCAAAATGATATATACTGATGGTCACTTGCTGAATATTCCTCGCGAACTTGCCAGCCTTCTACTTTTGATAAGACTCCTAGGGTTGCAAACGTCACATCTATGATTGACCCTTCGCAACCAGGTCTTTGGAGTGTTGGTGTAACCCCTTCATTCAGTGTCGCCAGATTTAAGGTTGAAATCGAATCTGCCAAAATGGCCCCTCTGCTATCTGTCCTCTTATTCCCCCATTCGCAAGCTTTCGCGTTGAAATCCCCGGCTATAATGATCTCCGTTTTAATATTTTGAACCATATTAAATAATGCAGAAATCTTGTCACTGTACGCCTCCACCGTGATGTTTGGTGAAAAGTAGCAACTTATAAATGTTAAGTTTCCTGATCTTATCCACACATATCCTTCCCCGCTCCCGGTGTCGTGAACAGGAAATTTGTGGGGATCAGCGACCCAAATTGAGGCTGTACCAGAAACATCGAAATACCAACCGGGTCCCGCCGCTTTATGGTAATGCTCCGAGATCAGTGCAATAGCTACGTTCCATTCGTTAACATACTGAATGAAGAGATTATGAGCTAGAGCACAGTGCTGTAAATTACCTTGTACACAAAAACTAGGTTTTTTTCTTTCCATTTCTTGCATTTTCGTAAGCCTTACAGACCTTCGCCCCTGGTACATGGTTTGTATCCTGTCCATTACCCAATTCTGCGCACAAATAACAGTTTGGTGGGTTCCTGCAATCTTTAATCTGGTGCTCTTTTGCTCCACATCGCCAGCAATGGTTTGTGCGATCACTTCCACTGCATTTATTGGCAATGTGGTCAAAGCCACCGCATTTAAAACAGCGAGTCAGGTTCTCCTTGATACGCATGCGGCACCTAATCCATCCAATTTTAATGTGAGCCATCTGTTCCAATTTTACTGCGTGGGCTTCACTTATCAGAACATAAGCTACCTTGCTGCCCCACAAGTTTGACTTTGACAAGTTCACTTTAAAGTCATTTTCCGACTCTTCACCTAAGGCCGTTTTGATAGCTGACCTGACTTCATCGGCTTCTGTTGCCGCATCGAGATCCCGAATCTCCAATGTTGCCATCGGGGAGAGATGCCGAACGTTCGCAACCTCCTTTACCGCGTCAGCAATTTTATCTTTGAAGCTGTGCTTTCCTTCATCATTTGCGGAAATTTCAACAAGAAGACATCCCGTCCTCGTCTGTCGGACACCTTCAATTGTTACGTTGTGTTCCTCTGGGCTCACCTTGGTCCTAACGAGTCTGAGGACATCCGCATACATTTGGCCTTCCATTGGTTTAATAACGACAGCTTCGGGTCGTGCTTTTTTCTTCCGTTTACGTTTTCTCATAGTTGTGTCCTTCTGTAAACCGCCGACGCCTGCATCCTGTGATTTGGTATCCTTCTGAGGTTTACTATGAACTTCACGTTTCTTCTTGGGTGGAACGATTTGCCAATCGTTTCCTTCACCAGCCCTTTTTTTCCGCCTATGTCCAGTGCTTTCGTTCGAGCTGGGTGTACGTGACAGTCGACCTTTACGCTTACCAGATCCTTGTACAGGATTTGGGAGAGCAAAATTGCTTTGATTTACAGGTGTGATAGGCAGCTCGGAGCGCACCTGATTGTCTGCAGCTTTCCAAATCTTCCGTTGTGCCCTTGCATCATCCAAGGCCTCCTCCATCGAGTCAACTAAATCAGCAACTTTCGTGGACAGATTTCTCCTTTCTCGACAGTACTTTTTGAGTTCTGCAAGTGCTTTCTGAAGCGTCACAAGATACCCGTCCTCTGCCTTTATAGCTCGATCGCGAATAGAGTCTGTTAGACCAATTTGGTTATGGACAAACTCGCTCTGCTCGACCGATGATTTTCGCAATTTTTCCGTTCCAGTAACTTGTTCGGCCTGGTTCCCTACCTTTGCTAAAAGTGTTGTTTGGCTTCCCCCACAATCCGTGAAGCCTGCACCAGCCACCGGGGCTTTCACCCGATCGGAACTGGCGGCGGATATAACTCCGGAGAGTGTGTCCGCGTGGGGTATTTGTTTTAGTCCAACGCTCATCTCATCACAATACTGGTTGTGGTTGTTTTATGGAGGTGTCCTTCCTCCTCGCACCTCTTTTGGTCCGCGGGGGCTATTTTATTTCACGCCGGAAATCCGGTGAGGGCATTCCCCTATCCGCAACCTGGGGACGCGCTCTCTCGGAGTTGGGTTTCTCCCGAGAGATGTATGTATGTATGTATGTATGTATGTATGTATGTATATGTATGTATGTATGTATGTATGTATGTATGTATGTATGTATGTATATGTATGTATGTATGTATGTATGTATGTATGTATGTATATGTATGTATGTATGTATGTATGTATGTATGTATGTATATGTATGTATGTATGTATGTATGTATGTATGTATGTATATGTATGTATGTATGTATGTATGTATGTATGTATGTATGTATATGTATGTATGTATGTATGTATGTATATGTATGTATGTATGTATGTATGTATGTATGTATGTATATGTATGTATGTATGTATGTATGTATGTATGTATGTATATGTATGTATGTATGTATGTATGTATGTATGTATGTATATGTATGTATGTATGTATGTATGTATGTATGTATGTATGTATATGTATGTATGTATGTATGTATGTATGTATGTATGTATATGTATGTATGTATGTATGTATGTATGTATGTATGTATATGTATGTATGTATGTATGTATGTATGTATGTATGTATATGTATGTATGTATGTATGTATGTATGTATGTATGTATATGTATGTATGTATGTATGTATGTATGTATGTATGTATATGTATGTATGTATGTATGTATGTATGTATGTATGTATATGTATGTATGTATGTATGTATGTATGTATGTATGTATGTATATGTATGTATGTATGTATGTATGTATGTATGTATGTATATGTATGTATGTATGTATGTATGTATGTATGTATGTATGTATATGTATGTATGTATGTATGTATGTATGTATGTATGTATATGTATGTATGTATGTATGTATGTATGTATGTATGTATATGTATGTATGTATGTATGTATGTATGTATGTATGTATGTATATGTATGTATGTATGTATGTATGTATGTATGTATGTATGTATATGTATGTATGTATGTATGTATGTATGTATGTATGTATATGTATGTATGTATGTATGTATGTATGTATGTATATGTATGTATGTATGTATGTATGTATGTATGTAAGTATATGTATGTATGTATGTATGTATGTATGTATATGTATGTATGTATGTATGTATGTATGTATGTATGTATATGTATGTATGTATGTATGTATGTATGTATGTATGTATATGTATGTATGTATGTATGTATGTATGTATGTATGTATATGTATGTATGTATGTATGTATGTATGTATGTATGTATGTATGTATATGTATGTATGTATGTATGTATGTATGTATGTATGTATATGTATGTATGTATGTATGTATGTATGTATGTATGTATGTATGTATGTATGTATATGTATGTATGTATGTATGTATGTATGTATGTATGTATGTATGTATGTATGTATGTATGTATGTATGTATGTATGTATGTATGTATGTATGTATGTATGTATGTATGTATGTATGTATGTATGTATGTATGTATGTATGTATGTATGTATGTATGTATGTATGTATGTATGTATGTATGTATGTATGTATGTATGTATGTATGTATGTATGTATGTATGTATGTATGTATGTATGTATGTATGTATGTATGTATGTATGTATGTATGTATGTATGTATGTATGTATGTATGTATGTATGTATGTATGTATGTATGTATGTATGTATGTATGTATGTATGTATGTATGTATGTATGTATGTATGTATGTATGTATGTATGTATGTATGTATGTATGTATGTATGTATGTATGTATGTATTTTTTTTTTTTTTTTTTTTTTGGGTGTAGAAGGCGCAAGCGTCTTCAAGTGAACCCTTTGACACCAGAACACCATGCTGGAACCGCGTTAGCATTACTTCAGCATGGGTCTGTTTTTCGCAAAAGCGCTACATCCTTTGTAATGCGACCCTACGTCCCCCGTTCTCATTCGAGTTTAGGGGTTCAGGCTGCATCTTTTTCGTATAGTTGTCTTCATCTTCCATCTGACTGCATCGTTTCTATGATTTCTCTCATATATCGGCTTATTTCGCTCCAGTTGCTTTCTTTCTCTATCAATCGGTAGATGAGGTTTTCAGTCGTCGTCTTTCCAACCTTATTTTCCATTTTCTCTCTCAGCTCTATCCATCTGGGACAGTGAAAAAATACATGCTCTGCATCTTCTTGGTCACTCTGACAATAGTAGCATCTTGCCGATTCTGCAATTCTCATCTTATGCAGGTAGCTGTTGAACTTTCCGTGGCCGGACAGGAACTGCGTCATATAGAAATCTAGATCACCATGCTTTCTGTCAAGCCATGGCCTGATATCCCTTATCAATTTCCTAGTCCACGCCCCTTCTTGTGTCTCCAGCCACCGTTCACTCCATCTAGCTAGTGTAATGTCTCTTTCGCTATTTTTCACCAATTTCGGCTCTTCACCTTCGGATTTCCGATCGTAGATCCTCTTCTTTTCTAACGCTAGTAGGTCTACAGGAATAGTCCCTGCTATTACAAGTGTTGCAGCTGTAGACACCGTTCTGTACGCGCTTGCTACTCTAAGCGCCGCTCGCCTCTGAACTTTTTCTAGCAGTTTTCTGCAGATCTTACGACTGAGTCTTGGAGCCCAAATCTCTGCCCCATACAATAGGATAGAGTTTACAATACTCATCAGAAGGCGGCGAACACTGGATTTTACGCCTGATGTGTTTGCTAGCAGCTTAGTGAGTTGCCCTACTACGCGCGCTGCTTTGTCGGCAGCCGTTTTTAAGTGCTCGTAAAACGTCAGCTTGCTGTCAATCTTTATACCCAGATAACGCAGGGAATTTGCTGCTATTAGTGTTACATCCTCAATTTTAGTGCTGAACTCGGTTGGGAAGTTCAGCTTTTTAGTTAGGATCGTCAATTCGGTCTTCTGGAGTGCGAGGGAGAGTCCATGTCCTACCATCCACTCACCAATCCTACGCGACACCGTCTTTAGTTTTCTTTCTAGTTGTTCTATCGTTCTCCCTATAATCAACGCCGCTACATCATCCGCAAAACCTACCAGGAAGCAGTCACTCGGCATATCTAACAGCAGAAGATCGTTATAGCTGATGTTCCAAAGATCCGGTCCCAGTATTGATCCTTGACCAACTCCAGCCGTTATTTCCATTGAACGCATCCCTTTTGTTGTTTTGTAGACTAGCCATCGATTCTGGAGGTAGTTGTCTATGATTTGTATAATATAGACTGATACCCCTTTTCTTATCAGCGCTTCTAATATGTCCCTCCATCTGAGTGAGTTAAAAGCGTTCTTTACATCATACGTAACCAAAATGCCTGCTTTCTTTGACCTACTGTTACCTGACCACGCTGTGTTAGTAGCCTGAATCACGTCAGAAATAGCTCCTATCGTAGATTTACCTTTTCGGAACCCATGCTGGTTGCTCGCTAGTGCGCCTTTTTCTTCAATTTCCAACCTTAGCCTTTTACGAATGAGTTTTTCGTAGATTTTTCCCCCTACATCTAACATGCACAACGGCCGATACGACGAAGAGTTTGAGGGAGGACCTTTTCCCTTGTCTAATAGGACCAAGCGCTGTACTTTCCAGCAATTCGGAAAGTAGCCGGTACGAGCGCATATGTTATACATTTTCAGTAATGTTTCCGGGCATATTTCTGCTGCTATCTTATATACCTCCCCCGGTATCATATCGGGTCCTGGTGCCTTTCCGTTTTTCAGGCCTTTCACTGCTTCCTCTAGTTCACGCCTTGAAAACGGTTCGAAATCTACCGTTGGTGGCAGATCCAGTGCTCCGCGCTTTGGGTGTGGAGGAAATAAGTCCTTGACAATCCTTTCCATAGCTTCTGGCTCTTTTGCTGCGACCGGAAACGATTTTCCAATTCGTCCGGTAACGATTTGAAAACCTTTACCCCATGTATCGTTATTAACTTCTTCACAAATTTGATTCCAGCACTTTCTTTTGCTGTCTTTGATTTCCTTATTTAGTGTCTTTTTAACCTCCTTGTATCTTTTTTCTGATTGGTCTAGAATTCCTCTCTTGCGCTGTCTCAGGTAGGTTCTCCTGTATCTCAGACACTCTCTCCGTATTTTTGCGATTGAGTCATTCCACCAATACACGGGCTTCCGGTGAGTATTTTCTCTGCGCTTTGGCATCGAACAGTTGCAGGCCTTTGTAACTGCTTCCATTATCCAACTGACCACGAACTCAGCCCCTTCCTGCGTACATGCTGGATCTGGCATCCACTTAAATATTTCCATGCTCTTTGTGAGCGACCGCTGCAGCAAATCCTTGTTCAGCTTCTTCGCATTCCAGCCTCCATACTGTTTTCTTGGGCTCGTTCTGTGACTTTCAGGATCATCTTGTAAGCAAAATGATATATACTGATGGTCACTTGCTGAATATTCCTCGCGAACTTGCCAGCCTTCTACTTTTGATAAGACTCCTAGGGTTGCAAACGTCACATCTATGATTGACCCTTCGCAACCAGGTCTTTGGAGTGTTGGTGTAACCCCTTCATTCAGTGTCGCCAGATTTAAGGTTGAAATCGAATCTGCCAAAATGGCCCCTCTGCTATCTGTCCTCTTATTCCCCCATTCGCAAGCTTTCGCGTTGAAATCCCCGGCTATAATGATCTCCGTTTTAATATTTTGAACCATATTAAATAATGCAGAAATCTTGTCACTGTACGCCTCCACCGTGATGTTTGGTGAAAAGTAGCAACTTATAAATGTTAAGTTTCCTGATCTTATCCACACATATCCTTCCCCGCTCCCGGTGTCGTGAACAGGAAATTTGTGGGGATCAGCGACCCAAATTGAGGCTGTACCAGAAACATCGAAATACCAACCGGGTCCCGCCGCTTTATGGTAATGCTCCGAGATCAGTGCAATAGCTACGTTCCATTCGTTAACATACTGAATGAAGAGATTATGAGCTAGAGCACAGTGCTGTAAATTACCTTGTACACAAAAACTAGGTTTTTTTCTTTCCATTTCTTGCATTTTCGTAAGCCTTACAGACCTTCGCCCCTGGTACATGGTTTGTATCCTGTCCATTACCCAATTCTGCGCACAAATAACAGTTTGGTGGGTTCCTGCAATCTTTAATCTGGTGCTCTTTTGCTCCACATCGCCAGCAATGGTTTGTGCGATCACTTCCACTGCATTTATTGGCAATGTGGTCAAAGCCACCGCATTTAAAACAGCGAGTCAGGTTCTCCTTGATACGCATGCGGCACCTAATCCATCCAATTTTAATGTGAGCCATCTGTTCCAATTTTACTGCGTGGGCTTCACTTATCAGAACATAAGCTACCTTGCTGCCCCACAAGTTTGACTTTGACAAGTTCACTTTAAAGTCATTTTCCGACTCTTCACCTAAGGCCGTTTTGATAGCTGACCTGACTTCATCGGCTTCTGTTGCCGCATCGAGATCCCGAATCTCCAATGTTGCCATCGGGGAGAGATGCCGAACGTTCGCAACCTCCTTTACCGCGTCAGCAATTTTATCTTTGAAGCTGTGCTTTCCTTCATCATTTGCGGAAATTTCAACAAGAAGACATCCCGTCCTCGTCTGTCGGACACCTTCAATTGTTACGTTGTGTTCCTCTGGGCTCACCTTGGTCCTAACGAGTCTGAGGACATCCGCATACATTTGGCCTTCCATTGGTTTAATAACGACAGCTTCGGGTCGTGCTTTTTTCTTCCGTTTACGTTTTCTCATAGTTGTGTCCTTCTGTAAACCGCCGACGCCTGCATCCTGTGATTTGGTATCCTTCTGAGGTTTACTATGAACTTCACGTTTCTTCTTGGGTGGAACGATTTGCCAATCGTTTCCTTCACCAGCCCTTTTTTTCCGCCTATGTCCAGTGCTTTCGTTCGAGCTGGGTGTACGTGACAGTCGACCTTTACGCTTACCAGATCCTTGTACAGGATTTGGGAGAGCAAAATTGCTTTGATTTACAGGTGTGATAGGCAGCTCGGAGCGCACCTGATTGTCTGCAGCTTTCCAAATCTTCCGTTGTGCCCTTGCATCATCCAAGGCCTCCTCCATCGAGTCAACTAAATCAGCAACTTTCGTGGACAGATTTCTCCTTTCTCGACAGTACTTTTTGAGTTCTGCAAGTGCTTTCTGAAGCGTCACAAGATACCCGTCCTCTGCCTTTATAGCTCGATCGCGAATAGAGTCTGTTAGACCAATTTGGTTATGGACAAACTCGCTCTGCTCGACCGATGATTTTCGCAATTTTTCCGTTCCAGTAACTTGTTCGGCCTGGTTCCCTACCTTTGCTAAAAGTGTTGTTTGGCTTCCCCCACAATCCGTGAAGCCTGCACCAGCCACCGGGGCTTTCACCCGATCGGAACTGGCGGCGGATATAACTCCGGAGAGTGTGTCCGCGTGGGGTATTTGTTTTAGTCCAACGCTCATCTCATCACAATACTGGTTGTGGTTGTTTTATGGAGGTGTCCTTCCTCCTCGCACCTCTTTTGGTCCGCGGGGGCTATTTTATTTCACCCCTACCCGCCGGAAATCCGGTGAGGGCATTCCCCTATCCGCAACCTGGGGACGCGCTCTCTCGGAGTTGGGTTTCTCCCGAGAG
>OZ024706.1:16199098-16248093 GCA_964016945.1 Microplitis deprimator | reverse complement strand
AACGCATTTTTCTCGAATGTCAAGTGATCATCAATTATTACACCAAGATATTTCGTTTCTGTTACATATTTTAGTTCTAGATTATCAATTTTTAGAGAACATTTATTTCTTACATTAGAGTTACGATTGTCATAATAATAATAATAATAATAATAATAATAATAATAATAATAATAATAATAATAATAATAATAATAATAATAATAATAATAATAATAATAATAATAATAATAATAATAATAATAATAATAATAATAATAATAATAATAATAATAATAATAATAATAATAATAATAATAATAATAATAATAATAATAATAATAATAATAATAATAATAATAATAATAATAATAATAATAATAATAATAATAATAATAATAATAATAATAATAATAATAATAATAATAATAATAATAATAATAATAATAATAATAATAATAATAATAATAATAATAATAATAATAATAATAATAATAATAATAATAATAATAATAATAATAATAATAATAATAATAATAATAATAATAATAATAATAATAATAATAATAATAATAATAATAATAATAATAATAATAATAATAATAATAATAATAATAATAATAATAATAATAATAATAATAATAATAATAATAATAATAATAATAATAATAATAATAATAATAATAATAATAATAATAATAATAATAATAATAATAATAATAATAATAATAATAATAATAATAATAATAATAATAATAATAATAATAATAATAATAATAATAATAATAATAATAATAATAATAATAATAATAATAATAATAATAATAATAATAATAATAATAATAATAATAATAATAATAATAATAATAATAATAATAATAATAATAATAATAATAATAATAATAATAATAATAATAATAATAATAATAATAATAATAATAATAATAATAATAATAATAATAATAATAATAATAATAATAATAATAATAATAATAATAATAATAATAATAATAATAATAATAATAATAATAATAATAATAATAATAATAATAATAATAATAATAATAATAATAATAATAATAATAATAATAATAATAATAATAATAATAATAATAATAATAATAATAATAATAATAATAATAATAATAATAATAATAATAATAATAATAATAATAATAATAATAATAATAATAATAATAATAATAATAATAATAATAATAATAATAATAATAATAATAATAATAATAATAATAATAATAATAATAATAATAATAATAATAATAATAATAATAATAATAATAATAATAATAATAATAATAATAATAATAATAATAATAATAATAATAATAATAATAATAATAATAATAATAATAATAATAATAATAATAATAATAATAATAATAATAATAATAATAATAATAATAATAATAATAATAATAATAATAATAATAATAATAATAATAATAATAATAATAATAATAATAATAATAATAATAATAATAATAATAATAATAATAATAATAATAATAATAATAATAATAATAATAATAATAATAATAATAATAATAATAATAATAATAATAATAATAATAATAATAATAATAATAATAATAATAATAATAATAATAATAATAATAATAATAATAATAATAATAATAATAATAATAATAATAATAATAATAATAATAATAATAATAATAATAATAATAATAATAATAATAATAATAATAATAATAATAATAATAATAATAATAATAATAATAATAATAATAATAATAATAATAATAATAATAATAATAATAATAATAATAATAATAATAATAATAATAATAATAATAATAATAATAATAATAATAATAATAATAATAATAATAATAATAATAATAATAATAATAATAATAATAATAATAATAATAATAATAATAATAATAATAATAATAATAATAATAATAATAATAATAATAATAATAATAATAATAATAATAATAATAATAATAATAATAATAATAATAATAATAATAATAATAATAATAATAATAATAATAATAATAATAATAATAATAATAATAATAATAATAATAATAATAATAATAATAATAATAATAATAATAATAATAATAATAATAATAATAATAATAATAATAATAATAATAATAATAATAATAATAATAATAATAATAATAATAATAATAATAATAATAATAATAATAATAATAATAATAATAATAATAATAATAATAATAATAATAATAATAATAATAATAATAATAATAATAATAATAATAATAATAATAATAATAATAATAATAATAATAATAATAATAATAATAATAATAATAATAATAATAATAATAAGACGCTGCTGCGTTAGATTAATAGTGTTACTTTATATTAAACATGGAAAAAAATATCTCGAAATCCAGTATTCTGAGCTTCTAACGTTCCAAATATAATCGCAAAAATTGTGATTTTATCGAAAATAAAAAATTTTAAGAATTCTTGTTTTATAAGTCCAATATTCATTAAGAAGTCTATTTCATTCGGGCATAACAGTGTACATTGACAGTGATATTTGTTCGAGTACAAAAATAAAAAGGAAAAGGGATAATTTAAGTTTTGTAATTGTGATTTTTGTAATTTTTTTCGACAACGTAAACTACAAAACAGGTGACCTTTTTTGAAGTGCTTTTTTCAAATTTTAATGAAATATAAATATTTCTCTACGTATGTATGTTATTTGTATACGTAATGAAATTTCTTTCAGTCACGCTAAAAAGTTATAACTTCTGACGCGTATACGTACACGCACCTACGATTTTTTAATATTCGAACCACACACAGCGAAGTTTTTATGAACCTTTTTTAGTTATTTCTGAAAATTTATTTTAACTGCGCTAAAAAAATTAATAATTTTCAGAAAAAGAAACATTATTGGTGTCGGTCCTATTTTCGAAAACTGAGTTTCGAACAGATCTAACGTTTTGAGGTCCAATTTTTATCATATATTGTATAAAATTGAATATTTTTTGGTGAAAAAAAAATTCTTAATTCTACAATGAATGATTCTTTCTTTTAATGTTTATTGTATCTATTATACAGACCTCAAGAATACGGGGCAAAAATATCAGCTGCTGATGTTGCATTGAATTTTTAGACAGAATCATTGCGGTCAACAAAAAATATCTACCATTTACACTGATAATTTTTTTCAGCTTCAAATACACTCATTCCATAAATTTAAAAAACGGAAAAATTTCAGAAATATTTTAGTTATTTTTGCAAGGCCGTTACTTTGTGAAAAACAATCGTATCGAAAAAAAAGCATTTTGTAGCTTGAAATCTATAGTTTTGACGCACTTTAATTAATTTCTTCTCAGACTTTCAGCCATTGCGCAAACATGAGAAAAACTGCGAGAAAAAAATTTTCTAAATTTTTTCTTTTTTTTGAGAGAGTCCATGGGCTGCGAAAATTTTTTCTTAGCTACGCCAATGCATAGGTCACTAAGCAAATTTAATCAACTTTGATTTGCATTTTTTTTTTGAGGTTCGTATGACAACTTGTCGCTGAGATATCAACCTTCAAACAAAAAATGACCCGTTTGGGTTTGATCATCGATATTTCAGGTACCAATGATCACATAGTAAATTTAAGGGTGGTGTTGAGTAATTAAATAAATTCTCTACAAGACCCTTCCATTATTTTTTATAAAAGAAATTTTTTTTTATTCTTATCATCCACATGAAGTGAGTACAAAATAGTGACTTTTTTTGGTTTTTAAGTAAATCAAGCGCTACTTTATAGATATCAATAAAAAAAAAATTTGCCAGGTACTTTTTGAGCGTAATGTACCCCTTAATAACCCTGCAAATTCTCAAATTGATCTATTGAAACGTTTTTCGGCAGTGATCGATCAAAGTTTAGCTAAACGTTTAAAGGAACAAGTTTTGTGATCACTTACCTTGTGTACTCACAATTAAAATTAAAAAATAATTTTTTTTCGACTTTTCTTTAATTTTTGCATTGGTTATTTAGTAAATGCAAGGAAATGACAAAAAAAAAAATTCCAATCAATGTGAGAAGAAAATATCAAAGAAGAAAAAAATTGGAACTTGTTTTCTTATGTTCGAAATTGTTTTTGTTTTACAAAGCAGCGATTGATTTGCTGAAAAACTAAAGAAATTTACTTTTTGTACTCACTTCATTTGCATGTTAAGGATAAAAAAAGATTTTTCTCATTAAAAATGATGGAAGGGTCTTGTAGGGAATTTATTTAAGTATTTAACAACACCTTTAAATTTACTGTGTGATTATTGGTACCTGAAATATCGATGATCGAACCCAAAAGGATTATTTTTCGTTCAAAGGCTGATATCTCAGCGACAAGTTGTTATACGAATCTCAAAAAAAATGCAAATCAAAGCTGATTAAATTTACTTACCGACCTATGCATCGGCTTAGCTGAGAAAAAATTTTCGCAGCCCATGGACTCTCTCAAAAAAAAGAAAAAATTTAAAAAATTTTTTTCTCGCAGTATTTCTCATGTTTGCGCAATGGCTGAAAGTCTGAGAAGAAATTGATTAAAGTGCGTCAAAACTATATATTTCTAGCTACAAAATGCTTCTTTTTCGATACGATTGTTTTTCACGAAGTTACGGCCTTGCAAAAATTACTAAAAAAATTTTAAAATTTTTCTGTTCTCTTAATTTATGGCATAAGTGTATTCAGAAATGAATTATAAATTCCAATGGACATCAAATAGTCATAGCATAGCAATCATCGACAGTTTTAAGAATTTATTTTTTCTTTGCAGCAGGAATTTTTTGAACATGCAATTAAATTTTCATCGTAATGTTTATAGAAAGGAAATTCTTTCCAATCTGACGTTTGAATAGATCAAATCTAGAAGTGTCGTGAAATATTCTATTGCTGTGCTGAGCTACAATTAAATTTGATATTTACACCAGCTGTCTTTAATTAATTAGTTTGGAAAGTAATTTTCATAACATTATATACATTTCCATGACTTTCCTTATATATCTCTAATACATTTCCATGACTGCCTATATAATGTCTCTTGTACATTTTCGAGACTTTGAATTCAAATATAATTCCAATATCCACATTTTTTATTATATATAATATAAAATTGAATATTTTTTGGTGAAAAAAGAATTCTTAACTCTACGATGAATGGTTGTCTTTTTAATTATAATTGTTTCTAATTATTCAAACCTCGATGATAAGAAACAAAAATATCAGCTGCAGATTTTGCGATAAATTTTTGGAGAGAATCGTCGTGGTTAACAAAAAGTGTTTACCAATTGTTTAGGTTTCCAGTTATTAAATTTGTGTATTACTGTACGATGGGCGGTGTGGCTTAATAAGTTATAGATTAAATTGAACGGAATATAGTATAGTGCCGGATAGCTCAACTGGTAGATTCTAGGTCTGGGTTCGATTCCCAGTTCGGGCTATCTGTATTTTTCTCAATTTATCTATAAATTGTCTTATTTAGAAGGTTTGCATGTTTAGGTTTCTACTCATTAAATTAGAAAAAGTATCTACCTATCAAAAGGAAAAAAATCTACCTAAAAACATGTGTCTATCAGTGATAACCCCTTTTCAATCCTGGACTCTGGCGAGTTATAAATCCAAGCAAGAAGTAGTCGCTTTCTAGTCTCTATAATATTTAATAATACACAAATTTTACCCGTTATACATGATTCCAATATTTTCATATTGGTTAAGGGAATGGTCGCGGTGTGGAATTGAATCTCCCAAGCAGGTTGTGACTGATTTTACCTTAGCTTAATGCAGGAGCATTAGCTTTCAGTAACATATCGTTAAAGCAGTTCATTGATGAGAATTTTTATAATTTAATTCATACTTTACCAATAAATAAAAAAACTATTCTCAGGATTGATGTTGCTCATCTTTTTAAATTTGTTTTGCTATGGCCTTGGTTTAACAAAAAAATTTTCAACAGAAAGACTCTCACATGCGGTCTCTCAACATATTGCGTAATTCTGATGATTTCGAAACTTTAAAAGAAAACTTGAGAGCTATATTAACTGTTTGTGACTCTGCTTATGAAGAAAATGATTACACTAATCCATGTTATTACTATAGAAAAAATTATTAAATATCATGAAAAGCGGATCAGGAGAATTACCTAAGTTTCCTACCGGCCATTTGTTTGCTACCATGTCGTCGATAGATGAGCATTATGAAAAAAAAAAGGTGCGAAAATAAAAAATATACTGCATCGCCATAGGAAAAGAGAGTTTGGGCAATTTTTTACCAACGATGGAGAAAATTTAATAGTGTACTGTTCAAATATATAAGGCTTAGTAAAAAAATTAAAACACGTAGAAAGACAATGATTGAAAACTTTACATTGATTCGTAAAAAAGAAATTTCAAAGATGTTTTACTCCATAACAGAAACATATATGCACCTATTCTTACATCCCACTTAATCAAGCTAAAAGAAATTTACGGAAATTTGCAAACAATATTAGATGATATAAAGTACTCAAAACATTAATGGAAGTTTTATGGTGATCCAAAAGTTGGTACATTACTGTTAGGTTAACAATCGGGTTTTACGAAAAATTCTTGCTTTTTATATTTACGAAATAGTAGAGTTAAGAAAAACCACTATATTAAGAAAGAATGGCCTACAAGAGCAGACTTTAATCCAGGTAGTTAAAATATCATACGAACATCATTGCTTGGGTTCTATGCGTTTTGATCCCTGGACAATTGATCCTCTTGACAATTAGTCCTAAATTCTTATCCTAAACGGTTTAATAAGATGTATTGTGGGTGACGTGGCATGTGGATAGTGAAAAAGTCAACCTTGTATTTATAGATGGCGTTTATTTACCTACGTGTAGCCGGTAATTTACCATATTGTAATAGATTAAATAAAAATTAAAATATTTAATAATTAATTCTATTTAATACCGTAAGAAGGACGGTGGCGTATAGGTCTAAGCGATTTATAATCTTTATGATTACTTCAGTGACAGGTATGAGGCAGGATGTATTGGAGGTGCCTCACTGACGATTCCACCAACACATCTGGGATGAAACCTAATATTGTTCGGTGCCTATTAAACTTTAAGTTTGATAAGGATTATAAGCTAGTGAATTACGCGGCATATTATACATTTCAATACGTAATATCTACTAATTATCGGCTAGTTTTTAGGAAGATATTTAAGTGCACAAGTGTCAGTTTTCACATCAAAAAATAGCGTCGAACATCTCATCGTCTCTGCATCCGCGTACACCATCAGTCTTGTTTGGAATTTTATCTCTAGACAAGATTTAAGGGTCTTGAGGATGTTTTGTCTGGGGATATTTTGTCTTGGGGATCAAAACGCCTAGAACCCATTGCTTGATCATACATAATTTCTGTTGGTGCACCTGCATATTAAGCTCGGTTTGATAAAACAGTTTGCCAAATCTTTGCACAAAGATAACGACTGTTTTATGTATGAAGAAAAAAAGTTTTTTGGAATAAGTAATACAAAACTAAAAGCAGGAATTTTTGATTAGCCACAAACTCGTAGTTCATGACAAGATGAAAATTTCATCGGAAACATGAGCGATATTGAATAAACTCCTTGTCGAAGTTTCAAAAATGTTTCTCAGAACTTTAAAGGAATCGAAAAGATTGAAAATTATGAAAGTATAATTGTAGCGCTGTCGGAGAAAATTTTAAATTTGGGTTTATAATGAATCTTGTTGCACATCCTTTATTTCCTCTCAGATTACTATCCTCATAACCTTGGAAACCAGAGAAGAATAAGAAGAAAGATTTCATCAGAACATAAGTGAAATGGAGAGTCGGTAACAAGGAAAGTAGAATGTAAGCATGATAGGAGATTTTCGCTGGACACGAAAAAGAGTAATAAAGAAAGAATGTAATAGAAGGAAAAATACTCATTGCCTTAGACATATTCACAGAAGAGAGTTCGTTGTGAGAAACGAACGATGTAAAATTTATAATTAATTCAAGTTTAATTCCTGATTTTCAGACCACCTAGGGAATTAAATGCGTGTTTGATTTATATGATTATTATTATTTGCGGGCTGACGTATGCACGTCAATGCTAATGTTGGTATTATGAATTTTACTTTTATTAAACTTGTAATTAATTAATGTAAAGGAACCAAAATCCACCTCCGTCTTACATAAAGATGTTCCCTCGCCTATTTCAGGCATACACATGCTGCGATGCCCTCTCTTTTCTACCATAATATTATAGTAGTGAAATATGAGTATAAGCTCACATTAGCTTACCATGGGATCAATAATCAGATCAAAGGTCCTCTGGCGTGTAGCTGCTTCACCAATAGCTAACACGAATGCTACCTTTCTTGAGCCAAGCATTACGACCATTTCAGGAAATAAAGTCCCTGGTTGAAGAGGGCTTGGAAAGGCCCTCCGTGGTACCAATTTCTTGTGTTGGTCTACAGGTTACATAGATTAGTGGTGACTAGCATCTTCACCTCAGTACCCTAAAAAGGCTTTCTTCCACTTATAATTACTTAGATTTCAGACACGTTATTATAAAAAGTTACCCTCATTCAGCACTAAGTAATGAACATCTTTAAGCTTGTGAACCCCCTGATTTTATAAAAAAACAGGGTGGCGAGGCATCCCTCGTTCACCGAGGCATCCGTTGGGTTCCTGCAACCACAGCATTGCATTGTGTTATATAATGCAGAGCTTTATGTAACTGATACTGCTAACGGTTGGAGTACTTATAGTAAAATCCACGAAAAGAGTGGCGCTTGCTGGTTTGGTGTTCAACAGAGGGCGCTTTACCACTTTTGCCTATTCGAATTATATCAGGCATTTTTATGAAATTAGTGTTACGTCCAGAATGATGAACAAGTTATTCAGTCCCTTAATTTTGAGTCAAAGCACTTAAGCTATTAACTCGGGTAGCGAGGACCTCGCTGTTTAGTGTCGAGTATGTCAATAGACGAAAATATGATGTACGAGGTGAATAAATGTGTCTTATAAGTAGATTAATGCACAAATAGTTAAACTTACAGTTAGTTTATTCAATATAATGAGTTGTCAGGATACAATATTTGACTGAGCTGGAGACCAGATTGTTGTTTATTAAAATTCGATTCGAAATAAATTGTTGTCAGGTGGCTTGACAGTTGAACACGATTTTTGAATGTTGCGAATTGTTGATGTAAATGAGCAAAGGGTTTTACTTATACTGGGTAATTGACAATCTATCTGAATATACATTTTAATATGACGAAATTTATTTAAATGGGGATAATAAAAATTAAAACAGCAATAATATTCAATCGAAATAATTTTATTAATTAATCATTTAAATTATTTATAATATTGAATAAGAGAATTGAAAATCATAATAATTTTTTTTAAATTATATAAATTCTGCATTTAATTTTCGACGACTCGAACAAAGGAATTAAAATTTTATATTTTAAATAATAGGATTGTACGTACTCAAGAGCTTGACAATTAATGGGCATAGACCGATTTGCGGCGGTTTTTATAGGCACCATCATTGGCGAGGGGTTATACGCGTGACCTAGATTTGGTTTAATTTGCTACCGAAAGATAGGATAGTAAACGAAAGCTTTAGCAATTAGAACGAACAAGAAAATAATGTTACCAAGCAGAGTCGAATAGCTAAGCTACTTGCGGGGTGTGGTGTAAGAAAAGGCGTACGCGATGATTTCGGATAGAAACTTCTAGACCAATGACAAAGACTAAAAAAAAAGGCAATGCGAGTTCTCCGGGGTGAAAGAAAGAGGACCGATCCCCATGTTATTAGATCGGGGTTATTTTAGTCTGTTAATTACGGCTTATTAATTAAGTTTATAGTGTAGGTGGTTATCGATTGTTGATCCTTATGTCATTATGCTTCGATTGGTTATAGTCATTTCTTACTATCGTCAGTGGTTTAAATGTTACACCTATTTTTAATTACAATATTCAATAAAATGTAATTATTATTAGGTTTATAGATAAAAGTGCATTAGAGAATTATTGGAATAATCTTAGTTTTTCGTTATTTTAATTATTTGACGAGTTATTCGAAGTAGAATTTAGCGATATAGTCGTATGTGTTAGAGAGAGATGATCGTAATGAGTCATGCGGCACGCTTTAGAAAAAAATTAATAGATCTAAATCAATATTATGAGATGAACCTTATTTTAGTTTATTACTTACAAATTATTAATTAGGTTAAGGGTATGGGTGTTTAACGACAATTAATCTTTTCGTCATTATCTTTTGATTGATTATAGTTGTTTTCTTCTACCATTATTGGTTTGAATGTTATACCTATTTTTAATTATTATGGAATAATTCATAAATAATCTGGAATGATTACTGACTTGATTAGATAAGATCAAAATCAGGTTATTCTGGTATTTTTCATTTATCATTATGCCAAATATTCATTGCGCTATTAGAAGGCGAAATCATCTATATATTCGTATGGGTTAGATAGAGAAATGACGAGGTAAGTTGCGCCATACGTCATGAGAAGAACCTTGAGAATGCGAGAAGGCAGGCCGTAGTAATTTTATTAGTGGAAGAAAGAGGTGTAATCTCATGCTATTAGGTGGGCTTTGATACAATGTGGCATCGTGCGCCTCCCTATTAATTCGGGTGGTAATTGTCATGTGGGATAATATGGCACAAAAGGCTATAAAAGGGGGTGCTTACGAACTTCACTTGTCACCTTTCACCGTGAGAAACCAGAATTATCGATCAGTCTTGTATCCACGTTGACTAGCTTGGTCTTATACTAGAAGCCATTATCATTGTCTTTAAGAGCACGTTGTCTCACAACGAGTAGTTTGAATACCAGATCAATTCAGTAGTGATTAGACATTATAGTGAATTATAATTAGTTAATTCGGTTAATTATTCAGTGTCTTTATTATACGTAGTTAATAAATACAACAATCGTTTAGTATTGTACGAGTTATCGGGTAATATTAGACTGTTTTCTAGCACAATTGATAAAGGTCCTGTGCAATTAGCCACAGTAACATTTTTGTATGGTATTAAAAGCATTTAGTCTATTAATATCAGATGTTTATAACCAGTGTGTGTGTGTGTGTGTGTGTGTGTGTGTGTGTGTGTGTGTGGCGTGACTAATAGAACAAAGTTAGTTAAATAAACGTTTATTCTATTAACATTGAAAACAGTGTTTGAGTGAATTCACCTGAGATTTCCTACTCCACATCCTACGGTTAAGTGTAAGAAAAGCTGCACCTGAGGACAAGTATCACAGTTACAAAAAGAGTATCTTAGAGGACCAATCCAACCAGCCAGTTCACGGACATCTAGAACGCATCACCGAACACTAATTTAGGCTGAGTACTAGTATTAGTTCAGATTGTGAGGCCAGTTCGGGTAATAAATTTACAGACGAGTCTTATGAAAAGCTAGCGGGGCATTTGACTCACAAAAGCTGCATGACGAACACCTTAAATGTAGTTTGAACGTAGTTCCAACGTTACAGTTTATTTCAAATGGTTAATTACAGATTGTCCGTTGAGTTTTAAGGTTGGAGTGTTTAGCAATTAATAATCTATTTTTTCTTATCTATCGATGGGTTATGCGTATTTATCCCTGTTGTTAGTGGTTTAAGACCGATGCCTGTTTTGATTTTAAATATTCGTTAATTTAGAATTATTATTAATCTCATCAGTAAAGGGGCACTAGTGAATTATTATGGAAACCTTGGCTAATCATTATTTGATTTATTAGTCGAGTTATTAAAGATAGAAGTTAAGCGCTTACGTATGTATTAGGAAGAGACAATGGGGAAGCAAAATAGTTAGGTTCTTTGGTTGGCTTCTGATGGTTAGTTAGTGAATATACGAGTTTTCATCTACTCCTGAATTCCATTTTTCTTTATCTACTGATCGATTCTAAATTACTCCTATTGTTATAGGTAGGTGGCTATGAATTTTATTATTCTCTGTAGGATGTTAAGAAATTATTATTATGATTATATGTTCAGCCACGATATTTTATGGTTGTCCGATGTTACGTAATTAATTAATGGTTATCTTATTTATTTCTTTATCAATATGTGGGGATTTGGCATCTCAAACTGTGAAGATGTATTCTATTATTAAGTTTCTTAGGCTATGGTAAAATAGTTACTGTTGCGTTTTAAACGTTATTTATGACTTTGTTACCGTCACTGGTGTAGATCATAGATTTTATTACCTTGTTTTTGTTAATAATTATTAATTTGTTCTATAGTTTAAGGGGGGGGGGTAAGGTTAATTCGTACAAAAAAAGACATCTTTTTGAGAAATTTTTTGTAACGACACAGTTAAAATCGCTCTATTCGAACCAGTGGTACATTAAAGTATGGTGTTCGAAGAATATTTTGTGAAATTTTCACGAAGAAATATAGAAAAATACGGCAATGGCAGCAATTATTCAGACGTGTCTCGAAAAAAAGTAGAGTTGCTGTGGACATCATAACTTGGTGCTGGATCATCCGAAATCGCGGGTTCAAAGTTTTTTCATTAGATAATAGTTTTCCCCGGGTAAGGCTGGGAGGGTTTATCAAAATTTGCATTTTTCACTTTTTTTGGAACGCTTAAGGGAAAAACACAATATTTTAGCGAAAAAATTGACTTATTTTGTTATTAAAAAATACGAATTTTTAATTAATTTTGAAAAAGCTCTCCAGCGTTACCTCGTAAATTATGTACAGAAATAGTGTTCAAAATTTCAAAAGGATCGGTGCAGTAGTTTTTCAGTTTTATGTCCACCGTACTTTGAAAACGTTAGTTTTCAGGAGAACGCTTTAAAGTTTTGAACACTAAAAAATCTGGTATAAATCGTTCATAAGCGAATTTTATCGGATTACCTCACACTGACGAAATTCGCAATACAGGTATAAACACGTTGGCATTTTCGTTGAAATTTCTATAAGTAAAACTGGGAGGTTACAATAGGTATTGTATAGCGAGCAAAACATTCCCAATTAACAAGGGGTCGGATCGGGTAGGTATAAAAACCGACAGGTATAAAAATACTGACAACTTCGCCAATTTTACTCCAATCGACTTGAAATTTTGACACAATATCCTTGAAATATCATGCATTCAGTTTAAAAACAAACCGAAAAAAAAAAATTTTAATATCTACCCCCCCCCCCCCCTGAATAAATTTTTAATGAATTTTAGTGTTATTTAGGCTAGTTGATACTGGAAAGGAAATATCAAAGACCGAGTAAATTGATTAGTTAAATGTAAAGGCAACGATTCATAGATGTAAAGTTTATAGGGGTGGTGACGCCATCGTAAAAACGGAAGAACATCTATCGGCATTATTAAAAATAGTACTGGTTATATTGTAAGCATAAAAGAACATCATAACTTGAATTATGGATCGATTTATTAACTTATGTATGATTTCTTCATTAGTAATAAAAAGGAAAAATTCCTGATATGCTTTGCTTACATCAACAAATTCTGTCTACTCATTTGACCTTTGTTATGTTTAGTTTTTAGTTTATAAGAATTACTTTTTATTTATTTAATTATACGTCATTTCCGTATTTTTGCATGTTACGCCGTAACAATTAGATCTTTAATTGATGAACATACTATCTTGAGAAGTTATAGTACATCAGGCAATCGGTTAAAAGTTCAAATTATGGTACTTGGATGACGCATTATGCTGGTGATTTTGACTTCAATAACATGAGACAAGGAAATAACTTCCACGTAAAGGTAGCGTGTGTTGCCTATGGAAAATTACATTTTTGGTTATATTGAACGATTTAACGAGGTTGGGTGATTATTACTTTAAAAAAACTGAAGAGCATTAAATTGTTGCAAATCTTATAATGGAGCAAATGCATGAGTTGATCTACAGTGTAAGTATCTTTGGCTTTAATCTATTAGCGTGTATTTCTTCTCACGTTGGTGGCAAATTATCGATTATATGTCTAGTGGTAATTATAAAGCACGTTGATGAGTATCAGTACTAAAATTATCATTGAATAAAACACGTAATTATTGACCTTGAGAGCACTGGAAGACAAGCCAAAATTCACTAGCGAATCACGCTATCTCGCCCGCTCTCGAAACTACCAAAGACAAAATCAAACAACTAGAAGATATAGTACATCAGCAAGAGAAAATCTCGAAAAAACTGAATATTGTTGTTAAAAATCACAACTGGGAGGAACAGAACCTCCTGTCTGAGGCTAATAAGTTTTTCAATAAGGCTTTCAGCCTCTCGAACATCATTGAAAGTGTCACGTACATAAGCCGCGTTCGCAAAATTGCCAGAGTTAAACTCACTAATTAAAGTGCCAAAGTGACAGTAATATCTTCCGAATCCAGAGTTTTGAAAAGAACTTCATATCCATAAATTATGATGTAACCAAACGGGCCTTACATTGCACTGAAAAACTGAAGGAAGCTGCATCGGAACTGCGCAAAGCAGGAAAGTTGGCCAAAATTTCAAGGAGCCGTTTGTACACGGAAAATAAGTGTTACATGTGGGACTTGGAAAAGGTCTCACTGATATTAGAAGACAAAGATTCCAAGAACCCTTTGGAAAACTTTCTTTAAAATTCTACTAGAGCTTAAAAAAATTAGATGTCTTATCTTGAAATGTTAGAGGCTTGCAAAACTTGTTCAGAAATAACGGCCATCAAAACATCGATATTTTTGCATTTATGCAACCTGGATGACCAATTCTGTTAGTCTTCCACCTGAGTAGCAGGAATACACGGTTTTCTCATTCTCGGCAATTAAAGAAAAAAGCATTGTCCGCGCAAGTGGTGGAATTACAATTATTCCCAAATGGTTTTTGAATTTAAAATTAATTACTCATCAGAAAAGTGGCATTTCGTTTTGGTTTCTGTTGGTGTCTTTTCGTTTGTTCTAGCCTGGTTTCGCTTGAGCTAATCCAGCGAATAGCCGACGAAATTAACGAAACTTATGGTCACTTACTATTGTTCTTCACTGGTGACTTGAATGTCCATGTCAGAAATTTGGACGATATTCCCGAGGACCTTGTCATCGGCACTAATCTCACCGAGCTAGGAAACTTCAGCATCCAAAGAATCAATGTCAAAGGACAGAAACTGTACTCTTTTCTACAGAATAACTCAATGCACTTTACCAATGGCAGAGCTCCAATTAACGCTCCAGATAAAACTAACTTTGTCGGCAAAAGCAAGAGCATTATCGACTTCGTAATCGCGAACGTTTAATCACTAGAGCTGATCGCAGATCTAGAAGTTCTATATTATGAAAACAACCCGGACCACTTTCCGCTTTTGTTGCAAATCTACTCACCAACCTTAGTTAACTCCAATACTTTGCCCCACAATTATGTGACGTCGAGTGAAACAATTTACCCCTGGCAACACGACAAAAAAGACGCCTTTCAATCACATATGTGAAATTCTACTAGAATCTGTGCCGACTTCTCTCATCGTTCTGTTACTGAGCTTAGTCGAAACCTTGAAGGGGCTTTAAAAAAACTGCTAACTCCACAGAACTCCAAAGAAATTAAGTCTTTAAGATTTGTGAAAAAAACACAGCCATGGTATGATGATCGTTCTTTGGAGTTCGTAATTCGTTGCTGGATTTGGAATTTTCCTAGCAAGAGGTAAATGTGACCATCAAGCAGTGCAAACTGAAAAAATCACCCGATCCCGATAACATAAGTAACGAATTTTACAAATCACTGCCTCAAGACTGGAAAATGTACACCCTTAGTCTTTTCAAGAAAGTATTCGTGTCTGAAGAGATACCAGTAGACTGGTTTACATCAACAATCACTATGCTACATGAAAAAGGCAACAAGTCGGACCCTTCGAATTATCGTGAAATAGCGCTAATAAATCATTTTTCCGAATTGTTTACTTTTATGCTCAATAAAAGATTAGAGGACTCGGCTAAAAGGGCTAATGTTATCCCGGAATCTCAAACAGGCTTTGAAAAGAAAAAGACTTGCATGGATAACCTCTTCAACATTTTCTCAGCCACCCAGTGTCGCCTGCGTCAAAATAAAGCTCGGTTGCTGATCTTATTTGTGGATTTCAGAAGAGCATTTTATTCTTTGAACCTCTATCTTTTTTGGCTAAAACTATTTAAGCTCGGAGTCAGTGCCAAAATAGTGAGGTTACTTAGAAATATTTATAATACGGCCGCCTTCTCTGTCAAAGATAATAATAAATTCACCTGTAAATTTTAGTCTTCAGAAGGAGTGCTACTAGGAGAAATTTTAAGCCCTCTGCTCTTTGTACTGTTTATCGCCGATCTTGAAGATTTCCTGAGAAAAAACGGCTGTGAAGGCATAAATATCGACAGCGTAATCAATCTACTCCTATATGTTATACGTGGATGATCTGGCTATATTATGCAGCTCTGAGAAGGATCTAAATAAGAAAAACTTGACCTCCTCTTCCAATTTTGTCAAGCCAACAAACTTATTGTAAATATCTCGAAAACCAAAATTTTCTGTTGCTGAAAAACCGGTGAATTTCCCAGCAACCTATGTTTCTACTCTAAGGATCAAGAAATCGACATTGTGGACTCTTACGAGTACTTAGGTCTCACTTTTTCATCCTCTGGGTTCAGACGGCCAACTGATTTAGATGCCATCAAAAAGGCCCAGGCAGCTCAAAAAATGGTTATTTCACTCATATTCACAGCTAAAGTAGACTCGGTCGACAGCATCTTCAAACTCTTCGACCGTATAATCACTGCAACTCTTCTGTATGCGTGGCCATCTGGGCGTTATCATACTTGGATCTCATTGAAAAACTTCAGTGTGGTTTCATGAAACAGGTCTTCGGTTTAACCAGAACTTCATCGGGAACCTTACTCAGAGCTGAATTTAACAGATCTAATTTCGCTTATAATGTATTCAAGGATAACTGGAATTATATAATTAAAATATTAATGATAGATGACTCAAGATACTCAAGAATCTGCTTGTTAAGATTAGCACATCTTGCTAGGGCGGATTCATGTTTACCTAAAACCAAGTGGCTGAAAAAATTTCTCTCGAACATCGCAGAAACCTCACTCAAAATCGCAAATAGTCTGGCAAAGCTGAATTTATATGCTTGTGCTTAAAAAAAGAAGAATTTCTGAGATTGTATAAAAAATCTGCGTCAATAAGATCTCAGAATTGCCAATAACTCCTACTAAACAAAATATGCTGTAGTGAATATTGTGGATAGCTATCTCCGGAGCAAAACGAACTTTTACAGCCTAAACATTTTTACCTAACTCAGATTAGTTAGCAGTTATTTCTACACAATCAATGTAAACAGCTCTAAATATGTATTTGACTATTCAAAAAAAAAATGACTGATTTCTAATTTCGGTGACAAAGACTCTATCAAACATTTGTTACTAAAATGTCCAATCGTCAAAGAACCTTCTGAACACTATATTACCGTCAACTTTAGGCCAGTCTCGTCAATCCAAGACATTTTTAATCCTAAATGTAAATTTTTTAAGGTAATCTATCAGTTCGTGCAAAACGTCTGCCTAATAAGAGCATTAATTTTTTTCGAATAAACCGAAGCTATAAATAATTAAATATTTTATTGAAGATTGTTACAGTCTTTAATGTATATCTATGTTGTAGACTGATTTTATACATATATTTTGACGGTAAATTATATATGTGATTATCCCCTTACCATGGGAATGTATTCTCTCGAGAAGCAATAAATTAATAAATAATAAATAATTAAATAATAATTGAATTCTAGCAAATTCTATCTAATAGCGATTTTTGAGTAAATGTCATGATCTGCAGGTGTGTGATTCATGAAATTTTGGTAAAATAATTGAGATACGTTCAAATAACGTAACATTATTTGAAAAAACTGATTTTAGAATGATTCATAAATCTTATAAAGTCGATGATATTTTTTAATTTACCGAATTCATGAAGTATAGAAACTCTTTCAAAATTTTCGGAAATAGGCTAACAAGACCATTATTGGGACAGTTAACGGAATTTTGAAGTTTCAATAATGAACTTAGATACAAAAAACCTAGGTATTTAATAATTAATTACTATCAATCTTTATTTAATTTAATTTTTAATTATATATTTATCTATTTATTGATTATACAGGTCCACAAAAAGTGGTCTGTGCTGGGTGTTCGACAAAGATTTTCCGACGTATTTTTTACTGCTGAATACCAATCTGAAGTCAAAATTGGAGATCAAACTGCAAAAAACGGAGAAAAATAAAAAAAAAACCGATAAAATCCATGATCTAATAGTATTTTCAGTATGTTATGATCAAATTACAGTTCCTGCTTTGTTTCTATCTGTAGTATCTATCAGTGATTCGCAAATATGTTTATTTGATACTTATTGTGTTTTATTGAATTCTTTTATTGAATGAATTTTGTCTTTGATATAATATAAAACGTAAGGACGTTGAATCGGTATAGTACTGGCAAGAAACTGCCACAAAGGAGTGTTTGGACTACGATGACAACTGCCCTTCAATGGAATGTGTAGAATGATTCGATAGTCATTATTTTGTGGTATCGAAGCCAGCGAAGGCGGGCTGTTTTGCAGGGAAGCGCTAGAATATGAAAATGATGCCGTAGTGTGTCCGACGACGAGTTGACATTGTCCTCGTCAAAGTCGAAAAGCCCTCATACTTAGGCCAGGGGAGGTATGAGGGTTATCACCCCTAGGGCGGCTGACCTGCGATCAGGCCAGGTATTCTATCGTGCGGGGTTTGCTTATTCTAATGGATTGTAATGCTCCTTCTACTTAAAATTTAGCTGGATCTTCTAGTACTCATGACAATCATAAATTGTCTAAGAATCCTAATCTCTTTTGCTACGTTTGTGCAGAATACATTGGGATGAAAAATACAAAGAAACTCACAGATAGGTTTGTGACTTTGTATGAAAAGTGATTCAGTATGGAAGCTTCTCTCAATTTAAAAAATTGGATACCTGATATTGTTCGTGATTTTTTCCGTGTTTTTTTTTTTATATTTATTTATTTTTATATTTTTTTTAATTCATATTATTTTCCACTTATTTCACAATATATATATGATATGATAAATATACCACAAATTCATATTATTATCATAACTATCATAATATAAAAACGTATATGGTATTTCCACAATAAATTTCCACCAATTTGATAAGTGGAAACCTAAACATGCAAACCTTCTCGATAAGACAATTTATAGATAAATTGAGAAAAATATAGATAGCCCGAACTGGGAATCGAACCCAGACCATTTCGGTATCGCGCCGAGTGCTCAACCAGTTGAGCTATCCGGCACTATACTATATTCCGTTCAATTTAATCTATAACTTATTGAGCCACACCGTCCATCGTACGGTAATACACCAATTTAATAAGTGGAAACCTAAACATGCAAACCTTCTCAATAAGACAATTTATAGATAAATTGAGAAAAATATAGATAGCCCGAACTGGGAATCGAACCCAGACCATGTCGGTATCGCGCCGAGTGCTCTACCAGTTGAGCTATCCGGCACTATACTATATTCCGTTCAATTTAATCTATAACTTATTGAGCCACACCGTCCATTGTACGGTAATACACCAATTTAATAAGTGGAAACCTACACCTTATTTTATTTATTTATTTATTTTTTATATTTATATTAAATTATATTTAATATATTTAATATAAATTTTATAATAATTTTATTTATAAAAATTATTATAAATATAAATAATAAGCTTAAAAAAGGTTAACCGATTTGGAAAGCGCCAGAATAAGGAGAAACTCAAATTTAAAACTCCAGCTATATGGAAGAAGCCTCTCGGTGCAAGTGATTGCTACTTTGCACGACAAAAGTGGAGACTGCGAGCCGAATCCATAGGGACAAAATTTCGTATTCTTTTGTATCAGGTGTGCAACAACCAGTTGCAAATTTTATAGAAGGTTCAGAAGATAATACGTCACAAGACAGCCTGACCACTGGATTCAATACAAGGGAAGTCGACGTCGATCCTGAAGATGTAGCTCTTGATGACGAAGAGTCTGCTACTGGCAGTAAATCCAATTTCAGTGAACCCGGTGAAAAAGTTCCTTCGAGCCGTGAAGAAGAGTACTGGCTGATCGGTGAAGAGAAAAAGTCAGAAAAATACGACCAAAAACATCTAAATGATTTATTTAGAGAAGCTAAACTCTCAAAAGAAGCGGCTGAAATATTGGCTTCGAGTATGAAAAGGAGAAATCTTCTGACAAAAGGTACTAAAGTTTCGTTTTATCGGAATCGAGAGTATGCTTCCCGTAAACATTTTGAAAAACAGGAAGATTTGATTTATTGCACTTACGTAAAAGGACTTGTGGATGAATTAAAGCCAAATTTATATAAACCTGAAGATTGGCGGTTATTCATTGACTCGTCTCAACGCAATCTTAAGGCAGTTCTTCTTCACAACACTAAGAAGTTTGTTCCTTTACCTTTAGCTCACTCAACTGTACTTAAAGAAGAGTACACACAACTAGAAACCGTCTTGAAAAAAAATTGAATATGAAGAACATAAATGGCAAGTATGTGCCGATTTGAAAATTTTGTCTACGATCCTGGGACAACAATCTGGATTCACGAAGTATCCATGCTATGTGTATATGTTCGACGGTAGAGATCGCAAAAATCACTACGTCAAAAAATTTTGGCCTTCGAGATCTTCATTTGGGGTTGGATCACATAATATAATAAAAAAAGAAATCTGGGCGTCGGTTGGCCCTGCGGGCCAGCTCCAAAACTTCCCGCTGTTTTCGAGCTCAAGGAGCTTGAAAATATCACTGTGAATATATTTTCGAGCTCTTCGAGCTCAAAAATGTCTTTACATGCAATTATTTGTTTATTAGCTTTTCAAGCTCTAACAAGTTGCGTTTGATGCTAGAGTTTGAAAAGATAAGAATCGAAAATCATTTTTGAGGAAGCGGCTGTTTAATTATTATTCCCGAAATAAATGTATTGAGGCAGAAATCAATGTCAGTGATCAAAATCAAGATTTGAATGAGTTGTGACTTAGGTCAGAGCAATAATATATGAAATATCTGAAAAAAATATCAAAAACTAAGTTTAAATTTCTTGCCGACAATATGATTAAATTTAAAGAACAAGTTAGATGACATTATATGATGATCGAAAGAGACTATAAAGAGAAAGAGTTGGTATGATTTCAGACACATTTTAGCACATTATATTTTGATTTATCCGGAAAAAATAACATTTTATTATTTTTTTAACTTTTAAGCACCGATATCTTTTGAACTAATTAACCGATTTTGACGTTTAAGGTAGCAATCGGCACATTTTCTTGAATTCTAGAGCTGATCAAAATTTGGAACTGATTGGTTTAGCCGTTTCAAAGATATTTGGAAAAACCCATTTTTCACCATTTCTTTCTCCAATGATATCTCTCGAACACATTAACCGATTGACATGGTTAAGGTAGCAATCTACGCGTTTTATTAAGTTCTAGAGCTGATCAAATTTTGAAATTGATCGAATGAGTCACTTCGAAGATAATCGGAGAAAACCGTTTTTACCATTTCTTTCTCCAACGATATCTCTCGAACGAATGAACCGATTGAAATAGTTGAGGTCGCATTCGACGCGGCTTATAAAGTTATAGAGCTGATAAGATTTTGAAATCGTTCGTTTAACTCATTTCTAAGAAATCAATAAAAAACTAAAAAAAAAAAAAACGAGTGAGCCTCACAGACATAAGGTCACAATAGAAGTGAAACTTTTTTCAGTCAGTCTAAATAAATAAACGAATACATATATATACATTATAGCAACTCATTTATTCTTAAATAAAAGAAATTCATTTGATTAATTACCCGATATTTGAGAATTAAAACAATTAAACATTTTTTAATTAAAATATAAATGAATTTATTAAAAAGAATATTATGTTTACAAGGAATGAAAGTTTCATTTGTTCTTTATTTTTACATTATTATCTTATTTATTCTTCATTGATATTTGAATCATCAACATATGTTATCATTGACTAGTGATAACTGAAATGTGAAATAACTATTTTTGTCTTTATTGTATTTAAGTATCTTGAAAAAACTGCGGCTATTGTTGTCCCATGTTTTGTCATTGGTTTATTCGGATTATTATTTATCGATAAATCAAATTTGGTCTTTAAGAAATTAACCAAAAGGGCCGATGACTCCGATGAAAAATTTACGTTAAAATCTTCACTAAGGATTATTGCTTTTTTTTCTAAACCTAGATTGAGCTCTTCCGCAACAGCAGCCGAAAATTGTAGTAGTGCACGATGAATAAATTTTATTATGTCTGTGATATGCTTATTCGGTGATATATAAATTGATACCAGTAAAATTGACTGGCCATATTCCGTTGCACATTCAGCGGTGCAGATTTCTCCTACAGCACTGAGTTGTACTCCAATTGCCTGTATATTATGTAGTGAAATGTCCATTGATGGTGTTACAATGTGTGCTGTATCGTTATCATTGTGATAAATAGCTACACCTCCAGATCTTATATTCGCGCGTTTATATTTAACTACACAATTAAAATTAGGGATGAAAATTTCTTCATCATTATGAGTCCCCGTTTCAGACAAAAGTAAAATATTTGAATTAGCAGCTACTTTGTCGATAATGTCATTGTTATGGGCTCTTAAACTTTGAACATTAAAACTATAAATTGACAAACCTGGCTTTTTGGTGATAAATTCAAGTAATTGTGATTCTCATGTCACTAATGAGTTTAATGACAGTCTTTGAAGCTCAATCCTTAAAGGACGAAGTGCAGCTGGCTCTTTTCGCCCATGATCAAAAGTAGCCGTATTGTTTTTCGTTACGATATATAATTTTTCAATAGTAGTGATTCTCGATAAAGCAACGTACAATAATTGTTGTGGATGATTTTTGTCATACTCATAAACTACTTCTTCAAAAGTACCTACTTGCGATTTATGGATGGTCATAGCACAGCCTGATATGAGAGGAAAGTGGTTGCGTTTTGCATTCATTGTTTTATTATTATTTAGCTGTATTGTTGATGAGCGTCTATTTATTAGTACTGCATTTGCTGGAATGTCGTGTTCTTGCATATATCCAGCAGCTTTTTTTCTTAATTTGAGACCAGTTTTATTGTTTCGAAAAGTTAACCAAACCCGAGTTACTTCATCATTTTTATTTTATTCTAAATAAACTTATTTACCCACTGCACCATTTGCTAGTCCATCAGATACATCAGTATTGGTAGTTAAAATATAATATTTACCGACAGCAAAAATTATTTCATATGGTAGTCCATCGGTATCTAAAGTACTTTTCTTATGAAGTATTTGTCGAAGTGAGGCTAATTGTTCGACACTGCGGTAACCAGTAAAAACATCATTTGCAATTGAAACAACTTTGTTTTCTGCTTCACTCAATATTTTATTATTGTGAGCATTAACTGATTGGTTAGACTAAAATAAACGAACACCATTAGGACACAGTTCTTGTACTTCTTCAACAGTAAAGAAGCGTGATTCAATCAGAGACAACTCGTCATTATTTAGTATCTCACCATTGCCAATTTTAGTTAAAATATTGGAAAATTGAATATTATATTGTCTCATGACTTGATCAAGTTCATAGAATTTTAAAGTCTGCCATAAAATAGGACTACACATTTTTTGTTTCGGGTGTTTATATATTGGTGTTGCTCTAACTGAAGGCAATTGACGCAAATCACCAATTAAAATTATGTCATATTCCCCGAAGTAATTATTAAAATTACCACTAATTTGTTTAAGCCGTTGATCAAATTGAGACAATAATTCCGCCCCTATCATGCTGACTTCATCAATGATTATTACTCGAACATATCTAAACAATGTGCGATATTGTAGAGCAATTTCTGTCAATAACGGAAGTAATTTGGACAAGGTTATTTTTAATGCAGTGTGTACTGTAGTTCCGTCTATGGCTACTGCGGCTTTTCCAGTTGAAGCGCGAGTGATGTAAGCATTACAATGTCCATCTGTGTCAGTAAATCGATTATATATCTCCATCCGTAACTTAATAACAAAAGTTTTGCCGCACCCGGCAGGCCCGGTAAAGAAGATTTGGAGTGGTGAAGAACCAGGACTGATGAGATGTGATATAGTATGTAGCAGTAGACTTCTCTGTTTATCATTTGTACTTCTCATTAAATCCAAAAATTGTGAATTATCCATTAAATTTTCTTTTTTTTTGGCGATTAGGCCTAGCTTATTTAATAACGCTAGACGGAGATCATTATTCTGTTCTGCTTTTGGGTTATTATATAGCTGCTGAAAAGGATTTGGTTCTGGAACCATACCAATGTTCTCATCATTGCCGTCATCATTATTGTTATCATTATCATCATTTCGACACAGCTGCCTACATATTTCGATCGTTTTCTCAATATCTAAATCTGATTCAAATTCTTTCCTCGCTGTAACAATTAGTTGTTCATTATCATTATAAATTTTTAAAAATTTCATATCTGCCAATACATCAGTTTCTTCATTTTTGAATGGTACATATAAAGTTACCATTTCCCGTTTGTAATCATTTAAATCTGTCGATATGTCATAATTTCTGTATCGAATCGTTCGAGGTTCTTTTTATTTTTGAAACGTTCCGTCTTGTTTGACATTGTAGTGTGCAAAAAATTGTGCAAGAGAAATATCTTCTAAATCTAGTGATCTTTTTTCATATATATCAAACCAATTCTCTTTCCAAATATCGGTACAATCTTCACCAACTTCTAGCTTATCCAATTCGATTTGAGTTTTTCTCATTCGTTGACGTTCAATAGGTCACACTGTAGGAATGTATTCGATCTTATGAGACGCTTTACTCATAGGTTCACGAAGAAGGTACCATGCTGCTTTTTGACTAGTCATCTCAACGGTATTCAGCACATCAACACTCATTTTTCTTGTTACATCAACAATATCGAACTCAGGATGTTCATCCATAGTTTGTATAATCTGACGCTGTAAGTTGCTAATACCTCGATTTGTTTTATTAGCGTACTCTACAACATAAGCGGCACAAGAGTATTTTTCGGTAATGAACTGAATGTCCATGTTAGATTTTAGAATACTGAGTAAAAATGGATTAAAAGCATTATGCCATTTTTCACTTGGTTGCCTCTTTAAGAAAACTCTTTGGCGTTGAATTCCGGACCGTAAAATCTGAATATACTCTTCATCAGAAACAATATTGTTCTGTGCATAAAATGAATCAATATCTGCGTAGTCATTAGACTCCAAGTTAATCCTTATGTCATTATAACGTTTTTTTAATCGGAGAAAACCAGGATCATCTGTAGACATCGGTACAAAAATTGTAGTAGCTCTGCACAGCATAAACGGTGCTTCAAAGCGACATTTTTGAGGTTCATTGGATGTAATTCTCTTGTAGCAAGTGAAGGTATGCTTGTGCGTCTGAAGTTTAATATTTGCTGTGGCCTCTGACGTTGATACAGATATTAATTCATTAATTAATCTTAAAGCTTCACTTGAGTCAGCGTTAAATGAATCATTTGGAGCATTATTTAACCACAATAAAATATGCGCATGTGGACTGCCACGATGTTGGAATTCAATTCTTTTAAAAAATTTTGTCACATAATAACGACCGATAGGACTGTTTTTTTTAGATTTTAATATAGTGATTATTATGTTGACTAATTTATTAAAGTAGATTGCACATCTCACTGCATCACTATTAACAAGCGAACTTCTTTCCATGAAGTGTAGTTGTTTAATTTGCTCTGGAGTAATATCTAGCTTATGTTTCAATTTATATAAAGTTTGTAATAGAGGTGTCCATCCTATTCCA
This sequence comes from Microplitis deprimator, assembly GCA_964016945.1. Taxonomy (NCBI): domain Eukaryota; kingdom Metazoa; phylum Arthropoda; class Insecta; order Hymenoptera; family Braconidae; genus Microplitis; species Microplitis deprimator. Next base: position 16,222,188 of record OZ024706.1, on the reverse strand, counting down.
TTAGCACTTAGTGTAAGAAATAACGTTGGTTTACCATACTGTCGTATCATTGCGAACAGATCTTTTTTCCTACTTGCCCAGTACCATGTTGAGTTTGGTATAGTTTTTAAAAATGCAAGATTAGTATCAATACAACTGTGTACATATTCTTCAGATTCAATTTGTTTTCGAGTTATATTAGTATCAGTTCCGACGTGTTTAAATGCTACTGCGAGACAATCACGAATCTTCATTCTCATAACTTTCATTGCTGAGTATAATAAGTGATACGGAGTTACTCCACGACGATCCGATCGTCGTAATTTGCTGGTTGCCATCATGAAAGGCAATACTCGCACACCGTCTCTGAAAGTTCTAAATTCACCAAGGTAAATCGAAGGAAATGAGAGTTCTTCTGCGTGCTCATCAAATAATAGGCTTTGAGGAACTTGTTTTTCACCAGGAGCAATTCTCAAATATTTTTTTTTATTCCATAACAGTGTTTGTTGATCTGCAGTAAGGCTCTCTTCTACTGGTATATCTTCGCTAATATCATCTTGAAGTGGTCGATTTTCAGTGGTTGAGTCATCAAGAAAAGAATTATTAATTTTTATATTGTATCTTTGATAGAGTGGTGTTTGTGTTAAATACTGAAGCCAAGTCTTTACAGTTCTTTTATTTACTAAACCAGATAAGTATCTCGATTTATGAATTTTTTTTCTTTTTATGTGTACATTGATGCAGTAATCATCATCTACATCCCTAGGTAATGATGAAACCATAGTGTTAACATCGACGGGAACATTAATAATTTGTCCGAAAATTCCGTATTGACCTTGCGCATGACGCAATCTCCGGATTTGCATAAATGGTAAACGCGGTCGAATAAGCCTTTCTGATAAAAAATTCAATGGTGGTAAATCACTTGGTTTAATAAGGCTGTTTTGCACGTAATACATACAACAACGGTATTTGTTGCAACATCTGGCAGTGTTTGTGTGATGATATTAATACATTCATCAGGAAAGTGCGTCGAGTCGTTTTTAAACCATAAGCGGTCACATACGGAACAAGCATAACCAAAAGGATTGTCGGTAAATTTCTTGAACCCTTCTCGAGCCCCACGATGACAATGATCATTTGAATAGCGTAATAAAATCTCATCATTCATTGAATATATATTCTGTACTAACTCATTATGATTATTCATGCCACCAGAAGTAGATGGATTATTTGCATTCGATGGACCAGCAATAGCTGCTTATTCATTGTTGGCCAATGCTTCAGCCACTTGTAAAGAAACGACTTAATCTATAAAATAAATTGAAAATACCGATAAAAATTAATTTATGAATTAAGCAAATATATTAACATTAATGAAAAATGGTTTTATTGTAAGAATTATTTTGATTCTAAAACGAAATATTTACATTTTAATTGATCTGTAAATTTGTAATCAGAATAAATTAGTGTGAAAATTTTATATTGGAATTTTATATTAAATATTTAGTGATAAAAATTTGGGTGAAAAAGATAGTGATGATATTGAAAGTTGAAAAAAAAGGTTTTAATAAGAGTCAAACTAATGTTAAGTAAAGACAATGTATCTGTGATTTAGGTCCGGTGAACAGAATTAAGTTAGGTTTAAGATTATGTCCAGCGGACACTAGAAATTATGGAAAATGCAGGTTAACATCCTGTGGACGGTTTTTTGAAATTAGAAATTACAGTTGAAAGTTCAACGTCCGGAGTACGGTTTTTTAAAGTGTGTTGGAGTGTGGTAACGTCCGGGCGACAATTTAAGTATAGAGTGTGTGTGGGAGTGTGGTTACGTCCAGTGGACGATTCAGTTTGTCATAAAATTTAGTTTGCCATAAGGAAACGTCCAGGGGACGATAGTTTGTCATAAGAAATTAGTTTGTCATAAGTAAAGGAAAATAAAGATAAAGCGAGGTGCTATACTAATAGAATAGAATTAAATTTTATCTATAATTAATTTCAGCCTATTTCAGTATTCCTTCCCTCTCTCACAAAATATAACGAATTACCCTGATTGATTAATTTAATTACAGTAAATTTTACATCTGGTTCTGGAAGGCCAAGTCCATCTTCCAGTGGTGCCCTAATATTCGACTATAATACCTAGGTGCGTACAGACTTGACAAGGATAACGCCTCTGTTATATCTATTACTAGTGAAATTTCACATTTGCCTGATTCTTGCTTTTGAAATGCAAGTAATCAAGTCTAAAATGAATTTTGTCTTTCTACTTAAAGTTCCGTCTTCTATAATAATACTTTTAATCAAAATCATAGCGAGTACTTACTATATTTTCCAATCTACATTATCATATGCATCATTTTTTTGAACATTTAAAATAACTGTTTTTATAATGCAAAAATTAAAATAGTTATCTCATTCACTTAAATAAAGTATTGCTAATTGATAATTAATTTCTATTAAAATCAATAATAAAATACTGTTACGAGTTATTGTGAAGCATATCACGCATGAAAATAATTTATTATTTTATTGAGTGAACAATAATAATTTCTGATCATCACAGATCAGTTGAGGGCAAATATTTTAATTGATTTTTTAACTAATTAAGTTAAGCTGTGAGACCTGATCGTGATGTAATGACTACGTTTATATTCTGTGGATATATTATTCACTAAATCAGTAGCGAGAATCTTGACTCATCCTAAACAAGCTAAAAATAGCATATGAAAACACTCATTTCGGAATTGAAGAAACATACAAATTTTACAAATTTTTCAGTGATATCTGCATGGCTGTTTAAATTTCTTAAATTTTTTGACATTGATACAAGCAACCGCATCTGCCAGGAGTAGACAAGTGGGAGATCTGACTTCTTGTTACATAGGAAGCTGAAAAAACGCGTATCAGCGCTTTGAGCGTTTTTTTTTTCTCGGCGTGTGATAACTAATTAGCCAGTTGGTCAGCTCAAATCTTTTTTTTTTTTTTAAATTGTCTTATTCGTGGTATTAATAGATAATATGAAGGAAAGTTCTAGGTATTCTAGGAACAAAAAAATTTTTTAATTGCAGTAGATATAAAATCTTGTCTGTTCATGTAAAATAATTCAATTTCATTTTTGTATGATATTGTTTGTGACAGGTGAACTGACGCCCATCCGTGTAATAGTAATTAACAAATAATAAATGGATAAATCTAAATTCAAAAAGTTATATATTTGATTGCACTTCATTAGGCGCTATACAGCTGCACATAAGTATCGCATTACATTAGTCGCATCAAGTCTTACTTTTATAATACAACGCGACGAGCAGACGTTTTGTGTGGTCAGCATTTTTGACTGTGGGAAGAAAAGAGTTCCGTTGGAGACTGCGGAGGGATATTTCCTTACGCAGCAAGGAAAGAGTTTGCTCATGGAAACGGCGGAGTGATATTTTCGAGGCTGAAGATGCAATTGCAAAAAAAAGAGTTAGTTACCATAGTTAAGCTGATTCGAATAGTTGTCTGCTTGCGCATGAATATTGTATCTCCTTTATTTTACCGCTATAATTACAGATTACTATAAGGATAAATATAATGCCGCTATAAAAATATTGTATTTATATCCGTATGATTTATGCTATCTTAGATTTGTAAAAGAGACTCTCAGGGCCTTTTCTGGGTACTCCCATATTTTGGAGACGCCCAATAAACGAGTATCCATATAATTCACATATATTCATTTCTTTACTGGGCGACCCACTCCCTTTCTAACATCCTATTAAATTTCTAGAGACGCTGAGCTAGGCACGGTAAGTTCGGTTACGCAGTAGAACATTAAGGTGTAAGCTCACACGTAAAAGAAATTTTGGCGCCTAACGCGGTTTTCGCCCAGCGAAGTGAGGTGAGTGAAGTGAATTTTTTGGGAATTTTAGTGGTGAGTGCTCAGTCAACGCGACAGGAAACTGTATGACTGAGATTCTAAATCTTCTCTGCGATAAATAAATTGGTGAACGGTGTTGTGAGATAGCAAGGAAAGTGCACGTATTGAAGATAATATATTGAAGAAAAGTAAATTGAATTGAGAAGTATTAAAGAAAAAGTGAATCGAATTGAGACATATTGAAGAATTATTGAATGATACTGTGGAATATTGAAGAATTATGGGAAAATATTGAATTGAACTGTAAATTACTGAAGAAATATTGGAAATTATTGAATTGAACTGTGAATTACCGAATAAATATTGAATATGATTGGATCGAACTGTGAATTACTTAAGAAATATTGAAGATCATTGAATTGAACCGTGAATTACTGAAGAAATATCGAAGATTATTGAATTGTATTGTGAATTATTGAAGAATATTGAAGATTATTAAATTGAACGGTGAATTACTGAAGAAATATTGAAGATTATTGAATTGTATTGTGAATTATTGAAGATTATTGAATTGAACTGTGAATTACTGGAGAAATATTGAAGATTATTGAATTGTATTGCGAATTACTGAAGAAATATTGAAGATTTGTAAAGAGTTATTTTGTTAAGTGCCAAATATTAGAGATTACTGGAAAATTGCCGAACGAACTGTGAAATCCTCTGAATTAGTGAAGCCGGTTCGAGCGTGAAAGTTATATATCAAAGTCACCCCTCTAGTGACAATTGAGAACAAATAAATAAGTGAGTGATAAAAATATAGAGAAAGAAAAGTGGAATAAGTGATAAAAGGAAAGTTAACAAAAAAAAAAAAAGAAGAAAAAAGAAATAGTGATCTGTAGTGCCGCTGAGGAAAGAAGCCGTTGCCGGGAGTTGGATAAGAAAGCAGTCCGAGAGGAATCAAGGTTAACAGACAGGAATGCTCATAGCAGCAGCATTATTCATCGTGGTGTCTATGTAAGTAGTAAGAATTGAGTCCTTTAACGATAATAGTAAACTGGACCAGCGGAAATACCGGACTAACTGGTGGTTAGACAATCCGAGTGACTCCCCGTCTCGCTCCATAAGTTTGAAAGAATCGGTTGACGATCGTTCGTTTGAAACTAATATAAAAAATATTGGGGAATTAGTGGACATATTTGAAAGAAGTCGGGAAGAAACTCATAGTGATTTATTAACTCATAGTACTTCAAATTGTCCTGGTACGTCCTCAGGCGCAAAAGCGGTGAGAACCATAGCAAAGACTGAAGAGGTTCAGTTGAAAAGAATAATATCGTTAATGCGGCTTATACCGGTTTTTACGGGAGGAGGTGATGTGGAATCATTCATTGATGCTATTGAGTACAGTGCGACGCGCTTGAAGCCGGGTGATGATCCGGTATTTATTTTTAAATTGTCGACGCGATTCGGGGGATTGGCTTTAAGCATCATGCGTACATTTTTAAGGAAGGCCACGACTGTCAATCAAGTAATCGAGAAACTGCGTCAAAATTTCGGTAGGACGGAAACATTCCATGCAATAATACATCGATTAGCGGGAATGATTCAAGAGGATAACAAAAGTGTAATCAAATTTGGTGCGCGACTTGAGGGTATAAAAGGGGAGGCAGAGAAAAAATAAGCAGGAGTGGATTAACAGCAGAACAGAGAGATTATCGAACTAAGGATCTGAATGCGACAGTGCTGGAAACCTTCATTAACGGACTATACGAGAAATTATCATTTGCGGTCTCGAACAAAGAACCCAAAAATTTGGCGGACGCAATAAAGATTGCCATAGAAGCGGAGATACAGTATGAGAGGACGAAAGCGGCGGAAAGAATGAAAGAAGGAAAACTCAAGCTCAAGGAGCGAGAGCATGCGAGAATAAGACAAGTAACGCTTAAAGAAGAGATGAGAGAAGAAGATAAACAAGGAGACACAAAAAATATTGATAAACTGAGACCCAGCGCAGTATTCAAGTACATGATTACTAACGAAAAGATTGCGGACAATGGAGACAAGCGAAGTTGTTTCAGATGCGGTGAAGTTGGACATTTAGCGCGAAATTGCCTTATTCCAATACAAAGCAAGCAAAGCACTTGGGCACCAACGAATCAGCAGGGATTCCGGGGAAGAGTTCCACAGCAGCAGGAGCGATACTATGTGCAGAACGATAGATACAGAGGAAACGGAAGATATGACTATAGAGGAAGTGGTAATAATTGGCAGAACAATGGTAATTATTTATATGGACAAAATGGCAACAGTTATGATAACTACCGAAATGGAAATAATTATGGAAATCAATGGGAAAATTATGGAAATAATGGTTATTACGGCAAGGACAGAGGCCAAGAAAGTCAAGGCAATTTTAACAGGCGGTACAATAATTATGGTAACTCAGGTGCAATGGTGACAAACGCATTTGAAACGCAAGGGCTTATGAACAGTTTGCCTGGTTACTATGACAATAGATGAGATGGATCACGCGGAGCTAATCAGCAAAGCCGGGGAAATCAGATATCCAACAGAGCTCCAAACGCGCGGCCTTTAGACTAAGAAGGGCCGGTGCGATGACACGCTCCGTCGAAACGGCCAATTCAGAAGAAACAAATAAGGAGCGAATAAATGAAGAGAAAGAAGTAAAATCTGTTGAATTAAGGGATTAGGGGTAGTCAGAGACACGAAAAAATCAGAATTTTCAGTAATTTTTTTTTTCTATTTAATCATTTTATTTTACAAAAGTAATAATATGGCATTATTAAACAATGTTTTGACTTGAAGTCACGAAAATTTGAAAAAAAAAATTTATAATTTTCAAAGTTATAGCTGTCTGTGTTGACCCAGTTTCAAAAAAAGGTCCTTGCGGTGACTGTCATAAGTCCTTGGAGATTCATCTAAAATCAATCGGATGAAAAAAATTAGTTTTATAAGTAGATAATCCTGGGCCTGATCGAAGCTTTTTTTTTTTCAAAAATTAACAAAATGGCGGCCTCAGGAAATTTTTTTCTAGATTTTCAGGAAAAAATCAACAGTTAATTGGTCTTAAAAAATCGAAATTTTTGAAAAAAAAAAAAAATCCTTCGATCAGGCCTGAGTTTATTATGTATTCTAAAAGCTGTATAAATTTCATTAAAATCTACTGAGCGGTTATCGAGTTACAGTTGTCACCAGTTCAAAAAACATAGTTTTGAGGAAAACGCATCTAAAGTTTCACACTAGATTTACGTACAGAAATACGAATTATTTAATTACTTACACAGAGTCATCTATTCCTGGGCCATATAATAGATCTTCAACCATTGTGGAAGTTTCCAAAACGTCAATTTGGTGTTGCCTACGAAGCATTCTGCCTTCCCGAGTGTTGTCGTTGGCGCGCTGATCTGTCACTTTCACACGTGCAGCATCTTTTTTTTCAGCATACCGATGGGAATTAGTCCCACAATCAAGTCCTAGGATATTCATAATCATTAATAATAAATATATACCTTCATTAAATATACAAGTAGCTATGTATGCAGCAATTTGTACGATAGTATAACTAGTATTCATGGTTTTTGGGCATATTGTCCACACTAGTTAGTTGAAGCTCTCATTATTATTCTGATTGAATCCACCTACAAATCTTGAAAGTAAATTATCATTACTGAGATCGTCGTAAATCGGTTTAATAGCTGTTCAAACATCAGAAGGTAAGGGAGAATAATCTTGAGTATAAGTATCAAGCTCTCCACGTGCTTCAGCGCGCTGATAAGAGCACCAAGAATGTTCGCCTTTTGGACACATATCATGATTCGGATTTTCATCAGTCGAACCGTAGTGGTAAAAAGTTGCCATAATAGCAGATTTCATATCTTCCATAGAATCGCAATGACGACGTATAGATAAACCATAGTACACAGTTAATTTGTCTATAACTTTTCCTGTAAGCTTACCTCTACCACCAAGACCTTTTTGTTTAGATTTCAGAGTACGCAGTCGAGTCCCCATCCGCTTTTGAACATGGCCTATACATTCCTTCTTATTTACGGTTGTATTTTTGTAAGGATCTGCTTTTATAATTCCAGAATAGGTTTTCGAATCACCATCGCCAATGTAGTTGATATATTTAACTCCATATTTTGTTTCAGACTGCTGAAACACTTCAATCATCGCATCCACCTCCATTTTCCCAGAAGACCCCTTGTGATTAGCACTACACTCATTTCCATGCGAATCATACCATTCCTCGAACTCAACCGTATTTCTTTTATTTTTTCAATACTCACATAGCTTACAATAAGCACTTTTAATGTTTATATCAAGAATCTTTCTAGTAAAATAGCAAATTATAGAAGAAACTCCAAATGACGATGTAAATCCCCTTTTTTGCCAGGTTCCATCTCCCGATACAGTCAAATCATTCTTATTTTCATTTTCACTACTTGCTTCTTTTTCTTCATTCACAGCTTTTTTCATCAAGGCTTCTGCAACGGTTTTATTACAATCTAAAATGTGCTTCAATAATATTGTATGCGTAGTTTTATCTAAAAAAGACGGCATGTCCATCAGGCCACAAAACTTGCACAAACCTTCGTATCCTATCCCTAGTATTTTCTGCCCAATGAAAGAGCAATGAAAGAGCACGAAGAAATATATTCATTGTCACAGTTATTACAAGAAACTACATTTTTAAATCCCAGCCCACGTGTACTAGCTGTTTGAAATGCAATTTTTCCATTACATTTTTCACATTTCACAAGAACAGAAATGGCAGTGAATACTGTAATAAAATTAATTATTCGAAATTCAGTGGTGCAACTTTCGGGTAGATCGTTTTCAGTATTTTGTTTCAGTTTTTTAAACGATGTACTCCGAACACTTTCATCACGTTCCGCCGTTTTTGGGTTAAATACATTTTTTCGTTTCTTTGAATACGACTTACGGATATTTTCAGATCTCCAAACTTCTCTCGAAACTTTTTTTGTATCACGTCCCATAATAGATAACTTCAAAAATAATTTATTTCAATAACGCACAACTATCGACTGCTCTTCGCAACTGCTACAGGCATACTAGTGACGTGGCGAAAAACAAAAAATTTGTAGTACTTATACTACCTAGAAATTGTGAATATATATAGTAGGGTATTTATAAATTTAGGTACTACTACATACATCAAAATTTAGTTCATGGATGACAATAGAACCCGAGAAACCGGTTGCTTGCAGCTGCCGCTAGCTACCTACTCCCGAGCGTTTTGGAGTGCCCGAGCGCTCTTTGTTATTTGTCGAATAACTTGAAAAATAATTATCGGATCAACTTCAAATTTTCAGAGAATATTTTTAAGATATTATACTTAACGAAAATGCAAAAAAAAAAATCGATTTTTTGAAAATCCTGACTACCCCTAACCCGTTATGGGTGCTGCACATATATACGTAAAATTGAGAGCTGATAAAGTACTTGGAGGAACGGGTATCTTCCTTATTGACACGGGCGCAGAGATAAATTTAATACGACGAGACTTACTAGAATTAAGAACAAAAATTGACGGCATGAAACCAACGCTGATAAAAGGCATAACATCTGATGCTATAACCACTGTGGGCTAAGCTGAGCTGGAGATAGAAGGCCAACAGATACTGTTTGATGTCGTTGGGGAAGAATTTAATATAAAAGAAGATGGCATCTTGGGCCAGCCGTTCTTTTTAGCACAAAACTCACAGATTGATTTTGGTAACAGAACAGTTTCAATTAATAATAAGAAATATGACTTGTTGAGAGACATTATAAGAATTCCCAGAAGGTGCATAAAGTTAATAGAGGTAAGAGTTGTAAATAACGTTGTGAAAGGATATATTCCTCGGTGCGATATTGCATTTGGAATATATTTGGGAGAAGCTATAGTGGCAGTCCACCAAGGCACAGCACGAATGTATGCATTTAACACTACGAAAAAAGAGCATGATTTCGCAATACCATACGAAGCTAAATCTTTTGAGAAAATGGCTGAAGCAGAGGTGAAATTCATACAAAACAAGGAGCAGAATGAAGGAAGTAAAGCGGATCGAGCAGAGCGGGTATTGAATTTAATAACAGTAACACATTTGGATGAAAAAGAGTTAAATACAGTGCAACAAAACATTGAGTATGAACCAAGAGTTTACATATTACGAGGCAAACGACTGGAGGCAGCAAACGTTCCACCTCATCGGATAAAAACAAAAGATGATAACCCAATTGATATCAAGCTGTATCGCATGCCACATTATTTGAAAGATCTGTTAAAGATCGAATACAAGGGATGATTGATGCTGATATGATTGAACCATCGGTTTCTGCGTACAGTTTACCAGTATGGATCGTTCCCAAGAAACCAAAAGCCGACGGAACTAAAGATTGGAGGTTGGTAATTGATTTTCGGAGGTTGAACGACAAAACAGTACCAGACTCGTACCCGTTGCCAGATATCCGAGATATTTTGGAACAAATTGGTGATGCTGTATATTTTTCCGTGTTTGATCACATTTTATCAGATTCCATTAGCAGAGCAAGATCGACATAAAACAGCATTTTCAGTTCCGATGGGACACTATCAGTTTAAAAGGATGGCGATGGGTTTGAAAGGTGGTCCATCGACTTTTCGAAGTACGATGGAAAATGTATTATCTGGATTGCAGGGCGTGATACTATTTATTTATGTTGACGAAGCGGTAATTTATGCAAGAACATTGTCAAAAATATTGGCTATTCGTTGATAGACTTCAAAAAGTGGGATCAAGATCAAAGCCGGCAAAGTGTGAATTTTTACGGCGGGAAGTTGCGTATTTGGGACACATAATCAGTACAGAAGGAGTAAAGCCGAATCCTGCTAAAGTGGAGGCAATTGAAAAATTAAAGAGATCAACGGACGAGAAGAAGGTACGAGAATTTCGTGGACTTGCAGGATATTACAGAAGATTTATCCGGAATTTTGCAAGTAAAGCAAAGCCTTCAACTGATTTATTGAAAAAAAACGCTATTTTTACATGGGGTAAATCTCAAGAAAAATCATTTAAGATATTAAAAGAAGAATTATGTGGGGATGTAATGTTGCAGTATCCAAACTTTGAATTACCGTTTATCGTCGCAACAGATGCGTCAGACTTTGCCTTGGGTGAGGTATTAAGCCAAGGAAAACTTGGAGAAGATAGGGCGATAAGTTATGCTTCTCGAGCTTTGTCAAAAAAAGAAAGAAATTACACAGTGACCAAGAAAGAACTATTGGCTATTATGTATGCTGTCGACACGTTCAAACCGTATATTTTCAGTAAGAAATTTACGTTGGTTACCGACCATCAACCATTACAGTGGCTCAAGTCTACGAAAAGCCCTGGAGAACACATTCGGTGATGGGTAAATCGATTAGAAGAATATAAATACTAAATTATCCATCGGCCAGGCAAGAGTAACACAAATGCAGATGCTTTATCACGAAATCCAGTGAGAAACGAGAACGGTGAGCTTTTGATAATGGCAGAAGTAAATGTTAGTAAACAGGCCAGAGAAGAAACATCAGTAACACATTCATCAGCTGATGGAAAGGGGCAGAGAGGGAAGGTTAGAAATTTAAAGAAGAAATGAAGAAGAACGGATGATCACCTATATAATACATCATCAGGAGAATCTGATATCGAAATGAAGACTGACAACGGTACACGGGGAAATGATAAGCCGAAGCCAGCTGAGACTACTCAAGCTGCGGGCCTGTCAGGTATGCAACAACAAAAAAAAGTACGGCGAAGGGGACGTCCGAGAGGAAGTAAGTCACGGCCCAAGAAAGTGGTACGAGTGCCCCTCAGTGACAACGAATCACCACGGTAGATAGCAAGCGATGGAAGTGGGCAATATTACGTGCCGTCCAGGTCAGCGTCGGAACCTGGAGCAGAGCTACAGGCTGTCAGCTGTCGCCCGCAACGAAACAAAGATAAATTAAAAACGGAAGAAAAAATACAGCGAGTGGAAGAAGATGAAGAGATGGGGCAGAACACTGAGAGGCAACAGTTATCAGGGAAAGATAGAATAACGGCGAGAGAAAAGATAAAGGCGCCATTAGTCGCTAAAGAAAAAAAGAGATGTAAAAATTGAAGTGCAGAAGCCCAATTTGACTGGACGTGAGCTGGAACGGAATACGGAAGTACCAATGGAGCAAGAAAATACGAAGCATGGGTATCAACAAAATTTCCATGAAAAAGATGGCGAGAATAGTAATGAACCATGGCGACTCCTGTTATCGGAGGATTTCGAAGCAAGAAGCACATGTGTTAACCACTCTACGGATTTGGATTCAGATTCGGGGAACTCATTGATGGACTTAGACACACCAGATGGTCATTACGCAAATACGAAAGAGGAATCAAAATTGAAACATACAAGACAACATTTAACAGACATCAACGACAATTTTGCCTTCTTTGTACCAGCCAATGGGGATGTAAATTCAGGCCTAACGGATGTGTTGCCCGAGATGAAGTGGATAAACATAGCAAATTCGCATGGAACTCAACTAGAGCAAGGAGATATTTTAATAATAAATAAACGAAAGAGACATAGATTGGGATTGGTCTACAAGTGGATGCCGGTGGTCGTACATCAGAGAAAATAATAGATATGATTATGGTGTCATTGGGAATATTGATAGAACAGGAGAAGTATAAAACATTGAGAGTCCCAGCGAGGAGCAAACATTTGAATAAAGCACTGCAAGATTATTACATTGGAAAGTTACGTGAGATTGTAAAGGAACAAGATATAGAAATAACAGTGTGCGGTGGAAAATTGGAGGTACCAACAGCCATTAACAGAAGGTCATTAATGAGAGAGTATCATACCTCCGCTGTTGGAGGACACAAAGAAATGACAAAAACATATCGCCGAATAAGAACTCGATTTTATTGGAGAACGATGCAGCAAGATGTGAGGAATTTTGTAAAAAATTGTTTTATTTGCCGGCAACGAAAATTAGTACGCGTAAAACCTAAGAAACCGATGATGATTACTGATACGCCAGAAACCGCATTCGAAAAAATCTCCATGGATATTTATGGGCCACGAGAAGAAACACGACGGGGTTATAAATATATTCTGACTGTGCAGGACTTACTAACAAAATTCAGGATGGCAATCCCACTCAGACAACAAGAGGCTGAAGATGTAGCAAAAGCGTTGGCAGGAAAAGTAATTAGCTTGTTCGGGGTACCAAGAGCGATTCTGACAGATCAAGAAACAAATTTTATGAGTGATATGATACAGTGCCTATGTAATTTGTTCCGAATAAGGCATTAAAATACAACAGCGTATCATCCACAGTCTAATGGTGTCTAATTAAGAGGAGCCACCACTCTCTTACGGAGTACCCAAGAACTTTTAGAGACAAATATCGAGAATGGGATGAATGGCTTGATTTTGCGATGTTTTCGCGACGGATGGAAGATCGTACCACGATTACCTGAATGAGTTAATTGACACATTGGAAACAATTCGTCAATTAGCAAGAGAATTTGGAAAAAGCAAAGGAGAGATCAAAGAAATATTATGATAAAAACGCAAAGGAGAGAATTTTTGAAGTCGGCAACTGGGTGTGGCTGCTAAAAAAACCGAGAACGGATAAAATAAAAGATCATTATGACGGCCTATATGAAATAGTCAGAATATTTGATAACAAGAACGTCGAGTTAACAGTAAAAGGAAAAAAGCGTTTAGTCCATCAGGATAAAATAAAACTTGTGCATATTGGTTCCGAGTCTGATTCAGCAGACCCGCAGTTGGAGGTATAATGAGACAATATGTTATTATTAAACAGCGTGCAAAATCAATACAGAAATGATAGAAAGAAATTACTCTGTTGGCAGATAAATAAAGAAGAGGAAAGATAGAGCACGAGGAAGCAAAACGGCTGATGAACGAGGCAATAGATACGAACAGAAACGACGAGGTGTAGTAGAGGCAAGAAATCGTAAAAGAGTAGCAGCTGTGCATCTAGATGTACGACAAATGTACATGGAAATATTTGATTTATTTACTGGGCACAATGTGAATATGGACATTGAGGACGAAAAAGGAAGGACACCATTATTCTTTGCAGTGGAATATGGGCAATCGGAAAAAGTAAACACATTATTAAAACGAGGGGCTAGAGTAAATCATAGAGATTGCCATGGAATGACACCACTGTTCATGATATGTAAGAAAATTTTGACTCGCTGGTATGAAGGAGACAATTTGTATAGGCCGGATCACATGAGAAAGATGAAAATAATCGGAATGCTAATAAAATTTGGAGCGAATGTCAATCAGCAGACGACTAATGAAGGGACAACACTATTGCACCTAGCAGGAGCAAGAGGATATGATTAGATTGTACCAATGCTGCTAGAAAATGAGGCAAGCATTAATTTAAAAGATAAAAAAGGAAGATACGTAGTACAATACTGCAGATATGCGCGGCAAGATGATGATTTGCCTGCAGGATACGAAAAAGAGCCGGATGAAATATGGTCAGTCACTGAGGGACACGTCAGTTGGACGCATTTGATAATCAGACAGCTCCTCATAAAAAAAAGAGTTATGGGAAATATAATAAACCAGGATAGTAGATAGTGTTACGTCCAGAATAACGAACACAAGTTATTCAGTCCCTTAATTTTGATTCAAAGCACTTAAGCCATTTACTCGGATAGCGGGGACCTCGCTATTTAGTGTCGAGCATGTCAATCCACGAAAATAGGATGTGTGAGGCGAATGGATGTGTCTGATCACTAGATAAATGAACAATTAATTGAACTTACAGTTGGTTTATTCAATATAATAAATTGTCAGGATACAAGATTTGACTGAACTGGAGACCAGATTGTTGTTGGTTGAGATTCGATTCGAAATAAATGGTTGTTGATTGAAATTCGTACGAGATAAATTGTTGTCGATTGAAATAAATTGTTGTCAGGTGGCTTGATAGTTGGTTACGATTTTTGAACGTTGAGAATTGTTGATGTAAATGAGCAAGGGGTTTACTTATACTGGGTAATTGACAATCTGTCTGAATGTATACTTTTAAAATGACGAAATTTATTTAAATGTGAATAATAATAATTAAAACAGCAATAATTCAATAGAAATAATTTAATTATTCAAATTATTTGTAATATTGGATAAAAGAATTAAAAATCGAAATTATTTATTTTTATTTAATATAATTCTATTTAAATTGTATAAATTCTGAATTCAATTTTAAATGACGCGAAGAAAAATTTAAATTTAATATTTAAAATAATAAGATTATACGTAATCAAGAGCTTGATAATTAATAGGGATCGAGGACCGATTTGCAGCGGTTTATATAGGCGCCACCATAGGCGAGGGGTAGCACGCGTGACCTAGATTGAATTTTGTTACCGAAAACAAATGTTATTGAGCAGAGTCGAATACTTGCGGGGGGTGTTGTAAGAAAAGACGTACGTGACGATCTCGGATCGAAATTTCTAGAACAACGACAAAGACTCAAAAAAAGACGATGGTAGGAACTACGGGTAGAAGAAAGAGATCCGACCCAATGTTATTAGATAGGGGTTATTTTAATCCGTTAATTACGGGTCATTAATTAGATTTATGGTATAGGTGGTTATTGATTATTGATCCTTATGTCTTTATCTTTCGATTAGTTATCGTCATTTCTTTCTATCGTCAGCGATTTTAATGTTACACCTACTTTTAATTACAATATTTAATAAATTGTAATTATTATCAGGTTTATAGATAAAAGTGCAGTAGAGAATTATAGTGATAATCTTAGTTTTTCGTTATTCTGATTATTTTTTGAGTTATTTAAGTTAGAATTTAGCGATATAGTCGTATGTATCAGAAAGAGAAGTGATGGTTATGAGTCATGTGGCACGCCTTAGGGAGAAGCTTCTAGATTCGAATCAAGGTCATTATATGAGTCTTATTTTAAGTTGTTAATTACGTATTATCAATTAGGGTTAAGGTAAAAGTGCTTATTGATTATTAATCCTTTCCTTATTATCTCTTGATTGATTATAGTCAATCCTGTCTACTGTTAGTAGTTTAAATGTTATACATGTTTTTAATTTTTATGAGATAATTATTAAATAATCTGATATTATTATTGATTCAATTAGATAAGGTATTTTATCGGGTTATTATGATAAGCTTAGTTTGTCATTATTTTAATTATTTATCGAGTTATTCAGATTAGAAATTATCGATCTATTCGTATAAGTTAGAGAGAGAAGTGAAGAACATACGTCACGCGATACGTCACAAGAAGCGATCATACGAGGATGAGTCATGAGGCACGCCTTGAAAGAAGGTTCTTGATCCAAGTCAATATTATTAGATGAATTTTATTTTGGATGGTTAATTATAGATTATTAATTAGGTTTATGGTATAGATGGTTATAGATTATTAATCCTCTCGTTATTATCTCTTGATTGATTATAGTCACTCCATTCTACTGTTATTAGTTAAGGTGTTATACTTATTTTAATTTTTACGGGGTATTCGTATGGGTTAGAGAGAGAAGTGAAGAAAATACGTCGCACGGTACGTCACAAGAAGAACCTTGAAAACGCGAGAAGGCAGGCCGTAGCAATTCTGTTAGTGGAAGAAAGATATACAATCCCATGCTATTAGATGGCCTCATTTTAAAGGGTTAATTACTGGTTATTGATTAGGATAAGAATATAAGTGGTTTGTAATTATTAATCTATTTTTCTTTGTCTATCGATAAATTATGGTTGTTAATCGTTATCGTTAGTAGTTTAAAAGTTATGCCGATTTTAATTCGAAATATTTAATAAATAGCAATTACTATTAATCGTATTAATAAAAGGACACCAGTGAATTATTATGGTAGTTTTGGTTAATTACGATTTTATTTATTAGTTGAGTTATTGAAGATAGAACTCATGCGCTTAAATAAGTTTTCAGAGAAAAGAATGTGGTAGTGGAATAGTTAGATTCCTGGATTTACCTCTGCTGGTTAGTTAGTAAATATATAGAAGTTTTTATCGAATATCGGATTCTAATTGTTTTTATCCACTGATCGATTATGATTTACTCGTGTTGTTATAGGTGGTAATGACATTAATTATTCTCTGTAAAACGTTATTATTATGGTTATCTACTCTGTCATGGTGTGTTATGGTTGTCCAGTCTTATTTAATTCTTTATCAGTACGTTAGAATTTTGCGGCTTAAGTTAATATTTATTTTATTAATAAATTTCTTAGATTATGGTGCCGTAGTTACTGTTGCGTATTAAATGTTATTTACAATTTTATTTACTGTCAGTTATGTCATTCATAGATTTTATTACCCTGTTTTTGTTAATAATTATCAGTTTTGTTTTATAGTTTATTTAAAATTTTAGATGAATTTTGATATTAGTCGAGTTAGTAGATACTAGAAAGAAATACAAAGGGACCGAGTGAATTGATAGTTTTTTAATAATAAGGCAACGATGCATAGAAGTAAAGGTTATCAGGGTGATGACACTTGATCTTAATAAGAAAAAACTGGGAGGCATCGCGTGGCACTGGTTGAAGGTATTACTGTTGGGATACAAGCATTAGAGAGCTAATCAATTTTTTTTATTGATTGTTCAATATTTTTAGTTAGATTATTATTTCTTCATAGGTAATAAAAAAGGAAATTTATGATATTCCTTGTTTACATCAACAAGCTCTAACCACTCATATGACCTTGGATATGTTTAATTTTTAGTTTATAAGAATTTCTCTCTTAATTATTTAATTATACGTTATTTTCGTATTTTCGCATGTTATGCCGTAACAATAGACAAGGAATATTCTGGCTCATTATGGACACGAACCCACGGTCTGTTTTACCGACTGAGGGTAAGTAGTCGGTTATTAATAAGGTGTCGGCTGTTGGTGTGGCTATCTGGTGCCTTTCTGACATCATTTTGACGCTAATTGACATCATTTCGAGCTTATCTGGGGCCTTTTTACCGGCCAAGTTAAACTTATCTAGGGCCCGTTTCATGATAATCGTCCGCCACTTCGAGTTCTTATCTACCGGTTTGAGCTCTTACCCGCCACTTTGAGCTCATGTTATTATAGGTGGCGCCTCATATATACTTTGAGCGGGAATTTCCGAAAAAATCAATGCTCGCGTTGTCCTTACAGTTGGTAGTTTTGAGCTCTGATCTGCCATTTTGAATTCTTGTCCGTCATTTTGAACTTATCTAGGACCTTTTTAACATCTTCTTGACGTTAATTGACGCCATTTAAAGTTTTTATCAACCATTTTGAGCTCTTATCCGCCATTTGGAATTCAATATTATGCCCATGTCCGCCACGTTAAATTAAATATTATGCTCATGTCCGCCATTTTTAATAAAATTGTATGCCCATGCCCGCTATTTTTAATAAAATTTAATGCCCATGTCTGCCATTTCTAATCAAATATTATGCCCATGTCCGCCATTTTTAATCGAATATTATGACCATTCCCGCTATTTTGAATCAAATATGTCCATGTCTGCGATGTTTAATTAAATTTTATGTTTACTTCCGCCATTTTGAATGAAATATCATGCCCATTCCTGCCATTTTTAACCTAATATTATGCCCATTTCAGCCATTTTGAATTAATTTTGAAACTTTCGAGCTTGTGTTTCCTGAAGTTACTGAATAAATATGTGGCACATTCTCAAAAAAATTATGATGCATTACTCAGAAATTGCAAGATTTTACAACATTATTTTTTAGCAACAGCGAATATTCTTTATTAGCTATGGCTTAATTGATTCTATTTTTAGATGATGTCATCGAGTTTAATTTTAACTGCGTAGTAGATTGTTTATATTTAGATGATGACTCAATCGATTCTATTTTTAGATCATGACTCATACAGTTAAATTTTTAACTGCGTAATAGATGTCAAACTCATCGTCACGCCATCTAGATCTTAGGTTATGTTGACACAATCTAGGAATTTTTTTGCCAAGATTCTAGAGGATTTTGTTTCATAAGGTTGGTACTCATGAGTTCTAGAACTTTCTACTGCGCAGTTGATGAGTCATTCCCAACCTATAAAAGCACAGCGCGAGAGCGTACTTCACAAAAAAGAAGTACGAGTTTAATCAATAAAGTACGAATCTCTAACGATTTAAAAGTTCTTTGTGTGCGTATTTCAACATTTTTTTAATAAACAATTTTTTAAGTGATTATTTGAACAATATATAAATAATTTGAGTGATCAATCTTTAAATGAACAATCGTAGTGATTTTTTTAAAATTTAGTTTTTACTAAACTAATTAATTTTTATATAAAAACTACTTAATAAAAAATACCAGTAATAAACTTTTAAAAGACAATTTTAAGTGTAATTATAAACATTAACTTTAGTTATGAACTTTTGAAAAATGGCACAAAACGATTTTATTGCGGTGCTTCAGCATCCAGTAGATTCAATAATTAAATCATTTAATGATTTACATGATCAGCCATTAGCTGAAGAACATTGTCAAAAGTGTTATCAAGTGTGTACTGATACAATTGATTACATCAATAAGATCTTGCTAGATCTGCAAATAAATGTTCAAGTCAGAAGAAGCATACGTGCAAATATTGTACTTTTATACTGGTATGCAGATCAATTTGCGCAATTGAGTGGAGAAGTAACTGGTGGTGACTTGCGTGCAAACCAACGTCTCATCAAGTGGCAAGATCTTGAAAATGCATTCTCAAATAACATTAAATCTGGATGCGTGGTGAATCATGCTCACACAGATCTTCGTACTTTTCTTGATGATGCTGAAGACATTATTATTGAAAAAGTTGAAAATATGCTCAGAGATGTTGCTGGGCTTTAAGTAAATGTTGAATTGATTTGCAAATTCCGAAATGTAAAAGCTGATAATGTTATCGAAAAAACAAAGTCATTCAACACCAAGAGCCGAGACATTTTACCCGCAACATCTCTTGCTACTTGGTATGAAGATCATGTCAATGATAAATTGCTGAAGAAAGTCGAGGAATTCAATCAAAAAGACTCTGGGTGGAGTTTAACTGAAATCCACAGTTTAATCATTACAATGTCAAGATATGCACCTCTTCAAGCTGGAGATTTAACGTTTGTGGAGCTACCCAAGGACATCAAAACGAAAAAAGCAATATTAAATATTCAGAATTTTGATGAACACTGTTTTTTATGGAGTGTTGTAGCAGCATTATATCCTGCTAATAGTAATTCAATGAGAAAAACATCATATCCTCACTTCAGCTCTATATTAAAGTATAAAGGTATAAAATTTCCAATCACTTTAAATGATATTCAAAAATTTGAAAAATTAAATAATTTATCAATCAATGTTTACGGTAGCGAGTCAGAATTTTGCAATAAAAAATCCGATAAAAGTACAATAATTCCTTTGTATCTAAGTAAACTTATAAAGTCTGATAAAAAAGTTATTCATCTCTTAATGGTACAGCAGAATATTAAATTAAATAAATCAGATTTTAATATTAAAAATTTTCAACCTAAATTCCATTTTGCTTTGATCAAAGATCTTTTACGACTAGTTCGATCTCAAATTTCCAAGTCAACCTGCAAATTATTTTTTTGTAATAGATGCTTGAATCATTTTAAATTTGATTATTCGTATGAAAATCACAAAGCTGATTGTTATAAAATGAACAAAGTCCATATGACATTTCCGAAGGGAAAAGATCGAATTTTAAAATTCAAAAACTATCAATACAAAGACACTGTACCTTTTGTTGTGTATGCGGACTTGGAATGTACACTAGAAAAGACTCAAGGAGATGATAAAACTCAGAAGCATGTTCCACACAGTTTAGCATTCTATCAGCATTGCAGTTATAATAAGAAATTATATGAATTTGAATTAAATCGTTCAAAATTTTGTATTGATTGGTTTATTTTAAAGTTAGAAAAATTAGCTATTGAGTTTGAAAGATATTTAAAAAATCCTATACCAATGAAGCCGCTTACTAAATAGCAGCAAGAGACACATGATCAGGCAACTGTTTGTCTTATTTGTAAAAAAAAAAATTACTACAAATACAGATAAGTGTTATGATCACTGTCATTTCACTGGTAATTATCGCGGCCCAGCACATATATCTTGTAATGTCAATTATCTTAAGTCACATGTTATTTCCATAATCTTTCACAATTTATCCGGCTATGATTCACATTTTTTAATTAAAAGTCTAGCTACGTTAATTAAAGGTGATGTAACTTTACTTCCAATAAATAAAGAAAAATATATATCATTTACAAAATCAATAGAAAATACTTCAGTGACATTACAATTCATAGACTCATTCAGATTTATGGCATCAAGCCTTAAAAAATTAGCTTCATATCTTGGTGATGATGAAAAGCTTATAACGAAACTTCACTATCCTGATCCAGATGAATTTAAATTAGTAACGCGCAAAGGTATATTTCCTTATGAATATATTTCAAGTATTGACAAACTTCATGACAAACAATTGCCTGATTAAGTATCATTCTTCTCAAAATTAACAAATGAAAGTGTATTTGATGAGGATCATTTTTTTGCTCAGTTAGTCTGGAATAAATTCAACATCAACACACTAGGAGAGTACTCAGATTTATATCTCAAAACTGATGTACTTTTTCTAGCAGATGTGTTCGAAAATTTTAGACTTAGCTGCTTTGAAACTTATAATCTAGATCCATTACATTACTATACTGCTCCTGGTCTGTCAAATGATGCAATGTTAAAATACACTGGTGTGGTACTTCAGCTTCTGACTGATCCTGAAATGGTACTTTTTATTGAGAAAGGCATCTGAGGTGGGGTATCTCAGTGTACAAACCGTTATGCTGCTGCTAATAATCGGTACATGGGTGAGGACTTTGATCCAAGTAAAGCTGAATCATACTTAATATACTATGATGTAAATAACTTGTATGGTGCAGCTATGAACATGCCACTGCCGACGGGTTCATTTGAGTGGGTGGAAAATGTTGATGATGATGTAAGTAAATTTTTAAATGATAATGATAGTGTAGGATATATATTAGAAGTAGATTTAGAGTATCCTGAGGAGTTACATGAACTTCATAAGGACTTGCCCTTGTGTCCTGAGCACTTTGTACCGCCAGGATCCAAGCACTTGAAATTATCAACTACTCTGTATGATAAAAAAAATTATATAATACATTATAAAAATTTAAAACAATGTCTAGAGTTAGGATTAAAGTTAACAAAAATACACAGAGTACTACAGTTCAAATAATCGCCTTGGCTCAAATCATATATTGATAAGAATACAGATTGTACAAAAATGGCAAAGAATGAGTTTGAAAAAACTTTTTATAAACTAATGAACAACGCTGTGTTTGGTAAGACTATGGAAAGTGTAAGAAAGCACAAAGATGTACAATTAAAAATTGAATGGGATATGGCGTCAAAGAAATTATATGTAAACCAAATTTCTATAGTCTTACCATGTTTGATTAAGATATGGTAATTATTGAGATGAAGAAAGTAAAAGTCTGTTTCAATAAAACTATCTATGTAGGCTTTTGCATTTTAGATTTATCTTAAACATTTATTTATAATTTTCATTATAATTATGTAAAAAAGAACTTTAAAAATGATGAGTCAAAATTAATGTATACTGACACAGACAGTCTCATCTATCATTTTACTGTACCAGATGTTTACAAAATCATCAAATGTGATATCTCAAAGTTCGACACCTCTGACTACCCCGAAGATAATGTATATAATATGCCATTAGCTAATAAAAAAGTCCTGGGTCTAATGAAGGATGAAAGTAATGGTGAAATCATGACTGAATTTACTGGACTCAGGGCTAAATTAAATGCATTCAAGACTTATAAGAACGAAAAAGCTAAAAAACGTGCAAAGGGAGTCAAGGGTCCTACGTTGAGGACAATCACGTTTGATGATTTTATGCAATGTCTTGAAAATCATGTCACATTAACAAAAAAACAATATTTGATTAAATCAAACAAACATAATGTACAGACAATTGCACAAAATAAAATTGCATTGAGCTGGGCTGATGATAAGCGCCAGCTCATTGACGGCAGCCACAACACCCTACCATGGGGTTATAAAAATAAGAAAATGATTGTAGATGATGATAATGATGATAAAATAATAATTAAAAAAAGAAA
>OZ024706.1:16159176-16198898 GCA_964016945.1 Microplitis deprimator | reverse complement strand
AAATCGCTTTTTATGTTCGCGATTTTAACCAGCAGCCACCAGAATTCGCGGGTTGAACCCTGGCTTAGGCTGGCCTCTAACAAATTTGATTTTACCTGGACAGAGCAGTGGGCTGGGGTTCTTGCAAAGCAAAGACCCGCACTTATTCAAACTCGGCAACGTATGTAAAATTCACCAACTTACCTCACAGCTTATTACTTATCAATAGATTTCTTATAATGAATAAACTTATCAATTTTTACTTAATTAATAATATTCTTAATAGACGATTTGATAATTCTCACCAGTAATATATGATAATAAATAATATGAATGAAAGGTAAAGTGAACGGAACTAATCAGAAAAGTACAGGTTTATTGCCAATTATAATAAAATTCAGTTACTTACAATAAACACTTCGCAATTAACAATATCAGGAGTGTCCTGAAATACCCTGGATGTACAATGACCTTCCACGTGGGATAACGCAATTATTACACTGAATTTATTACTTAATCTTAACAATTCTTTAGTATTGCAAGTATATTGCCGGTAACGTACAGTAATAATAATTTTATTTAAGCTCGACTTATAATAATCAATAAGAAATAATGAAATAATATTATAAGTAAAATTGCCAGAGTATTAGTAAAAGATATCGTAACTTAATTGATACAGAATACTTATTGCAATTTGATAATAATGGAAAAATACGTCTAAACGCTAATTGATCCAGAATCGAAGTCATTGACCGATAAACTTGGGCGTAGGACCAGCCTCGGGACTCTATCCCCACTGCATCCTTACGGACATGCGTCGACATGATAATTAGTCATGTGACCACGGCACTATGACTTGTGTAGTTTCAGACGGCACCGAGACGGAAAAAAATGGGAACCGCAAGGCTGAGGACGAAAATGACAATTCACATTGTCTCAATATATATATATATATATATATTTGATATGATGCATTAGTTTACATAAACATTTTACAATTAAATTGCTAATTTATTAATAGTACAATTATTTAGAAACTGCTAAATCTTATATCAATTAGCTCATTTATTCAATTTAATTGATTAAGAGGTTATAGTTAATCTATTGTTGTAGTGATGAAAGTTTTTTTATGCAAATAAATTTAATCAATAATATTGATAATTTTTATAATTTTTTTATTGCCGGATTCATAAGCAAAAGTGTTGATATTAGTTTTTTCCAACAAGGACTTATAGAGGTATACAATTTTTTCAGATTTATCACTTAAATAAC
This sequence comes from Microplitis deprimator, assembly GCA_964016945.1. Lineage (NCBI taxonomy): Eukaryota > Metazoa > Arthropoda > Insecta > Hymenoptera > Braconidae > Microplitis > Microplitis deprimator. Next base: position 16,197,647 of record OZ024706.1, on the reverse strand, counting down.
TCTCATTTGTACATGATATTAGTATTAATGATTTTTTTAAATTTAAGATATTCAACAATGGGAAATGTGTTATGTTATGGTCTCATTATTCAAGAAGAGTGGTATCTCAACTTCTCTTCAGACCAAATTTTAGATGAGATTCGACATCATCTTTAATTACTAAGTCAGAATAAACAGAAACTTGAAAATTCAGTTTTAAAAATTGGTGATGTTGAAGCGAAATTAAAAATTTTTGACCTTGAAACATGTTGGTGGTTCTCAAAATAAGATGATCAAGAAGTGAATAGTAAAGATTATTTTTTAAATAAAAATTCGATTAATGAAATGTTTCCGGAACTCGAGAGGGAATATGCAATCAACCAAAGACGAAGAGAGAGACAAATAATTATTGAACGATTATCAATAACTTATTCAGACAATGATGATTCAGAGCTATATTAACAAAGGAGTACTCTATTCCATGAAATTAACAATCGTTAATGTAAAATTTTTAAAAGAACACGGAAATTAAAAACGTTTGTAATACAGTTTCGTCACTTTTTCGGATAATTATAGGATATTTTTGAGCTTCTGTAATCGTCTTAGCTGGATTGTATACCAAATCTAATGTTTCTTTTGCTTTAAAGTAGTTGCTTCTCAAACATTTATTATAATTGCTCATGAATAGCATTAACTTTTGCTTACTGCTTTGAAATCCCTACTAAGAACAAAAAAATATCGAAATCAATTTTTAATATGTAAGAAAAACAAGTGTACAGTGTCAAGAATCGGTAAGGATAATAATTTATAGTGAAAAAAAAATTTGTTCAATTTTCAATAATCGAAAAAAAATAGTAGCCACGGAGGTCCCATGACCGGAACCACCTGAAAAGTTGTGGAACAGATAGTAGTTTGTTGTCACAAATTTTCAGGAAAATCAAAATATGCACGATTTTCAGAAAACGACTTTAAAGTTTTAAAACTCAAAAATAACGCGGAAAAATTTTTCTAAAAAATTATTTGTATTTTTTTTTCTAAAAGAAAATGGAATAACGAAACTTTTTTATTCTTTAAGTTTTTTTATTTAAACCATTTTTCAAAAAGTTATAAGCAAAAAACCATGAAAAGAGCAGTTTTTTTAAAAATTTCATATCTTTTGAAAAAATGATCAAAAAAATCTCAAAATTTAGGAGAATGAGTTTTTTGATGAGTTCTAAAAAATATCAAAAAATGACGGAAATAAAAAATTAAAATTCTTAAAACCGTCCGATTTGGCGTGGAATGCCCCATATATACGTGTATTGTAAATTTATGATCGCAATTGATGCAGTAGTCAAGACTTGTTACTGGCAGCGTTGTGAGTTGGATCTGAATAAATTCAAAGGAATTTGGAAATAGGATATGGGTACGATAGATAAGGGGATCATTTATCAAGAGACGTTATTAAAACGTATTTTCTCCAACAAAAAAAAAAAAAAAAAAAACAAATAGTATAAAATTTTTCTTTCTCTTGGACTATATTTTTAATTATAAGATTGTTGTTGTTGCTGGTTTTATAATGTTATTTGATAAATCCTATTGTCAAATAAAAGCTTAAATGAACCCAAGGAGGTTCTGGGTCAATGGCGAATAACGAAAATTTTTTTTGAATAAGGAGTATTTGCGATGCCGTTCTTTAAAAAAAAATATATAATGATAATAATAATAGTTATAAAAATAATAATAATAATGATAACAAGCGACTTGCAGTCACTACGTGACTTTCAGAATATTACTACCGGATTTATTAAATATGATTTTATCTGACTGGAAAAGTCAATATTATTATAATTGTTACGTCCAGCTAAATGGTGAACGTTATATTTTATTGCTAATTTTGTTTAAGTAAAGAAAATCGAGCCGACGACTAGATTTTATTTTATTTTTTTTTTATTATTATTTCTTTTATTTTTTGATTCCTCAATAATATTTAGTGATAAGGCCTGACGTAGTTGTAAAATGCTTTTAAGGGATTAAGACTTGTTTGCTTTGACATTTTTTTTGAAATGCTAGAGCAAACACCTAAACGTAATCTTAATGACCCCTCGGGCAATTGTAAAGGCCCAGAGGCCATCTGAAAACATTTCCCATAGAAAAACCGAAATAATTATCAACAAAAAGTGTACGTGGAATAAGTAAGCCGTAAATAAATTTTAGTTATAAATAAATAAATACTCTATACACAATCTTAATCCCTTACTTTCACTTGGAGTGCACTTTTGTTGAGACATCTCGGTATCAATAAGCAAATAGACAAAAATAGATTTTTTATGACGAAAGAGTCATTAAGGAAATAAAAATTCAATAAATAATTTCGAATAAGTAAAAAATTATAAAAAATCTAAATAAATAAAACTTATAATAATAAATGAATTTAAACTAGACAAATATTATTATTAACTATAATAAATAAACTTTGAATTACTATTATAGTTACAATGAACAAATTTAAATTATCATTATGATAAATAATTAATAGAAGATTTTATTAATAAAAAAATAAAAAAAAAAAAAATAATATATTGTAATAAATAAATTTAAACTATTACAATAAGTAAAATTTAAATAATGAACAAATTTATACTATTATTAATAAAATTTTTATTAATGAAAAATATTATAATAAACAAATGTAAATTATTATTAATAAGATTTTTGTTAATGAAAAACATTATAATAAATAAATTTAAACTATTATTAATAAAGTTTTTATTGATGAAAAACATTAAACTATTATTAATAAAATTTTTATTAATAAAAAACATTATAATAAATAAATTCAAAATATTATTAGTGAAAGTTTTATTAATGGGAAATTATTATAATAAATAAATTTAATTATAATTCAAACTATTATTAATGAAATTTTATTATTATTATAAATCAATTTAAAATATTAAACTTAAAATATTGTACTGTACATGTGGGTGTATGTGTGGGTGCGTACGCGCATAGGCCCACATCGGGGTGGGCTCTTTACCACTTGCCTAGCGGAAAATCCTAGGGAAAGGGAAAGGACCCATAGGAACTGTGCTTCCGATTGGAGACAGTCTTCCCCCAAAACAATACATCGAATAGACCAGATAAAAAAATATAAAAAGTGTCGTTGAACTGAAAATCAACTCAGTTCGGCTCAGTCCAGTTTAGTTCCGGCTCAGTAAGAACAGAAAAACCTAAGTGTCCACTCACTTAGCTTACACACTAGCTCAGCACTAGTTTTTGTTTTATACACGTGTCCTCACACGTTAGTTCATTCAGTCAATTTTATAAGTCTTCACACCTACGTTATAGAGTTATTTTACAAGTGTCTTCACATTTAAATTTATTCAATATTTCACGAGTAATTTTTATTAATTTCCATTCAATTAGTAACTGTTAAGAAAGCAGAGTTACCAATAAAATTATATATCATATAATAAAATTCGAATCAGTGTCATTAATTAGAAATTTATTCAGTTGCTGCAACTCCAGGTAAAAATTTCTTTTATTCTTAAATAAATTTCTTTATTACGAAACAAATTAATTTTACGAGTCTTTGAATTATTAAAATCAATCGTATGATTTATATAGTAAAATTCGAAAAATACGATATAGTGTCGGCTGGTAGCCACCTAATATCTCCGTACACAGTGTCGGCTGGTAGCCACATAACAGTAATCTCGAACTCGTAGTAATTAGCATCGGCAAGTAGCCACCTAATATTTTCATAGAGTAATCTCAAGTTATCATATTCCTAGTATTAAAATTTTAATTTGTAAAACTTTAAATTGTAAAACTATTTTTGGGTCTCAATATAGAAATATTTGATTGTAACTTAAGATTTATTATTGATCAACCCAGACAAATATCCTCACAAGATTCCCAGTCTATAAGCCATTGGCTTGGACTAAAATAAATATTAAATTAAGTCCAATAATCTGGACGTAACATTTTGGCGCTCGAACAGGGACAAGAGTGATTTTGTCTGGGTAAACCAGGTATAAACTATTCTAAAAATTTTACCTACTTTCAAGTTCGGCGCGCGAAGAAGCGTTCCAGCTTTCTTGCTTCTTTCAATTGGCGCACGCAGAAGCGTTCTAATATTCTTATATTTCACTAGGCGTGTAAAATTGTCCTAGTATCTCAATCCTCTTATGCCTGGTAGAAGTAAAAGATCAGGACGTCGACTCCAATATTGGAGAAAACACGAGAAACTTCTCGCGGAAGTCGTAGAAAACGTAAAAAATGAACTAAAAGAGATCAGAAAAAAACACGCGGAAACTTCGCCGCGCATAACTGACGAGCGACAAGTAAAAAGGATGTTCGTAATCGCAATTTTAAGCACTAACTCGGAAAAAATAGAGTCCAGTACCATCATACCCCGAGTCAAATTTCCTAGAACCGATTCGCTAGGGTTATACGTACCCTTAAAAGCGAACCGTTATTATGTTAATTTAGACTAAGAATATACATTCTGATTATTTTTCCCTAAAAATTTATTTAAATTCACTAAATACACTGAGAAAATAAAATAAAATTTATCCAAACAAAATTTTTTTTTGGGATCTAAGAAATCTGTTCGAAATATTTATTTTATTAAAGTAATAGCTTCTTGAGAAAAGAGTATCGAATTTGGTTTGGTATTCTATGAAATTGATATGATATTGTATTAGGAGTAAATAGAAGAACGGCTTTAGTTGAATTAGATAAGAATTATTTTCATAAATTTTACGAATTTTCGAGATAAAGCTTACATATTCTTGAAAATTCTCAAGAATATATGCTCTTGTGTTCTCAATAATAGTATTTTCTTTTCTCAGTGTTCAAATATTATAATGTATTTGGTAAAAAAAGGTTTCGAGAATTTAAAATACACCCGATCGTCAAAATTCCTTTGAAATCTGTTTTCTATGTCAGATGAAAAAACAGAAAATCCCTATTCACTAAGGGGCAAAGGGACTGCACCCTTTTCGGAAGGATGACCTCCTCCGTCTCGAAAATCGCGCAAATTTCAATTTAGCAACGCGCCAGAAGATTCAGGTTTGGGTCAGACTCTTCAGGACCCTGAAATTTCAGAGGACGAAGACGACCCTCCCCGCTCAGGGAGCTTGGCCGGTAATTTAGAAGTCGCTACTCCGCTAGCACAGCTTCCTGCCATAGTCGCTGTTCCCTTAGCCGTCGTTCCTGCCCTTAATCGTGTTGTCGTTCCGCAAATTGTCGTACAACAAGTTGAGGAATTGAATCAAAACGATGTTCCAAGCCAACCCCTCCGAGCTCGCACAGCAAAATATTAACCCAGAACCCGCTAACATGGCATTAGCGGCTAACCAAAATATCTCTTTAAATGACGCACTGTCATTTGTTCCCAAGTTCGAGGGCAATCCCAACGAACTCATCGATTTCTTAAATTGTTGTAAAGAGGCGAAATATGTTTTGCCAAATGAAGCCGAGGGAAATCTCGTCAAACTTATTCATGGGATTAAGCTAGGAAGTAAAGTTAAGACTTCCCTGAATGGCGCGATTCCAGCGACAATCGATCTTCTAAAGATTGCGCTGAAGAAAATATACACATCAAATAAATCTCTCTTTCAACTCCAAGGTGAACTTGGACGTATGTACCAGAAAGAGGGAGAATCTGTGGTTGAATTCGTAAACAGGTTACGGAGAAAGCGGCGCGAAATTTTGGAATGCTTTAAGGCCGAAAATCCCGACTTAGCGGAAGCCGCCGTAAACGATTTTGAAACCAAGACTGAAACTTCTATTGCTAATTGCTTTATGTAAAATCTTAATAACGAAATCGACCAACGCATGACCGCGTGTGCTACCGTGGAAGAGGCTTTGACAATAGCCATCAACATCGAGAAAAAGTTAAATGCGCGAAAAGAATTGCGTCGCGATCCCAATGGTGATAGAAAAAGTAGTTCAAAGTCCGAAGGACTCGCGAAAAAAGGAGGGGAAGGTAAAGCTATAAACCTTACCCTACCAAATGCTCCTTCGCCCGATCCTTCCACAACTAATCATCCAGATAATCAAAAAACAAAAAAATCTCCAAATAAAAACCAAATCCAAGCTCTTAATAAAAACCGAACGCAAACTCAAAATTCAAATCAAAATCAAAACGAAAATTTCTACACCGTAAACTTAGCTAAAATATCGGGTAATTGTCATAACTGCAAGCAAATCGGGCATTTCGCTAGAGATTGTCCGGACATAATGTGTCAAATTTGTTTCACAAAAGGACACACGGCCAGAAATTGTAGTCAAAACAACCCAAGGTTTGTAAGGTTAATACTAATGCGGATGCTTTTTCCCGAAACCCCCCTAAAGCCGTCAATAAAATGACACGGGCTCAAAAAGCGAAAGAAAATTCTACAAATTCAAATATCGAGGTTCCGTTCTCTCCTCAGAGTTCACCTCCAGTACGTCAGTCAAATTTTAATAACGAGGTTCCGTACTCTCCTCAGAGTTCACCTCCAGTAAATTCAAATAACGAGGTTCCGTTCTCTCCTCAGAGTTCACCTCCAATAAATTGAACGGAATATAGTATAGTGCCGGATAGCTCAACTGGTAGAGCACTCGGCGCGATACCGACATGGTCTGGGTTCGATTCCCAGTTCGGGCTATCTATATTTTTCTCAATTTATCTATAAATTGTCTTATTGAAAAGGTTTGCATGCTTAGGTTTCTACTTATTAAATCAAGGGAAAAGCAAAGAAAAAAAAAGAAAAAAAAAGAAAGAAATAATAATAAAAATCGTTATTAAGCGGCTGAGGCAGCCGTTCGGCGCGCATGTGGCTCGGGCGATCACCGAAGTTAAGTAGTATCGAGCAGCAATACTATTTGGTTGGGTGACCGTTTAGCCACGCGTCGGGTTCGAACGAAGGTCTCTGATTGTTAGGCGCGGGATAAAGATCCAGTGATCGGTAAAATGGGAATTAAGTAAAATTTTTTCGCGAAAAAAAAAAGAGGGAATGATGAATAGCAAAATTTTTGCTTTTGATTCACCTTAAATTTCTTTTTCTCTCTTTACTTGTCAGGATTAAATTGTTACTAAATTGAACTAATAAAAGTAAATTATTTTGATTTTAAGGAAAATTTTATTATTTTGCAAAAGGGAGATGAAGACATGATTTCATTAAGTCAGCAAAGAGGAGCAGGAAACTTTGTTGATCTTGTTTGGGAAATAACCCTTACCTGTTATATTAAAACGATGAAAACACAATATAGAAAAACTATATCACTACTTAACAATTGCATACACCATACTAAATACAATTTTTTTTGTTGTTGTTTTGTTACTAATAGCACTTAAAATTCGAAAATGAAAAAAAGCCAATGAAACAATGACGCCGAAATGAGAGTATAAGTATATAAAACACGGGATTTGCAATTGTAATAAACCAGACGTAACAGTGACGAGAATCGAATCTCGAATAAAGTCATTATTCTTTTGCTCCGGAATTCGGTAATCGGATATATTCATAATGAGATAAGGAGACCGTTCATAAGAGATCGAAGCTTAATTGTATGTGTTTAAGCGAGTAAGAATATAGTTGGAATATTCCGAATGGGACTATATGAGTTTTTATGACACACGCCATTTAATTTCGAGGAGAGAATTTTTTTTTCTTTCCTCTTTTTTAGATTCGTGTCATTATGATTTTTTTTTTTTTTTTTTGCTATTTAGCATTTTACCAGTAATACAATTTATAAGTCAAATCCGAGATGCAGTCACAAATGATAATTATTTGCAGTAACAAATGAATGTGTTATTATTTCATGTTAGTTAGAATTACTTCGAATGAGAGTAGTAATCATCTAGAGATAATTGCGAAAAAAAGGAGAACAAAAGAAATTATATTTCAAAACAATTGAATTTTATTGATGACAATAATAATAGTAGATAATTATAATAAGCTAAATCATTAGAGTAAATAGTGGTAATTTATAAATTAAAACAATTTTTTTTTTTTTTCAATAAAAAAAAAAGATACTAGAAATAATAATAAAAGAATAAAACGTGCATTCGCAATTCAATTAATTTTTTTAGTGTGGTTGACATTAAAATTCTTATTAATCATAAGCAACACGCGGTCTTTTGATCGTGGTATTTAAAAAAAAAAAAAAGTTAATCAAGCAGCGAAAAAAAAAAGAGAATTAAGCGGTATTGTCTAGAAAATCCTCAATATCGTCCGGTTGTACTCTTCAATGGAAATCAGAGCTCAAATATAACGCCTATTCCGCACCTCATTGATACCCTCTAGAGACTTGTAAAAATCTTCAAGGACAACTGGCAGATGTAGGCCAGGGATGCGGGATACCTCATCTAGGAGGTCCAAATCCATCAATGGGGGAAGGCAACCCTGGCACAGGATTTCCAGGATGGTAGTGAGCCGTTGATTGATCTGAAAAAAAAAAAAAGAGAAGAGTTATAAAGGGCAGGTTCTGTTATCCAGGAAGGCAAAGCATAAAACACTTACATGTCGAGGCAGATGGAGCACACGATGATAGAAGGACCGCATACCCATGAAAACCGACATGGTGAAATCTCTGAAAAAGAAAGAGAATGTATTATATTTGTTTTTTTTTTTCTCTTTTTCACTCGACATTCGGAATAAAGAGATGGGAATTGGAAGCTATTCGAACTTTATGAAAAAAAAGGGGGGGGGGGGTAGTTGTTAGGGTAAATTAAACGTGACTAATTGTTCGAGTCGAAATTTCAAATTGGACGATGATAATTAAGTTTTCAACGTAGAAGAATTGTTAACTGGAAAAAAATTAAAATTCAAAATTTTTGGAAATAGCCGATCCAAAGTATTTAAATTGTTTATAAGAATTCTTGAGAATCAAGAATTAAAAGTTTATTAAATTCCAACTCATAAATTTTGATTTTTTTAAAAGAATTAAGGGCATTTCAAATTTTAATTGTCGTTTAAAATTTAGCATTTTTTTTTTAAAAGGGGAAGATATTTTGAAATTTTTTCTTTCGGTTTCGGTTGAATTTTAATAGTTAAGAATAACTAGATAAACGTGTTAATGATAATTTTGGGAAATATCGGGAATAAAGAGAATAAATCAAAATTCAGTTAAATAAAAATATGTAATATTGTATTTTTGTTTCCTTCAATGTTAATAATTAATTAATTGAAGGTATTTCGATCTTAACAGGAAATTTTAGGAACTAATGAACTAAAAGTATTTTAAATTGTAAATTACGGATAATTAGATAATTGGAGGTGTTTCATTTGTTCTAGGTTTTTTTTTTAGTGGAGTGAACGAAAAAAAGAGAAAAAAAAAAATCTTTTTTTTAATTTTTGAGAATAGTTAATGAAAAGAAAAGAAGAAAAAGAGAAATTTTTTTTTAGTCAGAAGTATTTAAATTGTTAGCTGTTAGAATTTTTTTTTGATAATGAAGGGTAGTGCAATTGCACTATACTTAAACAAGAATGAATAATTATTTCCTTGTATACAGCGCGAGTTTAAATCCTACACTTGTGTAAAAATAGTCTTAAAATTTCACACTAAACTACACTCGAAAAAAAAAACAGTTACAAATTTACGAATACTATTACACTGGTGATAGAGTGCAGTCTTCTGGAGATTACAATTTTTTTTTACACTTGGGGCACACTTTTGATGTCACTCCTGCGTGACATGAGCTTGACAAAAGAACAAAAACAACAAACAACGGAAATTTTCAAAAAAAAAGAGGAGAAAACAAGAGAGAATTTTGAATCTAATACATCGACGATGACATTCAAAGAATGAATGAAGTCATTTTTCTGACTTCAGATTGCGGTGATATGATATTCTTTTAGAAGAGGACCATTGACAGAGTTAGATCCCAATAATAAGACCTTAAACGAACGAATGTAATGAAGAATTTTTATTCAGGAATATTCATTAAATGCTGAAAAAAAAAGTAGATATAGATATCAACAAAAAAAAAGAGAAGGATTTTTTTTTATTTGTATATATATATAGAAATAGATAAAGAATGAAAAAAAAAAAAGGGTAGATGAAAATATTCCCTCTTCGCGGTAATAACGGAAATGGGATTATAATTAGTAATAATTACAGAATATAATAATAAACCTATCTAAATGAGATTCTTTATAATTTCTATTTTCAGTCCTGTTGGTATTATACAAAAAAATATAAAATAATAATAATAAATAATAATTTCAAATCACAGTTTCAAAGAAAATGGGGAATTAATAAAACGTCGAGGAAATCTCTTAACCGACGGAAGGAAGAGAAGGAATATTTTGATGTATGCTAAGATCCAACGATCAGTAATACTACCCGATAAGTACTAGACCTATAAGTGATTTTCCCTGTCAATGGATATGTATTGGCGCAAGCATTGTATGGTTTAGAAATTGATTTAAATGCATTTTTTTTTATATATTAGGGTTACAAATAAGTTTCCGCCGTTTTTGGACACAAATTAAATATTTATTATAGAAGAACGGTAATATAAATTTATTTAAAATATTGCCCATCACTTGCAACCACTTTTTCCCATCTCTCAGGCAGCATTCGAATCCCATGTCTAAAGAACTCCTTGTCTTTTGAGGCTATCCACGAATCAACCCAATTTTTGGTATCCTCATAAGATGTGAACCGCTGCGCCGTCAGAGCATGTGCCATGGACCGGAACAGGTGATAATCGGACGGTGCAATGTCTGGTGAATACGGCGGGTGGGGTAACACTTCCCAATCAAGTGTTTCCAAGTACTTTTTCACGGGAGCCGCAACATGTGGACGAGCATTGTCATGCAGAAGAATAATTTTTTCGTGTCTAGAATAGTATTGAGGGCGTTTTTCCTTCAGAGCTCGGCTCAATCTTATCAATTGTGTTCGATAGAGGGCTCCAGTATTGGTTTCGCTCGGATTCAGCAACTCATAATACACTACACCTAGCTGATCCCACCAAATACTCAGCATAAGTTTTTTTCCGTGAATATTCGGTTTTGCTGTTGATGTTGACGCTTGGCCAGGTAATCCCCTGATTTTTTTCTTTTTGGATTGTCATAATGTATCCACTTCTCATCACCAGTTATGATACGATGTAAAAAACCTTTTTTTTTATGTCTAGCTAGCAGCATTTCACTTAAGCATAATCGGCGTTCAATATCTCTCGGCTTTAATTCGTACGGAACCCAATTTCCTTGTTGATAAATCATTCCTAATGATTTTAAAGGATGTGAGACTGCTTGCTGAGTGACTTCTAATGTTAGAGCAAGTTCTTTCTGTGTTTGAGATGAATCTTCCTCCAATAATTCCTCCAATTCTGCATTCTCGTAAATTTTTGGCCTTCCACTGCGATCTTTGTCTTCTACGTCGAAATCACCGTTTTTAAACTTTTGAAACCACTTTTGACACGTTCTCTCACTCAAAGCACCCTCACCATATGCTTCTACGAGCAATTGATGCGCCTCAGCAGCAGATTTCTTTAAATTACAGAAGTAAACTAATATTTCCCGCAAATGACGCTTACTTGGCTAAAATTATGACATTTTCAACTTATAAAAATTATATTTTACCAATATAAAATCAATGATATTAATAGGTTATGTTGTTCTTGAATGTCCAAACTATTTTTTAAGCCGGTTATTATCTGCGAAAGCTAACCGAAACTCCGTGCAGCGCCATCTACAATAAAACGGCGGAAACTTATTTGTACTCCTAATATATAAACCATAGCAGTTATGATTAAACTTTTGAATGATTTTTAGCCTAAAATTAATTGTCCTATGATTATATTATAGCTATTACATCTTAGAATTTTTAATTAAAAAGTTAGGAAAAATAATAAGTATCCACTTCAAGGCTTAAGAAACGTATAGATTTCGATTTGAATAAATTTTTTTTTGGGTAAACTATAAATGATGGGGTAAAACATCCAAATGATTGTTAGTTTAGAATTAATTACTATATAATATAGTAAAATCCGTAATTCTAAATTTCGATTTGAAAAATTAAGGAAAATAATTAATATCTGGTTTGAATTTCAACAATGTATAAATCTCGACCTAAATAAAATTTTCTAGGTAAACTATAAATATAATGATGAAAATTTTAAATGATTTTTTTTTTCTCTTAAAATTAACCATCTTATAAGTATGTTATAACTATTGTACTCATGAAACGAAAAAAAAATTTTTTTTTTTAAATTTACAAGTGTCTATTCCAGGATTCTAGCAGCGTAGGATATAGAATGAATAAAATTTTTTTGTCAGGCAAATTATAAATTACATGATAAAACTTTAAATGCTGTTTAGTTTAATATTCATTGTATTTTAATTATTTTATAATTGTTGTATTTTAGAATTTCGAAAAAAAAAAAACTTAGGAAAATGATAAGAGTCTGGAGCGGCATTCTAGGCAGTGTAAAAATTAACTTTGATGAATTTTTATCAAAATAATTTATTTCTGAGTCAACAATGAATAATACCGTTAACTTAGATTTTTTTTTTATGAAACAAAAATTTTATTCTGAAATTACAGAAATTACCATAGAATTTTTTTCTCATTATTATACAGAAGTTGTCATTTTACAGGACGGCATAGGGAACACGTTTAAATTGCAAACGTCGTATGCATTGATGAAAAATTATGTTGACTCAAGAAATATCAATTTTGAACCAAGAATTTATATTCTGAAATATAAAAAAAAAAAGGGGCGGGGGAATGTAGGAATGGAAATGAAATGACTTGAGCTTCGTGCAGGTAATAACGTGGAAACAATCAAATATTTTTTTTGTAGAATTTTTATTACGAATAGGAAGTAGCAAAAAACAAAAAAAAAAAAAGAATATGTCCATATAGAAACTTTAACTAATCGATTGCGTCTAACACAGCGAGACAAGAACACAAAGCCCTGAAAAGGAAAGAGTGTATAAATGAAGAGAAGTAAAATTTTTTTACCTTGTCTTTCTCTCTATATTTTTTTTTATTTTTTGGAACTTACTGTTCGCTAAAGATCTTGCGAACTGCGATGACTTCGAGGTCAGATGACAGACGATGCAGACCATGAAGCTCAGTAGTCCAACGAGGTGTTGCCCCTGGCTGTAACATCTGAGCGCTGAAAAATAACCGCAATCGAATGATTGACCCGGGTAATATGTACTGCTGACCAGGAGGAAGACACGAACGAATAAGTTGATCGACTTGGTCACACAGAAAAACGCTGCGTTGTGGAGGATGTCGATCATAAGTTAGGGTTCGAAGATATATAAAACTACGGAGGATGATCTGGGGAACATATCAGATAGAAAAAATGAATAATAATAAATCACCGAGTTGGAAGGAAAACAAAGAAATAAATAGGAATGTAACTTACATTAACAGGGGTTATAACGTATACCGTGCTGAAATTTCGCGACGGAGACGCGGAACAGTCTAATATATCGTATGCGGTCGCCCACGCGTGATAAATAAATGATAATAAATAATAATAAATGATAATAAATACTGAGATCGAATAAAATAATAATAATAAATAATTAGTATGCCTGAACCAGCTCCTCAGGCTGGGTTAGTGCACGCAGGCGCCAGACCGTTTATTTAAAACGGACAAAATTTATTCAGGGGGAATTTACGAGGGAAAATCCGAGCAAGCGATTTGTGACGAAGCGGATAAACACTCGAGTGAAACAGTGAAAATTAAATAAATAATAGAAAAATTGTAAATAAACAATAGATAATTATATATAAATAATAAATAAGAGCAGGAAAAATAAATGAAAACAGTAGGAAAAGATCCAGAGAAATAAATATTAAACTTTCCCCGACAGCTGTTGGTTTCCGACGATTTATATGTATAAACAATGAAAAAAATAATAATATTTCAGAATATATAAGTTTGTTTCAATTAATACTAATCACTGGTGATTATCAAAAATTACAATTAAAATTTGTTATAGATTTTTCACCACTGGGGTGATTTCTTATCACACAATATCAACACAAATTATTTAAACCAATTAATTATACTCAATTTGAGGAAATGATAATATAATTTAATTTTATCGATAAGAATAAATGATAATAAGATTTTTAATTCATTTAAATTTTATCTCTCAACACTTGTGAGAGAGAGAAAGATACGGAATTTTTATCCTCACTCACACAAATCATAAATTTTCTCTTTATAAATAATAATTAATAATAAGTACAATAATAATTTCTGACCGCTGGGGTAGTTAAAATAACGTAAACTAAAACCAATTTAATTATTTTAAACCAGATAAATAATAGTAATAATATCTCAAAAATTATTTCAAATGATAATATTATTTAGTTAATATAATTCAGGAATTTTTCACCCGAAAGATGTTGTCAGTACTTGAGGAATTTACTCAAGTACTGCATGCGCTCTATAGATATATATATATACTATAGGTATATATATATGTATACCGGCTTCTCACTACGTCGTATATGTTTTATATATGTATATTGTAACGTAAATTTGACTTATTACTCGATAAACTCAACTAAAGTACACCTACATTTCTACTCAATAAAATTACTCAATTACTTGAGCTCAAATTACACAAAATCGGGCTACGTTACACTTCGCCCACCGATCACTCCTCTCATTTCCTCCAGATCCTAACGGGCGCCAGCCGACTTTTATTTCCCCGGTATCAGCAACCGGTCTAAACGTACACGTAAATTAAAACCTAAAATCTAAATCCTTCGGAGATGAGAGAAATGGACGGTGGTAGCGGCATGTCCTGGTGCGCTCAGTATGCTAGGTTGTGGAGAGAGGGTCGCGGTTCTTTTGACGCGTAAGAAGCCAATTAATCACATTTAAATTAAAATAAGATAAAGAAAAGGAAATAAAATAAAATACCGTACAGATGATACGAGAGTGACGCGGAGGGCCAAAATGGCCCGCGGTCGAGTACTCTCGGTCCATCAACCGAAGAAATACCTGAGTACGCCATCGGGAACCTCTCGTGGACGACGAATCACAAAACTTAACACAATAATTAATAAAATAAACGAAAATAATGCGGTAATTCGCGACAACAATTCACACGATAAACGGCTCCAAGAGCACAACTAACTGAGCCACAAGCTCCAAACGACGACAATCTAGGGTTGCGGTCGAGGTCTATCTCAGAGACTCTCCGACTCGCCACCACTCGCTTCCAAACTCCAAACTCTACTCCTGGGTCGGCTCGTACTCGAGCGACCCCGAATTCCAACTCGCCGACTCCATGGTCTACTCTCAACTATTCTTCTCTGTCCTCCCACTCCATTCACTCGCACGCTCTACTACTTTCAGTCACTCTCACCTTCTCGCTTCTCCATCCATTCTTTCCCCACCACATACAAGCCGTGGACTCACGGGTCTTCCCGCAATGTCACTCCCTGTGATATCCGAAGTTGGCGAATTTTTGGCTTCCTCGAGCATCGCAAACGAGGCCTGCCATTCCCAAATAAACGTACACGTACCCCAGCTAACTCCGGGTATCAACACGAAGGGGTGGCGACATCTCAGTCGCTCCTCCGTGATCACCACGTCAACCCCGAGGGCTAAGCCTAGGCCTAGTCGTCATTACTGGTCGGGAGGCACGTTATCTTGGCCACTATCCGCAACACAGCTAGACCTTCCCCGTTAAATCCACGCTCCATCACACAGACACACCAAAACATACACCGTACCGTACACGTACTCGTACCCTTAACACACTTAACTCACCGCACATACATACTCCATACTCTCAACTCATCATCTACTACACTCAACTCGACACACATACTAACTCTATTTCTCTCTAACACACAGAATCACACATACTTCATCTCCACTCTGCCTCCTCGGCAATGTAACGTCACAAACTCCCCCCTCCTTAGAGACAGGCTCGCCTGGCAAACCTTCCGGTGTCCGTGGACGAGTACATTGCCGAACTCACGACAACTTCGTGGTCCACGACTACACGACAAGCGCAATAATATTTCGATATATTACGGTCTTACGACCGTAACTAAAATAAAAAAAAAATTAGTTTTTGCCTTAAAGGCGCGGTATGAATCAACTAAACACACGGGATTGAATTATGAGGTTCATGACACTTAACGGTACACTTATTGACGAGATATAGCCCGTTGGACCTCAAGTTCCCCTGGAACAGGTCTCAACTCGGCTTTTAATACTATCGGGAGATGGGTGAGGTTCAAATAAACACACACTTTATATCAAAGATATAAGCGTTTTATTAAAACTCTCTCCTTCACGGCACTCTCCAGTCGGCCTTCTCCCGACTTGAACGTGGCCGCTGCCACTTGTCCTCCGGTACGCAGCGTCCCACCCGTTTGTCGTAGGGGCCTCGTCGAGTCCACCTGGTGCGACATTCCGGGCAGTCAGCCATCGTCTTCTTGGCACTACCACAGCCGTAGCAAAATTCGCCACGGGGTTTAGGGCACTCGGCATACTGATGCCCTTCCTCCTTACAGTTCCAGCATACTGGACGTAGGTGAGGTGGAAGAGGCATCTTCCGTCTCCTGTCGTCTCTACCCCGAGGAGATCCCTGGCGCTGCCGTTTTACTGCCGCATCCTCCTTCCGGGTTCCTACCGATGACGCTCGGGGTCGCTTGTCACGACCCGAGGTTGTTGTAGTTGGTTCGGTACTGATGGACGGTAGGGCCTCGCCCGAGTTTACCACCTCTATTTGCTCAGTGGTGAGTTGTTCCGCGGCCAAACGAGCTGCCGCTCATCGACAACGAGCTCGGCGTGCCTGCGCTGGTGGTAACTTTGCCGCCTTGGGCTGAGCCGGATCTTCCGCTGGCACGACGGGACTCAGAGGAGGAGGTCGTTGCTCGACAACACTCCCCGGCTGGTCTATTTTTGGGGCATTTCCGCTAATCTTGCCGCGGTCCTCGACCGAATTGCCTACCCCCATGGGCGCATCGCGGGACGTTGGTGGAGGGTATCGATACCTCAGGCTCTTCAGTCTTAGTTCCGCCACTCCTCATTGGCGCGATGTCGCTGACTTGTCCACGGGTCGCGTAGACAGCGCGACGCACGGTGGACCTTTCCAGAACACACCCATGCTCCCCACGGTGTCCCATGTTGACGGCGGTCACCATGAGAGACTGCAGGAGACCTGGGCGGTACTGCTCCAGCCACTCCAGATACGGTAAATGAGGCCGGACCGGGTCCCATACGGGGTGGTCCTTCTCCGGTGGGATATAAATCCCCGGTAGGTGAGTTGGAGGCTCCGGGAGGTCGGTGAGCTCCTCCGGTGACGTGGGTCTCGAATCGTTGATGTTGATGATGGAGACTCCGTCGGACTCCATCGCGGCGTCCTCCTCGTCAGCAACTACCATGACTCGTGCCAACTCATCCTGTAGCTCCTCTACACTCTTCGACATCTGTAATAGGGAATGGATTAGAATGTGGTATCGGCATAACTAGCCGAGCTATCACCAGAATTAATAATTAGACCATAGCCCTCCCTACGATTTTACGTGATAAAAAAAAAGAAACGAAACGACAGAATGAAAAGAGAAAAAAAAATGCGATACTAGATAACTCGGAACGGATTACTTGAGAGTGTGATATGGTTTGGGGTCCTGGACAGAGATCTTTCCGAGATTTCTGCCGTTCAAGCTCTCTCACTTATAAACAGTATCAGAAATACGACGAGAAACAACAAATGGTCCATGAAACAGGGTCATCATCTTAGCCGTGAATCTCTTCGCGGCTGAGGACAACACATGCTGACGTTTCAGTACCAAGTCACCAACTTGATATTGTCTATGTCAACGACTTAAGTTGTAATAGTGCGCCTGACGTTGAAACGCGGTCTCCAACGCATGCACAATGGACTCTCTCCATCTGTTTAGACGTGCCATGCGGTCGACCCATTCCTGGTGTGGTCGCGGAATAATTTCGATAACCCCCTCCACCTCTCGCCGAAGCGAAATAGCCACCTCGGGCTCTCTACCAAAATTGGCAAAGGCTGGAGTGGCCCCCACTGAACTGTGGAACGCGGTATTGTATGCGAATCGGAACTCATGCAGATGCAGGTCCCATTCGCGATGATCAGCACCAATCAAAGCACGTATCATAGTCCCTAGGACTCTGTTGACTCTCTCCACTGGATTCGCTTGCGCGTGATACGGTGGAGTGGTCACGTGCTTGTATCCTACCCTCGCTGCCAGAGCGTGCAAATCTCTGTTGACGAACTCGGTACCATTATCGGTAAGCAAAACTTTCGGTAATCCCCAGCGACACATAATATGGTCTTCCAAGGCACACACGATCTTTGCTCCAGTTGCTCGTTTAAGTGGATATAATTCTATCCACTTGGTGTATGAATCCTGGATTACCAGTATCGCTGTGTGACCAGATTTACTTGGAGTACCAGCACACATAACGTCTGCAGCAATCATGGTCCAAGGTGACTCGATGATACGTTGATGCATGTGGCCCACGGGTGCAGCTTGCTCCACTTTACCTCGCTGGCACGCATCACACCTTCTCACGTACTCAGTTACGTCTCGAAACATGTTTGGCCATTAATAGAGTGAGGCCAAACGGTGATGAGTCTTATCCACACCCAGGTGACCTGCTTGCGGGGTCTCATGATTTTGCTGGAGCGCTCTTTTCCTCATCTCTTTAGGTAACACCAATTTCCAGGCGTCGAGATCTTTAACTTTATAGTTGACGGAATGATTTGGCCGGTGGTGATACATTCTATCTCCCTCCACACGCCAGTCGGGAAATCGATCAGGGGCCTGCGTGATATCTCGGCTTTTGTGCAGATACCACGGGTCTCGTGCCTCCTCGAGTAGGTTCAGCAGCTCGGCTTCATCCTCCGGTATTCGTGACAAAGCATCCGGTACATGATGACAAGCTCCACGCCGGTGAACGATAGTGAACGTGTGCTCCATCATCTCCAGGGCCCATCGAGCTAGACGGCCCGTAGGATTCTGCAAGTTATTTAGCCAGCGTAGACTACTGTGATCGGTGATCACAGTAAATTCATACCCTTCTAAATAATAACGGAATTTTCTGATTGACCAGATGACGGCGAGACATTCTTGCTCGGTCGTGGTGTATTTCTTTTCCGCCTCAGTGAGTGCACGACTCGCATAGGCAATCACCCGCTCTTGGCCATCAACCGTGTCAACACTGCTCCTAACCCTACGCTACTTGCATCGGTCTGGAGAGTAAACGGCACTGAAAAATCGGAACAGACTAGAGTTGGAGCTGATGTCAACCTAGTCTTTAAAATTTCGAAAGCTTCTTGCTGCTCTTCCGCCCAGTGCCATGAAATATTTTTCTTGGTCAGCCGGGTCAGGGTTTCAGCCACGGTAGCAAACTCTGGTGTAAATCGTCGGTACCAAGAGGCCATACCAAGAAATCTTCTCCCCTGCCGGATGTTTCTTGGTATCGGGAATTCACGGACTGCCGAGGTCTTCTCCGGGTCCACCTGAACTCCTTCGCTATTTACTAAGAAGCCCAAGTATCGGACTTCAGCACGACAAAAGACACTCTTGTCCCTATTGATGGTCAGCGCAGCCATCTTTATCTTATTTAAAACCTTCTCCAGCCATCACAGGTGTTCTTCGAAGGTTTCAGTGACGAGAATAATATCGTCCAGGTACACGAAGACGTGGGGATACATTTCAGGGCCAATAAGACTATCCATAAACCGTTGAAAGGTCGCTGGAGCGTTGGTAAGTCCGTATGGCATCCGTCTGAACTGAAATAATCCTCGACCTGGTACGGTAAATGCAGTAACCTCTCGACTATCCTCTGCCAGCGGTATTTGAAAATACGCTTGACTGAGGTCAAGGGTTGTCAGATAATTTGCCCGCCTTAATTGATTTAATATGGCGGTCATGATCGGGATCGGGTAAGCGTCCCGCTTAGTCTTAGCGTTGACTTTCCTGAAGTCGATACAAAAACGGTACTTGCCATTAGGTTTCTTGACCATGACAACTGGACTCGACCAGTTGCTGCTCGAAGGCTCGATAATTCCATTCTCCAACATGTAGTCGACTTCCTTCCACATAATCTCGAGAATGGCTGGCGACACTTGGTAGTGGCGTTGTTTAATCGGCTCACACGTACCGACATCGATAGAGTGCTCGGTTAATGTCGTAATTCCGGGCTTATCAGTGCTAATAGGTAAGTGGGAGCTTAGAAAAATTTTCAATCGAGCTGTCTCATCCTCGGTCATCGTTTGGAGACCGTTACACACCATCACCGCGCATGGACGAGTCCTAGGGGTGAAAGTAAGCACTGTAGATGGGCAATTTTAGAACCACCAAGAGTTGGATGAGAAATCAATTGTGATTTTGGCTGCTCGAAGAAAATCCAAACCCAAGACACATGGTTCGGTTAAAGACGGCATCCAGTAGGAGCGATGGCTAATCTGGCGGTCTTCAACGCCCACACATACATCAGCGGCACTACAAACTCTTACTTCCTCTCCAGTGACTACTCGCATACGCTTAGGTGGGGTTGGTACACTGGAGATTTTGAGGTCTGTGAAGAGAGCGATATACTCGGGGCCTATAAATGTTTTGCTGGCTCCTGAGTCGACAAGTGCTGGAATCTGGACTCCCTGAATGTCCAGATTAACATAAAAGGCAGGGGGTGCTTCCAGTGAGCTATCCAAACCGAGGATAGTCTCTGACGGGATCGTCGGACTCGATATCTCGGCGGGACGGATACTTTCCGACAGCTCGGTAGTCGTGGATGTTGCTGTCGGGTCAACATTCACCGCCGGTCGTTTCCCGAGTTACAGTGTGTACACTGGGCTCGGGTGACTCCTGGGGCGCGACAACGGTAGCAGAAAAGTCGTCGCGGCTCCGTACACATACGATGCCGGGGACCATTCTTGTTGCAATTCCAACAGACTAGGTCAGCCACGCGTCGAGTATCTCCTGCGGGAGCACTCGGGGCTACTCTAGGAGCTGGTGCCAGTACTGATCGAAGGGGTTCTGGGAGAACTGCCTTCTGGGCTTCAGACATCCCCGAGGGACCGTCTGGGGTCCTTCGCGGGTGGGACACATTCCGAAGAGTGGCGGAGGATTGTGGTGGAGACTCAAAGGTCTTCTGGCGGGGTGGATAACGCCGTCCAGTCATGAGGGCGTCCAGCAACTCCACTGGTGCCTCCTCATCATACTCCTCCTCCTCTTCCTTCGCCGCATACAACTGTTTGAAGAGGGCCCGCCGGTGATTTTTACTACGCCGGGGTCCTGCGTATGCGAAGCTTGGACACATGGAGTCTTCCGGTAATGGTGGTGGCTTATGTGCAACTGCACCTCGCAAAATTTGTTCTTGCCGACCCGCCATCACCTCCAGACTATCCAGGGTGCACGCGATAAAATCGCCCACAGGTTCGTTTTCGTCCTGCGTTCGATTTGTGATCTGCAGTCGCAGTGCGATCTGGTAGTCTGGGTGGCGAAACGCTGATGGAGAGCCAGTTTCGTTGCCGCCCATGTCGCGAAATACCCCACATGGGCCCGATACCAAATTAATGCAGGCCCAGTGAAAGCAAACGGAAGTGCGCGGAGGAGATCCGCATCCCGGATGGGAAGCAGTCTCCGTCCTTTCTCGACACGAGTTATAAAGTTCTCGACGTCCTCGCCCTTGGTCCCCCCAAACGTGAGGTTTCATCTATTCAAGGCGATAAGGACCTCGGAAGCCGACAGGTATCTTTCACGATATGCAGCAGGCTCGTCGTCGGAGTCTAGCCAGTAGTCCACCGGCCGGGGCCTCAGCGGCCTCCTCGCACGTCCGCCGCCACCGTAGTGTCGCGGAGGTGGAGGTAGTTGCTGCCTCCTCTCCTCCTCAGGGTTCGGTAAATCACCACGTCCCGGTAAATTACCCTGGCCCTGAACATCGGCTCTCCTCTGGGCGTCTTCACGCTCCAGGGGTCCTAACTGTTCCTGGCCGCCTCCAGGTAGCACCGGTTCCTCTCGACCCATACCCCGGGGCAGTGGGTCGCTTACATGGCTCGGAGCCTGAGAGCCCTGGACCGAGTGAGAGCCGGTAGAACTCGGCGCCTCGACTCAAATGTCCGGTGCATTATCTCGTCTCCGAACTCCATCGCTACCTACGCGACTCATGATTTCAACAACTGGTCGCGCACTGAGGTATTAAATATTTACTAACTGGCTCAAATAATAATACCCGCCAATAATACTCAATTTATTCAAAACAAAATAAATCAAAATTCCCAAAAATAAAACAAGGGAAACGATAAAATAACTCGACACGGATAACGACAATTGAATGTAATGGCGGTCCGACTCGCGAGTGCGGTCAGACTCGAGCAATTACTTTAATACAAGGAAAGACAAGAATAAATAAATTCGGTTCTGAAACCACACAACCTCACGAAATTAATTAATTTAATTACCGAATACCCAACACACAATAATTACGTGGTCAGGAATGGTCAATTATAATATCCGGCAAATGGATAATAATAATTATTAAAAATAAATCGGTAAGTACTTACGATTTGCAGGTCTTCTTCATACACCGTAGACTCGTTATTAACACGATAATTAGCTAAATAATCGCTGGTAAAATCACGATTGAATTGTATGAGCAGAAATTAATTGCAAGATAATAGATAAATTGTAACAAGGAAATAAAATACGGTACAAAGATACTGTATTTGGAACACGTCCGGTCACTCAGAAAACTTTGTAGCACTGTGATGCGTCTCGGGCCGGTTCCAAAGTCTGGTGGTCGAGAATAGTGGGGCGAGCCAATACCAGCGGGCCTCGAGGGCCACGTGACCCGCTACTAGACACCCGATAGTCGCGTCGCACTTCGAAGTTGTCCCGCGCTCGGCCGGCTGTTGCTAACCGAGGTCAGGCCTACCCGAGTACGTAGTCGAACAACGAAATACTTCTGTCGTTACGTCATAAATCGCCGAAAAATTCTTCCAGGGATTAAAATATTCTTTTTAGGTTCCGATGTTGTACCCACCAAAGGAATTTTAGACTTAATAAATTCCTTTAATTCTCTAAGTAAATACTTCGACAAGTAAATACAAAGAGAGAAAAAAAAACTAAACTTTCTCGAGTTTTCGATACGCAGAGCAAAAAAAATAAAATATTAAAATTAAAATAAATCGATAAACGGAGACAAAAAAAAAGTTTAGAAAATCCAAAAGTGCACGACTCATAATGCTCATTTATTATGAAATAATAAAATAAATTTTTAAGAAATGAGAAAAAAAAATATAAAACAGCCGAAATAAGACGATAATGCGCAGGCCCTCCTAGTAGGATATATATATATATATATATATATATATATATATATATATATATATATATATCAGCAGTCTTTTGGTTTTTTTTAATTTTATTAATTGCAAATAAACAACACTAAGTTACCTAGTTATTTGCGTTCGATGACCTGCAATTTTGTCGAAGAATTTTCTTTAAAAAATTGCAATAGTTGTGAAAAAAAATTTTCCTATCACAGAGTATCCTCTATCACTCTGAACTTATAGAAAAAGGCTTCATGAGCCCAATTCGATTTCCCTTCATACTTTTTCAGGCTTAGGACTGACTGTTAGAATAGTTAAAGATTAACACATTAATAACACATTTCCTAATGCGTCACATATTGTCGTGTATTACAAAATAGTCTAACAGGCGTACTTACAAATCGAATTTTGGTAAAAAAAACCAAAAACTAAAACAAATGAGCAATTCTTATCACGGGAATTGTCAATAATATTTCTTAGAATTACAGATCACAAAGGAATGTAGACCATATTATTATAATTAAAAAACAATATTTTATTATAATTAAAAAACAATAATAATAATCTAGTCATCACTATGCGCTATTAATTATTATCAATCTCACAATGCTCCTCAAATTTGAGCACAAAGCTACCGAAACAGCATTATTGGTTCATGTGAGGCCTATCATAATATATTCAGTTATAATTAACTTTAATTGCAATCGCTACAATTACAAGATATCGTGGCTTAAAAAATGCATAAACGAGTCTTAACTGAGAGAGTCTCGTCTCCAGCTACTTCAGCAACCATCCATCATACTTAAATCGATATAATTTTTTCTATCCTTATCGATTGTTTCAGGTTCTTCTGATAGTATTGCATCCACCCATTAGCATCTGCTTATAAATTCTTCTTGTAGTAAAGTAAATTATAACTAGCACATATATGTTCAAGTCTCCATGAACTACTGTGAGAGTTTTCATTTTCAAATTCTTTTACCTTACGCTCCTTCAACATTAAAACCAACATTTTTACCGTACATAATAAGTTTACTGTAAATTTGCACACAACGGGAATAACGGCACATTTTTCCATCTTCCCTTTTCAATATTTTCAATACTTGCTATTATGTTATCATTTTTAGCACGAGCAGCCGAAAAATGCACACCGTCCATATGAAATATTGTCAATGTCCTTGAAGAAATTAGTTTTTCAGGTTTCGATTCGGAAATCATGGCTAATGAGGCGGTCAAACCAATTACAGAGAAAATAAGCAATCTTATTCCTCAAGCATTACTTATTGCAAGTATAGAACCTTCATTACCCCAAAGTCCTGCGATCATTTTTAAAAAATCTACAACTGTCGGATTCAATATCACATCTGCATCGTTATTACCTAACCTAACTTCTATGATTCCTTCTTTACATAATATTGCATAAAGATCACGATTCAAAAAAACGTAATTGATTATAAAAAGTTTAATAATAGGATATTTATCTTCGTCTTCAAGTAAGAGTTCAGCAATTACTCGAAAGAAGCAGTTGCCATCATCATTAACATTGGTAATATCGAAGTTATCTAAAAGTTCTTTAGGGAATCGTTTTTTGATTACACGTTTTCTGTTTGTTTTCTGTACTAAATGCTTTTTTATGAGTACACTTTTAGTGTTACGATCGTTTACGTCATTTTTGAGACTAGAAAATATACAAGAAATAATTTTATCATTTTCTTTTAATATTTTTTCTATTTCAATTAAAACTATACTTTGATGGATTCCATTTAAAATTTTTTTAATATCTAATACATTTATATTAGAAAGGTTTTTTGTCTCTGTAAGATTATTTCGATTTGTGGGAATATTATCGAATCTTTCCACAGAAATATCAACGTTTTTTTGAGATTTCCTACGTACTTGACTATCACGATTAAAAAGGGATTCTATTTTGGTTTCAATTATAGGTATACCTTGCCAAGTATTACTATCAAATTTCAGAGAGTTTGAGTTCCTATAAGCAACTAAGAAATGATAATTAACTTCATTCACAATTGTTAACGGTATCAACGATTGAGGATTACTTGGTACTAATCTGAAAATATGGCTCATCTTATGTGTTCCTGGGACTACACCTATTACAACAAAAATGATTTTTAATGCATCACTTATCGCATAGAGTGAACCTTCATTTCCCCAAACATGATCCCGAGCTATCATACGTAGAAAATCATCAATTTTCGGACCACGCATATTTGATCCATTTATACTATTTCTTGATGCGTTGTATATTTCAAGTGTCAATTTAGATATAGTATTGCCATTATGATCTAAAATGACTTGAATTTCATCTAAAGAATTACTGCGTAAAATTTCGAGTAATATTTCTTCAACAGATAGAGAAGTTAATTTTTGAACTTCACTTGTTTTCTTTTTGTATCGAACACTTGTAGTATTTTTAGGTCGTATGTTTTTAGAACCTTCACTTATGTTAACTTTTTTAGGTTCTTCCTTTGTTTCAAAATTTGATTGAATTGGTTTTGAAATACAAGTTTTTGACGAGACTAAATGGTCAACTAAAGTTCTATCGACCACTTTATTTGCTTCACTACAAAAAAATATTGGCTTATGATCAGAAGTAATACTATCATAAGATCCTGATGTATAGCCAGTTGAATTGGAGAATATCATATCAATTTGAGTATTATGATTAGTGGTTGAAATCGCTGGAGATAAGGCTCTTTTAAAATTACGATTTTCGTTCATGTATTTTTCCAGCCATGAAACTTCATGACTATAACAATCTTCATTAAAGTCATCAATAATTACTATGTGACTATTTATATCACATAAATTAATCATGCTATTCATGCACTTCTTGAACAAATCTCGAGTAGTATCAGGGGATTTATAACCGCCAATAACAAACAGGTCATTTATTTTTAAAGTTACTAAATCAACATGTTCTACTTTGTTCTCTAATTGAGAATCATGAGTCACATTACTGATAATAGAAATAACACAGTTTTGTCTTTTGTCGACGACTAATCCTCGTAAAAACTTCCTACTGAAATTTTCCTCATCAGATCTGAACTCAATATCGAAACCATTGATAGAAATATCATCATTAGGTAATGTACGTGTTTCAGCGAATATCATAACATCAGCTCCATGAAACCATTTATCATTTCGAACGCAACCTATATATTTACGTAACAATAAGGCATTATGAAAAATAATTTTAATCCCATGTAAATCGTCTAAAGGTTGTTCGAAAGTGATTAAGCGTTTTTCATTTTTTAACCTGTCCAATTCAACTTTAAGATCACTAGTGTTGTCTAACGGAGCTGGTGGCTTAAAGTCTCCATCGATATAGAAATTATTAAGATCTGTAACTCGACTGTATGCAACATATTGCATTGTGCGTGTCATTCCTTTGTTATGTACACAAACATATGGATAAGTTTGGCCTTGGCTTTTGTGAGTTGTTAGACTTTCAGCACAAATTAAAGGAAATTGTCTTCGTGCAGCCATTTTCTGACCAACTGCAATATCCGTAACTACGATTGGGAAAATAGGGACAAAATTCGTATGTTTAAAATCATTTTCTACAAGACATCAATTTTTGTTTCGAGTACTGCAACCGATCTCGTTGTTTTCAAACTCTAACCACAAAATCGTGATTTCGTCTGAATTTTTTTTTTTGAGACACATGCCTGAGAATACCGGTTGCTCCATTCACTAACCCTTCTTTAGTACTTATGTTACGAGTTATCATCATTTTAATACCAAGTTTTGCATAAAGAGTTTTAGGCAAACAGCCAGTTTTGTTGGTTGGAAGCTTATGAAAAGCATTAAGTGCCTTACTAATCGTTTTTTCGTTCATTCTTCCTTTACATTGAATTTCATCTTTAGCCTCGTGTATAAACAAGTCACCTTTCATACTGTTAATTATTTTTTTATTGAAAGCATCTACATCCTTATTTGTATAATACAAGTGAATTGCATCATGAGGTACATTTTTTAAATTACAACATGATCTAAATAGTTGTATGTCACTATCAGTCATTGTACCCATAGAAAGATTATTTAAAGCATTAATAAATTCTACGTTATCTTGTCGCATTACTTAAGTTAATTCATAATATTCAAAGTCGAGCCAATTGTCTGTTGCGAATAATGCACTATACATAGGATCTGCAATATTTGGTTTAAAAGGTTGATCAGGATACTGTTTATTCCACTGCAATTTTTTATCCCTTAAATAATGGAATGCTGTATAATAAATAGGTTTGTCCATAATCGGTGGAAGCTGTCGTAAATCTCCAACAAAAATGATTGACAGTCCACCAAATGGAGAATTGTTCCCTGTTATTTGTTGGAGACGAGTATCAATTTGATTCAATCGATTCCGACCGATCATTGAAACCTCATCTATGATAACAACTTTTACGTTTCGCATTTCGAATCTCAACGATGTAACAACGCTAGAACTTAATGCTGCAATGTTTCTGCTCATATTGTCTATCGGTAAACAAAAACAACTGTGTACAGTGACACCATTAATTACATATGCAGCTTTTCCACAAGGAGCTGCTAGAATGACATGAGCTGATTCAATATCTGTACAACTAATTTTTTTTGTATAGTAATCAGATATGACATGATATAAAAGATTAATAAGAAATGATTTTCCAGTTCCTGCTTGACCAGAAATCATTAAACGAATTGGCTTGCCAATTTTTTGAGCATGTAAACAGTGCATAGTTATTTGAAGCTGCTGTTCATTTGCTTTTAAAAGTAATTTTAAAATTTCATCACTTTTCATAACTTTTGGGACACTAATTTTATAATCATTTTCCTTCGAATTTGACGAATTGCAATTTTTATTTTCAGCAAAAATATCAACAGAGTCTTCTGGCTGATTTTCTTTCAGAGTAAAATCTTTATTTTCATCATTATATTCATCGTTATGATCGTCGTCCTCCGCTTCTTTTTCTTTGAAGATATCTGCGAGATAACTCTCTTCCATTGGTATATCAATGATCGATTTGTTACAATAAGATCTAAATTGTTTTCATAAGTATTTTTTCGATTTTTACAGCAATTTTCAATTTCGGTTTTTTCATCACGAAATGGTGAAAAAAGTAGTAACTGTTCTCGATAATAATTAGATTCATCTTGGTGTTTATTGTAATGACGTGAACGTAAAATTTTTCGCTTCTTGCGTTTTTTTGCATTATCTTCTTGATTAACGCTAGCATTGTCATCCTCACAATTAGAATCATCATTCGAATTATAATTACTTTTCACTTTTAATTTATTAAGATCGCTATATCCAGTAGCAAAATCAGCTAAACACATATCTCATACGTTGTATTACGTTTACAATATTTATCAATAATGTTATCTTGGTAAATATCAGTTGAATCAGGCGCTAGATTCATTAAGTCTTTTATACACTTAAGAACTCTGTGTCTTTCATCTATTGGAAAAGTAGGGACAAAAACTCCTTCACGGCTTGCTTTAAACATTGGTATATTAAATATAATAGCAGCAGCTTCCTGTGCTGATAAAATTCTGGAGTTAATAAATGCATTTGCAAACTTTTTAACTTTTTCAAGGTTGGTGAAATCTTCATTAGAAAATTGCTCAATTGAAGTTCTAAATAACTTAGCCATATATTTTTCGACCTTCACTATGTAATCAGTTAGATAGCTTATACAAGCATAAGGATCACAAATGGATTGGATATCCATATTTGATTTTAGAAGGTTTAAGATATCAAGATTATACGCATTTATGGATATCTCGTTGCTTTGACGTTTTAAGAACACTCGTGCTGTTTTTAGAGGATATCTTGCAGCTTGAATATATTCAGTTCCGGTCATTTCAAGCTCTTCTAAGATTTGAGAAAATGGTATGTCTCGGGGCAGCTTATCCAATTCATTGAGATAATTTTTTACTTTTTCAACATGAAATTTAACTGTTTCATTTCGTTCCTCAGGAGGTCATTTAGTTAAAATTCTCGTTACTGGCATCGGCCACAAAGGATAATGGAAACGACATGCTTTTATATTTTTCGTTCCTTTATAACACGTGAATGTATGTTTATGCAACTGAGAATCCTTTACATATGGGTTATTTTTGTCTAATTTACATGTTATAAATTGATCAATAAAATCAACACATTCTTTTTCAGACTTATCATTTTCTGGATTATAACGAGGTGCATCTCGTAACCATGCTACCATATGACGATGTAAAACTCCTTTTTGTTGGACTTCGTCTTTATGGCAGTAATCTTCAATGTAATGAACATTGAATGGACCATTTTCTTCATTCATACACTGACTAATCGATGTAAAATAACGATCTATGAAACGTGCACAATCCACTGGATTGTTACGAATCAACAAGTCTTTTTCGTTACGATTTAGATTAAGTACATCATAGCTCCTTATCGTTTTGCCGTATTGTTCTTCATAAAGTTGTTTAAGAATAGGAACATTGTTATGTAAATTACAAGAAAAAGTAAAAAACATATTTGGAGTTCCAATTTGAGCCATTGCAGCAATCAAAAATTTTTTTTTATCTTCCATATAAGCAGGAGACCCAACTATTGGAGTGAGAAATTTGTAAGCTTCATTCTTATTAACGAGTTCATCTTTTAAATCGCCTTTAAGAGCATCGTTGGCCTTTAAAGATTCATTTTTGTAACCTCTACGCGTAACAAAATTCATAGAATCTCTTGTTCGTTTTTGTACAGTCATTTGACCGAGTAAAAGAACAAAAGTTGGATCATGCCGACAACGAGGATCTTTATGAGTAATCCAAAGCTTATGTTTTTCGTTGGTGGTTAAAACTTTTTCTTCATGGAACGGTTCACCCCCAAAAATGTGTGGGTGACATAAAATTTCATAATCCGGAATGCTATATATTGGTTTCGGAATTTTATTTTCACCTGGTGCAATGATTCTAGTGACTTCTGCTATTTCACGATTCTGATCAATGACTAAAACATTATCACTGTCAAAATTTCCATCCCCTTCATTATTTTCATCATCTTTTTCATTATCGCAATTTTCATAAAATTTCTCAAATAATTTGTTATTAGGATCACAGAGAAATTTTTTATCGTTTTCATCAACAATGAACGGAAATTTTTCTTGTGTTAATTGCGATAGAAATTCTTCATTTTCTTTGATGTCGTATTGTATATACAATGTTGATTTTCGAAGAAATTCCACAGAATCTTTGACATCTTTAACAACGATGTTTTCAGCCATATAACTAGTTTTATACTCTTTCTTACGTTTAATTTTAATTTAAACTACTTGAGCTTCTTCAGGACGACGAGGCAAACATTTCATCATTTCTCCTACGTCTACTTCAACATTTACTATATTTCCTTTAAGAGATAGTTGTGGATAAACTGTATATTGTTGAAGGGGTATGATTTGCAAAAACGGTAACCATGGCGATACTAATCTAGCCCCAAGCGGACTAAGACGTTTTAAACAGTCAGGAATTTCTGCAAAAGAAAGATTTTTGGTAGCAGCTTTTTTTGGTTTAATACCAATTCTTAAACTGTTCCAACATGAATCACACAGAAACTCAGATTGTTTAAAATTATACGCACAATCGACCATATTTCGTTCTACTATTATTATTTTTTTAGTAATCAGTTAATTTTTTAATAGAATTATAAAGTTTACGCAAACAACAGGTACAAATCTCAGGGTTTTGACGTTGCTTTGCTAAAACAGTTTGATATAATTTTGCTGTTTTTTTATCTTTTCCATTTTTAGCTTGATACGCAAGCTTAGATGAACAATTTTCATTGTATATCAAAAATTCATTTATTCGTTCTTTTTTCTTTTTTTATTTTTCAAGTTGTCGTAGCTTAGGTCCAGAAACTTTATTAAGTCGAGCTTTTTTGTGAGCAATATTAGAATCTTCATTACCAAATTTACGTTTTCCTGAACTTTGAGATATTTTGTTATTAGCATTATCAGAACGCAGTTTAGCTATTCTAATTCGATTTTGTTCTCTTTCATTTGTTATATAATCTTTATTACTGCGATGAATGGAATTATATTCTCTAATTTTCTTATTTCTTTCTAATCGACAACTCTTATCTTCCTTGACTCTCTGAGATGCTTTGAGATCTTCAACAAGACGGTATTCTGTACTAGCTCGCAATGATCGGGAAAAGTCTTTTTTACTTGGCGCCGTTTTCTAAGAGATTGCTTCTTAGTTTTAGGCATTGCAATTTGTATATTTAAAAAAAAAATATAAATATAATAAAAAATATAGTCAAAAATATCAATATAATAAGAAATTTCGATCGTAAAGCACACTCTAATGCTTCGCATTAAAGGTTGTGCAATATAACTATAATTAAAAAAAGCTTTATCGCAAGTCGCAAAAGGCAGACTAGAGTCGCGATAGGCAGACTAGAGTCGCAATAGGCAGACTAGAGTCGCAATAGGCAGACTAGAGTCGCAAGAGGCAGACTAGATTTGCGAAAGGCAGAGAAGAGTCGCAATAGGCAGACTAAAGTAATTAAAAGTGTCTCTAAATTTTATATTTCAAGTAACACTTGGAGTACTCAGATTTTTGTGTTTGCTGAAAATAAAAAAAAATTTTAATAACAATAAAAAATAAAAAAAAAAAAAAAAAAAAAAAAAAAAAAGTAATAATTTATTATAAAAATCGGACTATAGAATAAAAAAAAAAGAAAACAGAAGAAAAAAAAATATACCTTGAAAAGAATGAAGCAAGAAGACTTACTTGAAAATTTTTCTAAAAAAGTAATTATTCAATTAAATTTCGAAAAGTAACGACGTAGATATTAATATGAAGAAAAAGTCAAAAAAGCGAAAAAGTACCTTCAAATTTACCGAGTAGAGTAGGCCTACGTCAAAAGTCTCTAAATAAATTTTTTAGTGATTTTTGGAAAGCTGTATTTTCGTGAAAAATGATCGTATCGAAAAAATAAAAAAAGCAAGTTGAAGCTTCAAATCTCTAGCTTAAAGATCTTCCAGCAAAATAATTTTTTGAGCCACGGTTTTTGTGGAATCATAAGAAATAGCTCAAGGCAAAATTTTTCTCAATTTTTTGGTTTGTTTTTCTGGTCTATGGGGCCTGGAAAATTTTTTTTAAGAAATACCAATTCATGACTCGTTTAGGAAATTTATTCAGCTACAATTTTTTTTTTTTTTTGTTTCTCTGTACGAGCTATTTCTTATGATTCCGGAAAACCCGTGGCTCCAAAAATTATTTTGCTGGATGATCTTTAAGTTAGAGATTTGAAGCTTCAACTTGCTTTTTTTATTTTTTCGATACGATCATTTTTCACGAAAATACAGCTTTTCAAAAATCACTAAAAAATTTATAAAATTTTCTTGCTTCCTTCATTTCGGTGAGAAGTGTGTCAAAAATTTTTTTTTTCGATTTTTGAATTGAGCAGTCTTGTACGAAATTAAGTTTTCTACAAGAAAGGTCTCCTGCGTCATACGCTTAAAGTTGATATAAAAAAAGTTATGAAAGTTGAGACTTAGGGGAGAAAAAGTCGAATTTTTAGGAAGAGAAAAGGAAAATTTTTTTTCATTTTTTCTTTAATTCTACAAAATTCTATTGTAATTGAATTTGATGATTAAGGTTTCTTGTATTTATGTTCTTTAGTTTTATAATCCTTCAAAATAATATAAGAATACAAAATTTTTTCTAAATAATTAAATTTTTCTCAACTTTTGAGCTCAGCTCTATGACTTTCTTTATATGAGCTCTAAAACGACTCTAAAGACCATTTTCATAGATAATGTAATCTTCTATAAGAACTTTAATTGCAAAATAATAAAAAAAAAAAATCCTGCTCGTTAACGAATAAAAAACAAAGATATAATTTAATGAAAAAAATAATAATTCTATCGACTAGTTTATGATTTGTCAAATCAAGTCATGCACGTAAAATAATTATTTGAATTGAATTAATAATTCAAATTGACGTTTTAAAAATTGACATTCAGAGACTTAGTTTCTGACCCTCAGAATTTTTCAGATCGCAGTTTCTGACCCTCAAATTACACAAACCATGATTAGGTTATGAAGTATTTACCAAGGTTCAATAAACTAAAACTGCTATTTAGATGAATAAATTGAATATTTATTGTTACAAATAACATTATTTTTCAATATTTAAAATATAAATAATAAAAGTCACTTTAACTAGCGCCTGTTCTTATTATTTTTCATCGTAGCTCGTTCTCTTTTTTATTAAACTCTTGAATAAAAAAAAAACAATAAAAAAAAATTAATTTTGTGACAATAAAAATATTATTCAACTAACAGAGTCATAACGATTTGAATACTATCAAAATTGACATTATTTTTTCAATAATTTTTTCACTCCAAGAATATGTATTTTCAAGATCTAATTATGATCTCTTCTTTTTAAAAATGTATATTAAATGTTAATTTATCACGGTATTATGAATAATAGTAGAAAAAGAATAATTAAAAAAAAAAAAAATTAAACAGATAACCTCGCTCGCAGTAACTTATATTTAGGGTCAACAACACCACCATAACTTTAAAATTGAGCCTAGTTATTGACTCTCAAATTTCAACAACACAACTAATTTTAATGTTTTATAAATGTATTAAAATAAATTTCAATTAAATATTGATCTACCCATCTATTTTTAGTTAGATTTTTTTACTTACATGATAATTAGTACACAGATTTAATCGTCGTACCTCCTAACGTAAACTGTTTAGACTGTACTTAAGAAATGGCTACCTCAGCCACTTATGGCTAAAATATTTGTTTTTATTTAGTTAATATTTTCTATGTTTATTAAAGTTGCCATAAATTAGGCTCAGAATAAATTACAATAAATTAAGAAAAAAAATTACTCTCTTCCTTAATTGGGTTGATAACTTATAATGGAACTCAGAGTGAAACAATGGCGTCCGTTATTCCGGAAACATATTCAGTTATAAACAAAATAAAAAAAAAAAAAAAACTAGATGTACCCAAATTTCTTCAGTCATTTAATCAACTCGAATTGATGTTTAAAGCAAACTGACTTTTGGTTAAACGTTGACTACATACGACATCTCGGAATTCCCAGAAAGTGATAGTAAAATGGCAAGTTTTCATGAAACGTCAAAATAAAGTTGAAAAGAAAAAGAAATAATAATAATAATAATAATAATAATAATAATAATAATAATAATAATAATAATAATAATAATAATAATAATAATAATAATAATAATAATAATAATGATAATAA
The DNA here is from genome assembly GCA_964016945.1 of Microplitis deprimator. Lineage (NCBI taxonomy): Eukaryota > Metazoa > Arthropoda > Insecta > Hymenoptera > Braconidae > Microplitis > Microplitis deprimator. The sequence continues at coordinate 16,163,095 of OZ024706.1, read as the reverse complement.
TAATAATAATAATAATAATAATAATAATAATAATGCCCACGGTGCATGTTGTGCGGCCGGCGGGGGTTTCATTGACCCCGTGGCGCATCGGGGGAATGTAGGCTGGCCTCCCACCTGCTGGCCTACTAATCACACAACAACCTTTGCATTGGGCTAACTCCCCAATGTAAAGTATACTGAGTTCAAGATAATCCTGAACACAGAAGTGCTCCCCACAACCGGCCCTTCTCGGATGAGGGCTACCCACTAGCTGGGCGGAGCACCGAGATCCCGAACGATGACGACCTTGGCGAACAACGGACTACATTTAGGTGGACGGAGGAATTACGAGCCGATCTCCTGATGTGCTACAATAACAGTGAACCGGAGCGGAGAGGCTACATGGCTAGGATGCATGCTCTCTGGAGCGATATGCATCCCAATCACAGCAACTTTTCACAACAACATCTACGTGATTATGCTTCTCATCTCCGGCGAACACGAAGATCACTGTTAACTAACAGACAGGTATCTCACCGTCTGTCTTTTCCAGCACAGCTACATCAAGAGAGACGCCGTTCTTTCGAAGACGCCGACAATGATTTTGACACACGGCAAGTATGTATCTCTAAGAAGATACATTACCCAAAACATCTAATTGACACGGAAAACCACGAACTATCTGCTCGGATTCAGGAAGACTCTACTTTGCTCACAATCAATCGAGCTGTCTATGATGGTGCCTCCTTACTCTTACCTCCTGCGAGAAGGAATACTTCTTCGCCTGAGGCTAAGATGAGAGGGCGCATTGGACAGCTAACACTGAAGATTGATGATCTCCGGAAACATGTCTCCCGCATTCAGTGTGTGATTGAGTATGTAAATGCTCGAAAAGCATTTACATCTAAAGTCCGCCGCATTGCGGCTGGACTACGATACCAGCATCACACACTGAATAAGGAGAATCTCCTGAACATCAAAGAAGGTTCCCTTAACAGGTTGCGGGCTCTGGTGGCTGCTAAAAAGTCACTAGAGAAAAAGCTGAAGCGGCTTACCGACAACTCTTTGTTTCGGTTAAGTCCTTCACGCTTTCTGACACCTAAAACATCTGTTTCTGGCGATCCCCCATCCATCGAGCGAGTAGAAGCTTTCTGGTCTGAGTTGTATGGTGATAAACCGAACGTGAATCGTGACACTCCAGCTCTCAACGACTTCGAAGCATTCTGTCGACAACACCGCAACGACAATGCTAATGAAGAGAGCCCTGAAGTCAGCGTAGAAGAAGTTCGTTTAGCTCTGAATAATGGTAAGAACTGGGCTGCTCCGGGTCCAGATGGCATTAACTTATTTTGGTGGAAGAAACTAACTTCTACCCATAGCCATTTGGCCCGGATTTTTACAGCGTTTATCAGAGGCGACGAACCAATTCCAGGTTGGCTTGTAGAAGGGCGAACCGTGCTCATCCCTAAGAAAGGTGACTTGTCTGACCCAAAGAACTACCGACCTATCACCTGTTTGAATGCGGTTTATAAGATTTTTACTAAAATTTTAAACAATTGCATTCTAGAAGTGATAGATCCGGTATGGCAGCAGATATACGAACAACGTGGCAGTAAAAGAGGCCTGTCAGGTTGCAAAGAGAATCTGTTAGTAGATCGTTGTGTCATTCAAGACGCGATTTACTATCAGCGCAACCTGTCAATGGCCTGGATTGACTACCGCAAGGCATTTGACTCAACATCTCATGAGCTTATTCTCTTTTTGCTCAAATGCCTTGGGCTCAATCACGATACGGTGGGATGCATTCAGCGTACGATGCAACTTTGGCAAACACGGTTCCACATTTCATGTGGCAACGGCAAACGTGTAACCGAAGTTGTACAGTACAAAAGAGGAGTATTTCAGGGAGATTCTCTGAGCCCTCTGCTGTTTTGCATCTCACTGCTGCCAATATCTGTTGCGCTACGCCGTACTCGTGGATACTCAGTGGGCCCACCAACTGATCGGAGTTATTCGATCACCCACTTACTCTACATGGATGATCTGAAGGTATATGCACCTGATGAGGAACACCTTCAGACAGCCTTGAACATCGTAGGGGAGTATACACGGGATGTCGGCATGGCATTTGGGTTGGACAAGTGCGCGGTCGTTAATCTGGTGAAGGGTAAGTGCTCTGATGTGCGTGAAGATATCGAGTTGGTAGATGGGAGCGTCATTGACCATCTTGACGCCGGAGAGTCGTACAAATATCTAGGTATTGAGGGGAGTCCTATGCAGGACCTTCCTAAAATCAAAACGACTCTCTGCAGCGAGTATGTGCGGAGACTCCGGAAAATCTGGTCATCAGAACTTTCCGGAAAGAACAAAGTCTCCGCAACAAACATGCTTGCTGTCCCGGTACTTCTTTACTCTTTTGGTGTCCTTAAATGGGCCCGAAAAGAGCTTAAAGACCTCGATATCAAGACACGCAAAGTCATGAATATAAATCGGAGCATGCACCCTAAGTCTTCAGTCGCCAGATTATACCTTTCCCGGCACATCGGAGGGAGAGGTCTTCAGAGCTTGGAGTGTCTACACGATCGTTTGGTTTTGGGTTTAACATATGAAGTTGTCAATTTCACAGCAGATGAAGACGACTTCCTTATGCAAATTGTTCATCAGCATGAGAATGCGCATAAGGGAGCGTTCTTATATAAGGCAGCAAAGTACGCGGCAAAATCCCTTGGTCTCGGAAGAGTAAACCCTCTTATTGAACTCCCTAAGGAGGAATTCAAGAGGGTCATCAGCAACGCTGAGCAGCAAAAACTGCTCAGTACACACATGGATAAGTCAATGCACAGCGTGTTCTTTAAACACGTGCGTGAACATGGCTTGTCCGAACAGCTGACGTTTTCCTTCCTTAAGTCAGCTGGCCTGATGTCCGAGACTGAAGGGTATATTTTTGCCTGCCAAGATGGTGTAATTAACACTCTTGAATACCGTGCAAAAGTGCTCCAGATGCAGCTACCCGACACATTGTGTAGGGTGTGTAAACAACATCCTGAGACGCTTATGCATCTCTTGTCAGCATGTCCTGTGCTGGCAAAAAGTGCATACGTCCAGCGTCACAATGCTGCTCTGCGAGTACTTTATTACCACCTTAGACATACGCACGGTATCGATAAAACACCAGTGCTGCCTTATTTGCCAGGAGATATTCCGCAAGTTGTTGAGAATGACCGTTGCCGTATTTATTGGAACGTGCCATTCGCAACAACGCGGAAAATAGATCATAATAAACCTGATATTGTGCTCTTTGATAAAACCGCTCGTAACATTTTTGTTATTGAGTTTTCAGCTCCAGCTGAATATAACATCACGGTTAAAGAAGAGCACAAACACGAAATATATCAGGATCTCCTGTTTGAAATTGGCAAACTTTACCCAGGCTACCGTGCCAAGCTTGTCGTACTCATTGTTGGCGTCCTAGGAGGGATGAAACAGAATTTTGTATCTGCATTGGCTAAAATCCCAACTTGCTCATCGCAAGTTGAGTTTTTGGCATCGAGGATGCAAAAGGCTGTAATTCTCGGATCCCTCCGTCTCCTAAGACAACGAAACTTGGCCTGCTGCGCATGCTGATCATCTTGTTGATGAAGCATCGCAGCAGTAACGATTTGGCGCTCAGGTGAGGCCCTCGGTAGAGTCGGACTACCGGGGATAACCCCCTGAGCATTTAACTTAAAAAGAAATAATAATAATAATAATAATAATAATCATAATAATCATAATAATTATAATAATCATAATAATCATAATAATCATAATAATAATAATAATAATAATAATAATAATAATAATAATAATAATAATAATAATAATAATAATAATAATAATAATAATAATAATAATAATAATAATAATAATAATAATAATAATAATAATAATAATAATAATA